>BFEA01000040.1:1545698-1559407 GCA_003427395.1 Chara braunii
TCCTATCGACAATGATACCATGACGCGATCCTGGAACTCAGATTCGTCCTACGACCCGGACTATTTCACCCCTATAATAAACGAGCTCATAAGGACGTGATACCCCTGTCACACGGAGAATCGGCTATGTCCGCGGGAATTCCACTGCGCCACCTCTAGCGACCCTCGGTGCTCCGATTTCCCTTCTCCCGACCACACCTACTACTTCACCCACCCGGGACTCGTTGTCGTCACCACCAGTTTTCCTCCTTTCCGTCTTCTTCTCCCGTATCATCAACTCAGTGTTGTTCTGTGGCCGGCCATAGCCCCCTATTGGCCCAATACGTTTTGCGTGAACTACCGACGTAGCGGCGAACAGAGAACTCCGGAACCCCGAAGGCCCAATCCCGGCCCACGGCGACCTGCGCCACGTGGCGGCCCCTGACGGCCTAACTTTCCGGGGCCGCCTCCACCACGGAGGGACTTCCCCGTAAACCGTCGCCCACCGTGCCCTGGCCCTATTGGACCGTGAGTCCCTTGCGCACACTCGCCCAATTGCATTCATACCCCTAAGACTCCCCCACTTTCCCCAAAAATCCTTGGCACACCCCTTTGCGCACTTCCAGGCCCACATCCCACTCCGATCAGGAAGTCGCGCTGGGCGTGAGGTTGGTATCGGAGCCCGACACGTGGCTAGGGTCTTAGGATTGATAGCATGATAATTAGGCGACCTGGCTAACCGTGGGCGACCTTGCCCCCGGAACGCGCCTAGACGCGACCCTATCGTCACCAGAAGCAGAGCGGCTAACCGACGAGCAGCCAATATGGCTGCCAACGTGCAAAATCCGATCCCGCAACAAAATGCTAATCCACCTAATCAACCTGCCCCACGTGCACGAGCTCCCATGTCGCCACCAAATCTCTATCTATTTGATCCAGCGCACCATCTCGCGGGAGCATGGATGGCCACGCTTAGAGCACAGCAGTACGATGATCACGAAGCACAGATCAACATTCCGGCTCGAATGGGAGGAGACGCTCATCATTGGTATAGTACCTATGTATGGGTGGATCTCCCGACCTTCGAACGGGATTTCATGAACCGATTTGATTATGTTCACCTTGAGCAGGCATTGTACATGATCAAGGACCGAGTGCAAAAACCACTCGAATCCGTTGCGGAATATCGAAACCGGTTCTACAGGATGTTCGTAAAAACTGAGCGAGGTGAGCAAGTAGGGAGAGACATGTTCATTGACGGACTCCGCAGACGAACAATAAGGACTAAGTTGCGAAAACAGTTTTCCCCCATCACTCATACGCTACAACAAATTATGGCTGCCGCGGAGGAAATGGAACGGAAGTTCGCAGCGAACTTCCTGGAAGGAGAAGACTACCCTAGAGACGGAGACTTGACCGAGCTCGTACGAGCGAGAGCAGAACTGGCTGCTTTGCAGAATAAATTTGAAAATATGGGATTTGTATCAGGACCTGTCACTTATATGGAACAGATAGGCCCCAAACGAGTAATCTTAAGCGAGACTCTGAGCATCTCTGCTCCTATGATGCCCCCGCCCGTCAGGGCATTACCCCCACCGCCGGTTGAGGCTCCCCTACGATCGAACGAATCCGCGGTCATTTTCGAACTAACCAAAACGTTGATTAGTTTGATCCAAGAAAGCAAAAAGGAACAGCGAGAGCACAATGCTCGGCTGGAGGCCATGATGAGGAACATGCGATCTATTGCGGTGCGTGCCCCTCCGATGCAACAAGGATTAGCCCCTGCCCCGGCCCTCGGAGGAGCTGCGAGCAATCTGAATGTCTGTTATGCTTGTCATCAGCCAGGGCATTTGGCCCGAGACTGTCCCCACCGACCCCCGCAACAGCGGATCGGAGTCGCGCCTATGGCTGCGGCTCCCATCGCCAACGGGCCTGGACGAGTCGGAGCTTTGATGGAAGAAGTAGAGGGTGGGGGAAGTGCCTTAGCCACCACGGAAGAGGCCGCCGAGCTAATTCCGCTAGATCAGTATGTGTCGCTGGGATATCGTGGACTAGGAATGATCGGAACAATCAGACCAGCACCAAAACCGAAAGAAGTGGCGGAGTGGCGACCGTCCTTAGGAGAAGTGGAGTCGGGAGGACCCACCTTCGTCACAGGAGAAATCAATGTATTAAACATTATCCGAGCTTTGGACTATCGGATTCCACTATCGATCGGTCATCTACTCTCGATCTATGAGCAAGCCAATGAGCGAATGCTACAACATTGCAAAGCAAACCGGAAGCGATTTGCCCTCGCTCGAACACCAAGTGCCAAAGCTAAAGGCCCCACGCCGGAAGAAAACCCAACAAGAACTCCGGACCCAATACGGGTAGGATTAATTCAGAAAGACGATCATTTCTTACGGATTAAACCAATTCCGTGGAAATCAGCGGAATGTGATATTGAAATTTAGGGAATCCTTACAACGCGATAATAGATTCAGGAGCAGTTGTGTTGGCTATCTCACTAAGAGTGGTCGAAAGGGCCGGTAGGAAAAACGACCTGATCATGCTCACCAAGAAAGATGAGCTCGTTTCGGCAAATGAGGAAAAGATTAAAACTGTGGGAAGAATGACCAATGTCGCTTTTCGCTTGGGCAAAGTGCACACACTTGGGGATGTCGTAGTACTAGATGTTAATACGTACGACGTTCTTTTCAGACTTCCTGCTCTTGTGGCGTTACGAGCAAACCTGGATTTCGAACGGCGATCGATCGTCCTCCGAAATACAGGAGGAAAACCCTACGCGGTGCCCATGTGATTGACCCTTCGCACTACCATTAACGCGGTTCCGCGGGTTTCGTCGACGATGGCGGGAACTCTCCGCATGATCTCCTGGGACGAACCTGCTGAAGGGGATCCATCAACTGATGATGCGGAAAGCAGTGACGAGGATGATCCGAAAATCTTGAAATTGGTACGACAACGCGTTTATTACCCGCCGCCCAAAACGATAGCGAGAACGACGCAACTGACCAGCCGAAAAATTCAAAGGACCAAGGCGATGATCTTGGGAGAGCCCCTCGTGCAGATTTCGAGGATGGTCGACTCTTTGGAACCCCCTCAAACTCTGTATAAAGGGATCCCCCCTCTCCTCGCCAGGTATAACGACAAAAAGCACTATTGCGACATTACGGAACTTCGTAAGTCTTTACTAACATCGGCTAAAGAAGTGAGATTGTTACGCTTAAGGGCGGAAGCAAGCTCTCTAGAACCCCCTCGGCATTTTGAAGCAGAAACAGACAGACTGGGGATAAAGTTTGCAACTAAAGAAGTGCCATGGCAGGATGTTTGCGACAGGATTACCCCGGAAGGACACGTGGCAATCCGAGAAGAAGATGCTCGGATGATGGCCACGGTGTTCTCTTGGCGATCGGATCATTCATTCATCTCGGCGCCTCGACCCGACTTGACAAAACAAGCAAATACGAAACAGATTGACGTTCGGATCATGGACCAACTTTTCGAGCTACACGTTCCACAATATGTGCCGGATGAAATCCACCAGGTAATTGCGGATATTCTAACAGAGTATCAAGGAGCGATTAGTGTGTCAGACACTAACATTGGGTTGTCGCCAGTAATCCAACACGAAATCCAGACAGGAAATCACTCCCCGATCCATTGCAAACCTTATCGGTATTCCTTGATTGAACGCAAAAAGGCTCTCGAACGAATTTGAGAATTCGAAGCCAGCGGTTGGATTGAACCCGCTACTGGACCGTGGTCTTTTCCCGTAGTATTAGTACCAAAGAAAAATGGAGTGATTCGCATTTGCATTGATTATCGCAAGCTGAATCAAATCACGATTAAGGATGTGTATCCCCTCCCCCGGATTTATAATCTGTTGGATGCGATTGGATGCGCTAATTATTTCAGCAAGTTTGATATCCGACATGGCTTCCATCATATTCTGGTAAGGGAAGAAGATCGGCCAAAAATGGCCTTTGTGTTGTTTGAGGGCACGTGGCAATGGATTCGGTGTCCGATGGGGATTTGCAATGCGCCTGCCACGTTTCAGCGAGCGATGAACATGGCATTCCAGAACTTCGTCAACAAGACACGGCTGACGCAGGGAATGATTAACTTCTGCGTAATCGTGTACATGGACGACATCCTGGTCTATTCGGAAACCTATCACGGCCACGTGCAACACATCGAATGGACATTGAGTGCATTGAGAGACGCCGGGTTCAAGATTGCGCTGGAGAAGAGCAAATTTTTCCTCTCGGAAATTTCGTTCCAGGGCTATGTCGTGACACGTGGAGGATTGCGGCCAGACTCGAGAAAAGTTGCGGCGGTAAAAGAAGCTCCGGTTCCCACGTCACTGACGTAGGTTCGAGTCTTCTTGGGATTGGCGTCGTACTACGGGCGCTTCATCAAGGGCTTTGCCGCGATTGCACGACCACTAACGAATCTGCTACGGAAGGATCAGCCCCTCAACTGGGACGCGGAGTGCCAGCAGGCTTTTGCCACCCTCAAGGACGCTCTGGCAGTGGCCCCTATTTTGATCCGACCGGACCCCTCGAAACAGTTCATTCTCATTACGGACTGGCAACCGGAAGCTATTTCCGCTATTTTAGCACAGAAACGGAACGATGGTCGCGAACACGTCATCGAGTACGCGTCACGAACCGTACCGGACGAACGAAGCAACGACTCCGCGCCTCAGGGTGAGTGCTATGCGGTAGTTTGGGGAATCCAACACTTCCATCTGTATCTCTACGGACAGAAGTTTCGCCTCGTAACGGATCACGAGCCTCTGCTGGCGCTGAAGAAACTCACCAACTACACAGGCATGATTGGTCGTTGGGCGGTGTGACTACAAGAATACGACTTCGATATCGTCCATCGAAAGACAGAGCGACACGGCAACGCGGACGGGCTGACACGTCTGCATCGACCTGCCAAAGTACCAAAGGGCGAGGAAATTACACCGTGGAAAGACCCGGACTTGACCAACCAGCCGAAATACGGACAAGCGGCAGTTCTCCCGCGTGGTAAGAACCAAAACGGTGGCGATGGCGGATGAAGGTAACCTCACTACCCCTCCCTCTCCCCTTCCTCCTCGTCTCTCCTCTCCCTGGACGAAAAATTTTGCTATTTTTGCGAAGCTATCTCCCGCGTCTATTCGGTCTCCATGCGTCCTAACGGAGAGGGATATGCAGATTGGATAGATTGCCGACAGTGTGTTGCACGAGCCCATGGCTCGTGCGTCCAATACAGGAACGATAGTAAACTGTGGTTGTGCCCCTTGTGCCGGACCGACGAAATTCCGACCGAGGCTCGATTTTTGGATGCCACGTCAGAAGGATTGGAAAAGACCCGAAAGTTTAGAAGGGCCGAAGTATGGACGGATATTGCCTTAATTGCCACCCTAGTATGTAACCCCCTCCAAGATTTCACCAAGGAAGATCGGAGGAGGGCCAACGAAAGGGCTCGGGATTATCGATGGATAGAGGGTAGGCTAGAAAAATGGAAAACGGACGGCAGTGGGATTTGGATGGTAGTGCCGCATCCGTTCATGCGGTATGACTGGGTTAAGACAGCTCACGAGGAAACTGCGGCCCATTTTGCCGTACGAATCATGGAGTCCGCTATCGACAAAAATGAGAGGTATTGGTCCAATATCCGCGACGATGTGAAGTACATCATTGCCAACTGTCAAGTCTGCGCCGCCGATAAAGCGCCGATTCAGCCACCAAGATCGATAGTACCCACGGTTGTTGAACGGCCATTTCAAAGAGTGAGCATGGACACTACCGACATAGTGGTGCCCCCTGGCCCTAATAGTTGCGAGTATTCAGTCTTATTGGTATTTGTCGACCATTTCTCGAAATGGATCGGAGCGTATCCTTGTCGCACGCGGTAAGCCACGGAAATCGCGCGATATGTCAACCGTTTCCTCGGGATGCATCAGGATACGGAGGAGATCCTAACCGACAATGGGGATGAATTCAGGGGAGAAGTGTTAAGAAATCTGGTCCTACACGGTGTCGCCATACGGAACACTGCACCCCACATGTCACAATCCAATGGGCTGGTCGAAAACGCTAACCGGATGATAAAGACAGCATTGCGACGAAACATCACGGCACGGGATCCGAGGCCCTGGCCCGATATTGTCGATCACATCCTGGCGGTCCATCGCGGAACGCCCCACGAATCGACAGGGCTAAGCCCCTTCCAATTAAGAACCAATAGCGTCGCTTGCGTTTCAATACCAAGCCTCCCCTACGAGTCTACATTGAACCGACGGCCCACCAGGGCCACGGCTAGGGACAAGGCCAAGCGACACCTAGAGCTAATGGAACGGTCACTGCCCAGGCTAGCCCGAAAGCGACAGAAAATGACCGAGCCCAAGGCCGACAGGTCCGAAGTTACGAGGCCCGGAATGGGAATGCAGGTTCACGGCCCCAATACAAATTAGGGGACATCGTGCAGGTGAGGAAATGTGCTCGCCAGGGTAAGTTAGCGCCACGATTCTTCGGGCGATTTCGCGTGATCGAACTCGGACCGAACAGTGTGAACACCGTGCGACTTGCGCCCAAGGTCTCCGGCAGCCGATCGGCTCGTCCGATCACACGCCACGTGTCCTATCTTCGCCTCCTCCCCTCTGCTCCGACTCCTTCTCCCTCTTTTTCTCTCTCTGGGGAAGCAAAGGACGACAGCTCTGCCTCTTCGGCATCTCCCTCTTCCTCTTATTCCCTCTCTGCCTCGCCATCGCCATGAGTTTTCTGGAGGAGAGAGCCCTCAGCGAAGCAGCGCTTGCGCCCCGTGATCGACTGATGATCCGGCAGGTCTATCATCCCTACCTCAGTCCAGACCTTCGGTGGCTTGCGCACTTCTTCTGTACGGAAGGCGTGTATGCAGCGGCGGTGTTCAGAATAGAAGGTTGACCCAATGCAGTGGTACTGGCCGAGGCAGTAGCAGTTCATCAGCGGGCGGTGCCAGGTGTCAGCCGCATATTGGTCGTCATCAATTTCCGTGGCGATCTTTCCACGCTCCTACCCTTGCGACATTCAGCAGTAAAGACGTCGCTGCGTGCGTGGGCAAACGATCTGGTTGCCGAGTGGACCCAGCTTCTGGCTCGTTCCGGGGATACGGTCACAACGATGCGAGCAATCGAATACGACGGCCTTCGGATGTACCCGCGCGATCCGCCGGTGGTGCTCCCTGTTGGTGTTCCCTTCCCTCGCCCCCAATGAGTCTCTCTCCGATCTCCGTTTTTTATCTCCCCTCCACCTTCCCCACCTTCTGGCAATCCGATATCCATCCTCGCCTTTCCTACTGTCTAACGACCCTTGCTGTCCCCGACATCCATCCCCCACACTGGGAATTGTGGCGCGAAGACTTTGTCGAGCTTTCACTGTGCTTGGTTGAGGTACGGCTGACGTGGACCGAGGGCGAGGCGCACCCGCCTTGCATAGAGCGCCTGGAGTTGTGGTTCATCCAGGATTGGCGAACCAACGTGGAAGGAGAACTTCTCGCGTTTCTGTTCGGTACAGTGCGACCCGGACATCAGGAACTCATCGCGCAGGAACTTACGGTCCTGGCAGCGCAGCTGGCGGACGACCTCCCCCTCGACATCATCTTGCAAGACGATGAGCACCCGATTCCTCATGTGCTTTCTCGTACGTTGACGCCGTATCTCCAGTGGTCGGCTTGTGCGGAGGAAGCCGCCGAGCGCATCCCGCCGTCGCAGCAGCAGTATTTGGATCCCCGGACGGTTCGCAATTCGGCCTTCTTCAGGCATCCAACGACAGAGCAACTTGCCGCCATTCGAGAGGAGGAAGAGGAGGAAGAAAGCACTGAGAGGGACGAAGAAGAAAACGAGCGGGAAGAAAGTGGGAAAAGCGACGAAGTACTCGGGGAAGAAGACGAAACCCCCGAAGAAGGAAGCCATAGCGAGCATAGCGAGGGGGAGCAGAGCGAAGAAGAGCAGAGCAAAGAAGAAGAAGAAGACGAAGAAGGCGAAGAGGAGAACGAAGAAGAATCTGCAGGATCAAAGTGGGAAGCCGTGCCGAAAGAAGTGCTGCGCACAGGTACAGAGGCAGAAGATCCCGAGGCGGCCCGAAAAAGAAAAGAGATCGCGACTGGGAAGGAGTTAGAGCTAGCAAGCGAGGCGAGTCCGCAGATCTGCGACGACCCGAACCGAGATCCGGAGCCGCTCCGACCTGAAGATGGCGACCTCGCGGCCACGACTCCGACCCCATCGGCACGGCGACAAAGCCGATCTCTCCCCTCCCCAACCCGTCCCCCAGTTCACCGACGTACCGATACGGGTAATCGGTCTTCGTCCCCGATCGCTCTCTCGTCGTCCCCTTGAATACCTCACCCTCCGCTAGCTCACCACCCCTGTCACGTTCCCTTCTAATCCGTTCCCCCGCGACGCCTTCTGCCACTTCTATGCTGCTCGCTTTGCTATAGTTGTGCACCCCCACCCCTCCATTCAGTGTGCCATCCCAACCTTCTGCCTCCATGTTTTGCTCCTAAGTGCCGCGTGGCGAGGCCACAATATGATCGAGGTTTATTGCATAGTAACGGGCACCATCCCCGCTTGCGAAGATCGCGATCGTTTCCACGCGGCACTTTTTCGAACCCTCACCACCCTCTATCCCGACTATCTCGCGTCCCTCCCTCGCACTGGCAACCGTTTCCCCCGTTTCCACCGCATCATCCGCTACCAAACGCTTCCAGAATCTGCAGCCGGGATGGAAAGGTTCCTGCCCCCGCTACCCCTGAGCCCTCCACCCCGCCATGCCGCCATGTACCGACTTCCCTTCCCCCTCCCGGTTAATTACTGATGCAGCAGGGAATGGACACGTGTCGCGGCGACGGCACGAGAAAGATCCCGTCCTTGAACCGTTGAGAGCCCAATCTGAGGAACTAGTAGAAGAGCAATGTTGCCACGATGGATGACGTCCACACGCAATCGAACGGTAAGTGGCATAAAGTGAAGTGCTCCACATGTCGATCGATTAGAGAAATTGACACGTGACACTGTCAACAAGCAAGCAGGAGCTTGCTAATATTGGAACCCCCTGGGCGTCACATATGTGACGAACCACTTTCTGTAACACGCGAGTTTCTACGCGGTTGCAACGAGGGGTCCTAACCTGGGAAGATTGGGCCAATAACGGGAAATTGGGATCGGTGGAAAATTGCATCAGTACCCTTGCTTTTTTGTCTTTTTCGCCGCTTATTGTCGGATGACTGGGTACGGAGCTGGGTGTGTCCGGGGACGACCGGCTGAGGATTGGTCGGATGGATGACTGGCGCGCCACCGCGCGCGCGATTGATAAATGTTGACGTTGTTTCCTTCGTTTCGGGATCGATCTTTTGGGCGCGGACATCGCGCGGGAAATTGCTTCGTACTTTTGAACTTTCTTTTGAATCTTTTTCGAATTTTGTCGAGCCCCGATGGCTCTCGGAATTTTGGACTTTCTTTCTAGAATATATGCTTTTTGCTTTTGCGCATTAAATAGGAATTTAGGAATTCAGTAATTAGGACYTTTTTTTTTCGWCGCGTTGCGCCTTTTGTCTACGCGCTTTTTCATGCAGCTGCAACGGTTATTGGGCGCCCTTAATCGTATGTGTAACTGCAATTCTGGACGGGCGCCATTGTAACTGTATCTTTCTTCTTACACTTCGTCTCTCCCTCTCTTTCTTTTGCTGAAATTTTTGTAAGCCGCGGCTTGCATGCTCGAATCGATGCGTGGAGAAGGGTTACGTCCCCCACACCGCGGCCGATCATGCAGAATGCAGGCATTCCCTCTCTAATCTTCACTCTAAGTCTTGGTAACTCCGTGTTCTTCGTGCATGCATGCACRCTWTAAATTTCGGCTGCGCGATTAGTCAGCTCTCTTGACCCGTTGTTGGAAGCTCGGGGTTGCGCGATCAGGAAGGGTCGGCACACGAGCGAAGTAAGAGGTGAGWGGAGTAGGAGTTGGGCGATCCGACGGGCTGGTGCCGAACGCGGGGGATTGACGTGGGCCACGACGGACTGTGGGCACGGGCGAATCCGACGGGTGCGGGAGGACTAAGCGGGGTGACAACTTCGTGGGTTGGTGCGGGGCGACGGACTGTCCGCATCGGAGAAAGAGAGAGAGAGGAAGAGAGAGAGAGGAAGAGAGAGAGAGTTGAGGTCGATGGGCGTGGATTTGTTGTTTCTTTGTCTCTTCCCCCTCTTCATCTGTGTACATACATTTTGATTGCGGCTCCGGGTGGTTTGCCCGTCCTTATTTTCGTTTCGGCTTTCCTGAGATTTGAGCTTGGGTTTTTGCTCACATTTGTCTTTTCTATGCCCGTCCCGATTGCACTATACATATGATTATCGAATGTATGGATGTATGAATGGGCAGATGTGTGGACGTATGTCTGTCGGTATGTCTTTTTGTCGAGGATCCCTGTCCTTGCCTTTCGTTGTGTTGAATCTTTGCCCACACCTGATGCAGTTGCAGATGGGATATGAATATGGTCTTGATAGCGATTTTGTCCTCCTTTTTTGCTTATCTCACGATGAGGGTTGTGATATGGTTGCATTTTGCATAATCCGAGGCAATTGAACGATCAGAGATCCGGCTCCATAAACGCCGCGCGAGAACACGTGTAAACGCGACCCAAGTCGCGCCCTTACACGCGCCCCCGAAAGACGATTCGCCCACCCTCAAAGATTTGAGGCGGAACCGTCATCCCAAACGAACACGCTGAGGCATCACCAAGTCTGCCTGTCCTGCACGTGTTCGTGCGCGGTAACGGTATCCCGACCCAAGCTATCCTATCGACAATGATACCATGACGCGATCCTGGAACTCAGATTCGTCCTACGACCCGGACTATTTCACCCCTATAATAAACGAGCTCATAAGGATGGGATACCCCTGTCACACGGAGAATCGGCTATGTCCGCGGGAATTCCACTGCACCACCTCTAGCGACCCTCGGTGCTCCGATTTCCCTTCTCCCGACCACACCTACTACTTCACCCACCCGGGATTCGTTGTCGTCACCACCAGTTTTCCTCCTTTCCGTCTTCTTCTCCCGTATCATCAACTCAGTGTTGTTCCGTGGCCGGCCATAGCCCCCTATTGGCCCAATACGTTTTGCGTGAACTGCCGACGTAGCGGCGAACAGAGAACTCCGGAGCCCCGAAGGCCCAATCCCGGCCTGCGGCGACCTGCGCCACGTGGCGGCCCCCGATGGCCTAACTTTCCGGGGCCGCCTCCACCACGGAGGGACTTCCCCGTAAACCGTCGCCCACCATGCCCTGGCCCTATCGGACCGTGAGTCCCTTGCGCACACTCGCCCAATTGCATTCATACCCCTAAGACTCCCCCACTTTCCCCAAAAATCCTTGGCACACCCCTTTTCGCACTTCCAGGCCCACATCCCACTCCGATCAGGAAGTCGCGCTGGGCGTGAGGTTGGGCGTCACAGGTCATCCGGGGTCTACCCACGGCCCTCGAGAGAGAAAGCTTTATTGCCCGTGACAGGGTTTTCCCGTTCGTGGGGGCTGCGCTAGGAGATTTGACAAAAGGGGAGTCGGCGGGGACCTATGAGGAATAAAGACCCTACCCATTTCAGGAAAAAAAAAAAAAAAAAACTCGAGGAAACCGCTACGAAACTCTTCGACCTCGTAGAGGAATCCGTCGGTGTGACAGGTGTGCAGTGCCCGTATCATCCGCCCATGCCCCTCGCGATTCCATGGTTCCTCTACACAGAAGAGACGTCCTCACACCCCTCATCCTCCCTCCCCGGGAACAACAAAAGTCACAACCACGGGGCAGCGAAGCAAGCAAGCAAAGGAGAGCGGGAGAAAGTCAGCGCGTCTCAGTGTAAAGCGTGCCTTCACCACACCTCGGGCGCCTCGGGCGCTTCATGGCACCTTCTCTTAGGGAAAAGTCAGTAGCGCGGCGGGAGTTGCAGCACTGATTTACCACTCAGCCGGAGGATCGACTGGACTGGTGTTGGCAGTTCGGCCTTGGCATACCATCTTCCATTTTGACCGGCCCCAGGTAAGTTCAGAGTTATTTTCCCGTCTTGGATTCGAACTGAGGTCCGCATTTCAACATTTTGTGGGTGTACCGACTAAGCTAGGCCCGTTTATGAATTTACCCTTTCCTGGGCATACTCCTCCCACAAGGTCGGGGCTTTTTTTAACCTTCCGGTTTCTGGATGGGCCGTCATTGCTTGCGCTCAGATATCTCCAGGACGGTCCGTAATTGCGCTCAGACGCATCCAGCAAAGTCCTGCAGCTCGAGTGTGCTCTGCTCTCACAGATCGCTTCCACTCCGAAGGAGAGGACGCAGAGCATCGCCCGCCTTCTTCCCAGCAGCCCGAGACCTGACTGTGGGATTCATGCGGCTCCAAGGCGATGGTGAGAGAGAGGCACCGAGCCGAGTCGGTGTGTGCGGAATGAGACGGGTGTAGCGCGAGCAAGGCGTCGTGGCCACCGATGCACGCCCGGGGAGAAGACACACTCAGGAGGCAAAGCAGACGTCAGAGAGAGGACAGCCCTGGGGAGAAGACATACGCTCGGGGATCAAAAGCGGACTTGAGAGAGATGACCGCGGCGGCGGTCAATCCTGTTCCCCCGACATTGAACGCTCGGTTACGACTGCTGTGCATTCCTATATTGGGTGGAACTTCCAGTTTGGATACCACAAGATTGACAGTGCGTTCGATTGGGGGGACGAAGGTAGTTGCAGAAACCAGGCCAGAGCGGGGTCTAAAGGAAAAGTGGGAAGGAAGGAAGGACTGACATCCCCGAAGTACGAATTTTCGGAGGCTGCGGGCGTCGTCCAGCATGTGCAGCATGTGCTGTCTTGCTTCATCCTCATTCACTTCGTTATGATGAGGTTGGTTGCTTTTTATTCTCGTTCACACTCTGGGATGAGATTGTATTGCACACGGCTGCTGCTCGGAAGAAGAAGTAGCAAACTGGTCAATGACAATCAACCGGACACAGGGTGCACCTTAAGTTTGTCAAGCAGGGCATAACAAGCGCGCAGAACCGATTTTTTTTTTTCAGAGCGCGGAGAGTGAAAGGTTATGTATGTGCATCGGATCTGGCGCGAAGGTGGTCATCCTGCGACGGTGGAATTTTCTCCTTTTGTGAAGAGACAGAGTTGGGAGAAAGCAGGCTCGTAGCGATTGTTATGAAGGTATGTCAGCAGCGAATCCCATCTTCTTTCCACCGAATCATCGGGAGGTTATATTTATGACTTATGTATATCTACATGACGCTATATACATATATGCTATAAATTGCATATAGGATTATATATAAATAAATATGTTACGAGTTATATATGCTATAAATCACATGTAGTATTATTTCCAATAATATGTGAAGAATTTTATGTCTTTGTATATATATTTATATACATATTTATATATGTATTATGTAGATATATATATCGTCACAAATAGAATATATATACCGGGGTTAAGGTGGATTATCACTTATAGTGTAATCAGTTAGTGGATTCTGCAGACTGTTGAGGGTTCAGCGTCCTGATGAGTGGGTAAAACTCCGACGAAACAGTTTGTCACAGCCCCTCGTTTGTTAGCCTCCTCTCCCTCTCTGCCTACGGTTTACCGGGCAGCTCTGTTTGACGATATATACATCTACGGTTGTTCGTTCGTTTATCCACCTGAAAGTTACAAGAAAACGAAGTTTCTCT
>BFEA01000040.1:1589392-1600510 GCA_003427395.1 Chara braunii
TGTGTGTGTGTGTGTGTGTGTGTGTGTGTGTGTGTGTGTGTGTGTGTGTGTGTGTGTGTGTGTGTGTGTGTGTGTGTGTGGATGCCGCCAGTGATCCCTACAGTGTTTACTGTGATGTTTGCTTGTTCCCTTGGTGAGCTAGTCCATGGCCCACAGCGCCGTCTCGGTGAGAATCAAACAAAATATAGACACCCAAGAAGGAGGGGAGGGTGGGGGGGGGTAGGTGGGGCAGTGGAGGGGTCTTGGATAAAGTAGAGTGCAGTAGGACCCATGGGAGTTTCCCTGTTTCAGTCGAAAGACATTGTGGACTCTTTCCTGTAACTTCCTGGTAGGACCCATGGGGCAAAAGTGGATCGGCAATTTTGTGGTCATGATTTATTTATGGCCACTTCCTGGCAGGACCCATGGGAGGAGGGCTGATTCACAATTCCACACTGCTCTTCCTTGGATGTTTCTGCAAGTTAAACTCCCAAATGGTGTCGCAGTCATAGCCTCGTAGCCCAATCGACGACTGGATACAACTTTGGACTCATTATCGATGAATTGCATACTTCTTAGGGACTTCCGATGAAATACATGAAAATTCGGGGGCTTATTGACAATTTTGAATAATTTTGAATTTTGAATTTTCCCTTCTTTTTTTTGGGGGGGGGTTGGCAGACTCGAAGGAGATTGAACTGGAAGGAGCGGCGGGAGTAACAAGAGACTACTCTCTCAACTTCAAGGATTTGACCATCGTTCATCCAGCTACTATCCCCTTTTGACCGGGGGCAGACTTTCCAGAGTCTGACTTGTTTCCGCCTCATCCCTTGTCCTCGGAGGAGGTGCTATATATAGAGGGTGGACATTTCCCCCAGACTCGTCTCAGATGTTAACCAATACTTGGGCTTGGGGCCCGGGGTTCGGGGGGAAGGTCACGACCGCCTCAGTGCCCCCTGGGGTGGTATCCTTCCCCTTATCACTGGACCGGCCAGCCCCACTAGCTGAAGCAGCGTAAAGGCCCCGCTTCTCAACAAAAAAAAAATATTAAAAAAAAAAGGAATTGTACGTGTAACATGTATCAATATGGGACGCTGGACCCGGTTTCCAGCAGGTGTTGCTCCCCAGCAATAAACCGGAGCGTCCGGCAGCGGCTACTGAGGGCGGTGCTCGTATCAGTCCCCCTAGTAAGCACCGGGTGGCCTTTAAGAAACAAGTAATAATAAATAAATAAATAAATAAACTGTTGAGTTCCCCTGAAAGAATCCGTGTTTTCTTAGATGTTCCTCAAAGATTGGCTATTCGCTAAATGCCCTTCTCACCAGCGATCTTTGCGCCATGCACCTGTAATCAGTGTTTAACTTTGTGCCATGTGCCTGCAGTGGGCGTTGAAAGTTGAACCAGCACCCGATAGGGGCATATGGAAACGGTCTAGGGCCCTATCAATGCGATGAATACTGGGCAAATTTGAAATTTGACCTCTGTCAGGATGGGACTTTGCGAATATGCAATCTTTCAGGGGCATATAATGAAATACTGCACCCTTTTAGGGCCATCTGGGAACTGCGTGTTTTGCTCCGGATCTGTCTTTTGGTTCATTTTGAGAGGTACAGGCGAAGTACAGGACAGCAGTTTGTATGCACATGATATTGGGCCTCGGCAAACTTGGGCAAAGTACACATCTTTTTTTTTTTTTTTTTTTTTTTTTCCCCCAAACAAACAACCCGAGAGGATGCTAGGGGTGCTGGTAAGAGCAGACACCACTAGCATTTCCCAGGAGGCTCCATCTATTGGTGCGGAGACGTGTAAAATGGAGAATGTTCCTTCACGCAAACAAACGGAGAGATACACTCACCTTATCATAAGCTCTATATCGGTCCTATGGCTACCGGGTCGCAGTTGCGCCTGACAAGGCTCAGGTTATGTCCCCCATCCGCCTGCACATCCCACGTTCGGGATTCACCCTTCCGAAGACATGATGCCAGCAGTGACTGAACTGATGCCTCTCTGTCTGTTGCATTGTTGTCGTCTTTCATTTTTTCTTCACCATACATGACTTCACTTCTGCTACTGATCGATTCATTATGTGAGGGAATATTGGGATTTACAGTCATCGTTTCCCTCATGTCATTGAACCACCAGTACAAGCCCCCTCTACCGAAAATTCCACTGGTATACAGGGAGGCAGAGAAAAGATCGGTCTGGCAGTAGGCACAGGCTCAACCAGTTGCCTTGAGTGCTCCAGGGGGACCTTTTTTTGGGCGAATTGTCGCATGGTCTGCTGGAACAAAAAACAATCATCCTAGGACCGATGAAAAAAAGGCGGGAAAATTCACGAAATACCCCTGAAAGTTCACGTATATGATTTTTTTTTTTCTTTTTTTTTCTTTTTTTTTTTTCAAAGCATTTTTCATGACATTGTGTTTGAACCATTTGCAAAGCAAATGATACACAAAACCACAGACACAAAAAAAGGTCCAGCCTGGGTGTTGTAGAGGTCGGTTTGTGGACCCATGACGGGTACCTATCTACAGTCAGCAAATAATTTATGGGACCCAGACCATCCTAGCCCCTACTGCAGGTTCCCCAACGATTTTCTCCACCAAAGAGTCTGTCTACTAACACCCCTCCTACCGGGATCCCTTAAGACAATCCCCTACTGTAGGTTCCCCACCGATATCCTCCAGCAGAGCTTGTCCCAAGCCAACTGTCCCCCCAAACGGGACCCCATCCCAGATCCTTGCCCCCCCCAAAGCAGAGCCTAAGGTAACCAACACACATGAGCAGTCTAACCACGAACCCGTAGTACCTGCATCCTCATCAGACTGCTAACTGTATCAGGCAAACCCCTCATAGGCCAGGACTCAACATACAACACCATGGACAGTCCCCGATTCGGCCTCCACCGATGGCCAGATACATCGTCCGCCCAAGCGCGCAGGGCCCACAGCCGATGTATGAGAAACGTACTCAGTCTGGTGGTTTAAGTAAGGATATGGTCTGTTATTGTGCAGCAGCTAGATGGGACATGTGGGTAGGGAGCGGAGGGCACAGAAAATCACACAGCCCTTGCAATCTCACAAGATGTGGTGATTAGAGGTCTGTGATAAGCCAAGCTCCATACCTCGCAGCTTCACGTACCCATCGGGATAAACCCTGAAGTAAAGCCGCAAAGTACGGATCTTGACAAACGATGGACAAAGGGGCCCATTTTGAATTTTTGCTGATCAATTGCATGCATCTTTTGGATTTGTCCTTGTCCTTTTTCAGCTTAGCCTCGCACGGCCGATTAGCGACCGTGAAGGAAAACTTCAAGAAAACGGGAACCGTTATGAATTCAGTTGGCGTAGTTTGATTTTTTTGTGCTTAACATGGGTGTGCCCGGGCATGTTCGAATTGTTGCGCGATTACGCAAGCTGGCTTCCCGCTTTGCTCGCACGCTCCAACTTCTTTTCTTGCTGTCCTTCGTCCCCGGGCATCTCTTTGCCTTCCTTGCCCCTTGCTGTATCCTCCCCTTGTCTCCTTCGGGGCGATTGATTGGTAGCCAGTTGAGATGGTCGGACGAAGCCATAAGAGCGAACTTGCACGTCACGGTGTGGCTTGAACAACCATCTCAAATTTGTGAAAATTTTGATCTTCCCGCCTTCCCTAGTTCGTTATTTCTTCTGTCCTCCTCATCTACACCCCTCGCTGCCCGCATTACAAGCTGGTTCCCCGCTGCCTTCCATGCCATAAATTTGTGCAGCCCTCTCCTTTCCCCCTCTTTGATCTCTGCTGCATTGCTGCGCGAGCTATGCACAAAGACTGTGGCACCGAACAGGCTTGACGTGCCTAAGGAACGAGGCGAGTGATGGCGTTGGATGGACTTAGCAATAGACTCGGGGTAACGTAGTCGGAGGGATCCCAGATCTCTCCCGTAACGTGGGAGCTCTTCCCACGAACTTCCGGGTCCTGGTGCCTCTGCTCCCACCGCAATCAGATGACGAGGACTCTGGCCGATCAGACTGACAACGTTGGCCCAACTCAGACAAATAAAGCATCTCTTTTCTCCTTGGTCCCCACTAAAAGGGCAACTTGAACCTGACGTACATAAGGCGTTTCATTTCTTTTGCGGAGTCTTTGTGTTTAATTCCTGGATAGGATTGTATGTCGCATGTTTGCCCTCAAGTCTGGAAGCAGGTTTTTGCTGATGTCCTTCGTTTCTCCTTTACCTGATTTTTGCAATTTTGAGATTGCCCCTCTCGGTCGGTGTTTCCCGAAGGACCCTCGGATCTGAGGCGAGAACCCCAGTTTTGCCCTGGCGGTTCAATCCCCTGCCCCAAATCCTTGGCCATGCCCCACCTACTCTGATCGGCGACCCCACAGGTACGGCACGCTGCGCGGGGTGTGAGGTTGCGTATCACAGGTCAGGATGGATTCTTCAAATTCGCGTCATCACAACCAGCGAAAGCGACCTGGCGAGAATTGCACGGCTAGGCAGGACAACAACTCGCACCCAACATCCAGTAGCCCTTGTACAAGGACAAGCTAAACCAAAAATTATGCACCATCACATGTCCGCCTGCGATGGCACTGCTTCCGTGAACCAGTACCAGCACCTACTTTTGCTGCCGGGGATCAGGAAAAAATGTGTTAGACAGCTGAGTTATTTATTGAATGGGTGACGGCCATCGAACTGACCAGCCCCAGTAGTTCAGAACTTCCTTATATTCCTCATGTGGTTCCATGGGATGGAACTCAGGTCTGCATTACGTGGGGTCCGTCAAGCCCACACCCTTTTACCGATCAGTCTATCTCAGTCGGTACACCCATGAACTTTTGAAATACAGACCAGGTTCGAGTCTGGATCGGAAAGAAGAAAAGGGAAAAAAAAAAAGAAACAAAAAGGTCCACCGACATTTGTTTCACTTCGAGGACATCCCACTGTCACTGGACGACCACCGACAACTACTGCATTGGGTTTCACCTTTGCATCACATAATTGGCCTCAAGGCTCACCCCACTACTCAGCGCATGCACAAAAGGCAAAAAATATGGTTACCGTAGTGTATCTTCCCGTGTTCTAGCGGAAGATTCATTCTTGTTTTGCATATTTGGCGGGGCGAGACCCAATGTATCAGAATTTGATTCTGCGGATTTGGCTGATGTACTGCGGTAACTACCGGCCTCACGTGAGCACAAAGCACCCTTCTTGTGACTGTATTGGACAAGAAAGATGGCTTGTGCACATTCAAGATCGAACAGCGTTGTGTTTGGGGTGAGACGGTAGCATGGACATGTGTTTGGGGTGAGACGGTAGCATGGACATGCTCACACATACTAGTTTGATTAAGTGTGGCACGGGCCACACTTATACCGACCAGAGACCGTATTGGACCCGAAAGATAGCTTGTATACATACATTCACGATCTGCCTGCGCCGATCGGGAAAGATGGCTTGTATACATTCATGATCTGGGAGCCTTGCTCTCGGGGAAAGCGAGATTGGCCATGTCTGTTTTAACAACAACCTGAGGACATCCACCCAACGCTGAAGATTGGCGGAGTCGAGGGTGAACAAATGGTGTGCACCCGGCCATGCATCAGGTTTTGGTCTCCTTCGTCCAGGCAGACAAATATGCCACATTGTTTTTCACTGCTCCTCAGTTGCGATTGATTGATCTAATGTTTAAGCACTGGCAGCCGGGGAGCATCGCCGGTTGCTGTGGTTATCTCACCTCTCCCCAATCATACTCTTCCACGTGATTGCATAGGGGACAAATGCGCGAGGCGATTGACATCCAATGCATAGAAACAAACAGCAAGACTTCAAGTGATTTCGACTTTGGACAGGACAGGATAAGATTGAAGGTGAAAGCAGACGAAGAAGAAGAAGAACAAGAAGAACAAGAAGAAGAAGAAGAAGAAGAAGAAAAAGAAAGAAAAAAAAGAAAGATAGTCATAGACTGAAAGCAAGATGGAAGAGAGACTCGACACAAAGAACACGGTTTTGGTAGAAACGACAGATTAGGGAGGGAACAAAGAGTAGGGGAGGCGCGGATTGTGAAGGGGAAGTTGGAGGTAAGGGAGGCGCGGAAAGCTAAGCAGCAACTGGGAAATACATCGCGAGGGAAGGAGGGTGTATGGACAAGGAGGTTGTGGCGCGTCGAGCAAAGGAGGGAAGCGAGCTGTGTGGGCGGGCGCTGTGTGACTATCATCAGAAAGACGTGGGGAAAGGAGACAAGGGAAAAACGACCGGAAACGAGATTCTTGCGGTGTCAGGTAGAGATCGGGAGGTTTACTGAACGCCGTGAACAGGCAACAGGGTGAAGGTCTGGGTAGTTTGAAAAAGTTCTCATGGGGCGAAAGGTACTAAGAAAAACGGGGAAAAGGGTAGCAGACGAGCAGTGGGTCCTATCGTAGCCCAATATTGAAGACTTGTACCCAAATGTCCCAGCACCCGCTTTTTGCAGCCCAAAAGTCCCTTAGTGCTTTTTGAAAATGCTTGGCTGCCTTGGCAGGATATACTTTTAATCTGTATTCATGCCTTAAATTGTTTGAAGCAGAATATCGACCAGCCTCCATGAATTGTTTCTGTTTTTTTTTTTGCTTGAGGCAGGGGTCCTCACAGTCTACCCGGGAAAAGAGCACTGGGAGCATTACCAGGCTTCGCTTAGAGATACCAGATGGTACTGATCCTAAACAAATTTAAACTGGAAACTGGAAAGTGGTCGGATCCCGCGGCCTAGGACGCGGCCGAGGAGGCCGGCCGCGCGGCCGCACCACAGGCAGGCGGAGCCGCGCCCCGGAGAGCGGGTCGCGAGCGCTGCCTTCGCAAGTCGGCCCCCGGCCCTCCTGCCAAAAAAATAAAAAATACAAAATGATATGAGGGGAGGGGGGGGGGGGAAAAAAAAAATTTAGAAAGGGGTTAAAAAAAAAAAAAAAAAAGGTGGAAAAAAAAAAAAAAGCGGCAATGAAGAATAAGAAGAACAAGATGAAAAAAAAAAACCAAAAAAACAGCAAAGATGAAGAAGAAGAAGAAGAAGAACATTAAAATAAAAAAAAAATGAAACAGCAAAGAAGAAAAAGAAGAGCAAAAAGAAGAACAAAAAGAAGAACAAAAAGAAGAAGAAGATGAAGAAGCAAAAAAGAAAAACGAAGAAGTAAAAGAAGAAGTTGAAGAAGAACAAGAAGAAGATGAACGGAAAAATAAAAACAGTCATTCATGAAAAAAATGAGGAAAAAAAATTCCGGCTTTTCTTTTAATTACTTTCTTTTTTCTTTTTAACCGATTTTCGTTTTTCATTTTTGAAAATCATAAATGAATGAACTTTAATGAAGTCAAATCTGGAAAAAAAAAGCCATTTTTTTTTTTTTAACTTATTCTTTTACCAAAAACCCTCCCCCCAAAACCGGGCCGCGAGGCAGGCCTCGTTGGCCGCGGCCACGGCGGATTTGCCCGCAACCTAGGCTGCGGGTGTTTTTGATAAAGTTATTTTATTTTATTTTAGAGACCGGGCTACCCCAGTATTGAGTAAATACGCAGCCCCAATAATCTTAAAGAGTTCAAAATTACCTCTCCTGTAATAACGGGAAAGAGAAGATATAAAATAAAAGTTAAGACATTGTATTATTAACCTGAGATCAGCAATAAATGATAATGAGGTAGGATCCATTGACTGAGAAAGCACATAAACTGATGCAGAGAAGTAGGTTTATGGAATAGTCTGATGTAGATAGATGACAGAAGTAGAGGAGACTCAGGGGAGATATTATTAAAAAAAAGAGATGCAGTTACTGCAGTATAAAAGGGATGGAGTAGAGGTGGGGAAAAAGGGAATTGGGAAGAGACGGGAGACAAAAACGAGCATTGGGAAGCGGATTTGAAGAAAGCAAAAGAAAAGGAGAAAGCGGGAATTTACAGGTATGAACATATATACATCCTACTTACAATATATACAAGGACGGCATGGGACCTTCGTGGAGCTCTAGTCTGGTCCCAGGGCTTCTGGAGTCCAGAGAGCAGCCTGCCCTTTTGATTCCGGACAGCCCAACAGTGATCAGTCACCCACTTTTTGCCGAATTTGTCTGCTTTGTGGAGGACATGTCTGCACGGGTTCGTTGTTCGTTGCCAAGCGGCATAAACCTGCGCAGGAAGGCCTGGAACTGTTGGTACC
Source organism: Chara braunii (assembly GCA_003427395.1). Lineage (NCBI taxonomy): Eukaryota > Viridiplantae > Streptophyta > Charophyceae > Charales > Characeae > Chara > Chara braunii. The sequence continues at coordinate 1,597,528 of BFEA01000040.1, forward strand.
AACAAGTTCCGCAGGCAAATTTCTCCGATTTGGTGGTGGCGCATGCTCTGTGACTCTCTCGGCCTACGCAACAACATGGTTGGCAACGCCAGGAAAAAAGAACCATGCCTGGGCCATGTCGTTTTTTCCGTGGGCAAAACGAAAAGGGAGTGGGTGGGGACCCATTAGGAGAAAATACCCAACCGAAAAAAATAGAAAACCACCCTCGAGGAAAGCGCTACGAAACACTTCCCCCCCTTATAGTCGACCTCTCAGAAGAATCCGCTGGTGTGACAGGTGGGCAGCGGCCGTATCAGTCACTCATGCCCCTCGCGATTCCAAGGTTCCTCTACAATTTCACAGCTCAAACATAGAACAGGCCGAATCAGTCACAGATGCGTCTTGCTGAACACCCCTCGTCCTTCCTCTACTACTCAACTAGCAAACAAGCCAGCGAACAAGCAAAGAAGAGTGGGCGAACGCCAGCGCGCCTCAGTGTACAGCGTGCCTTCGCCACACCCAGGCGCTTCATCGCACCTTCCCTTACGGAAAAAGACAGTAGCGCAGGCGGGAGTTGCAGCACTGATTTCTCTACCACAGAAGCAGAGGGTCAACTGGAGTAGTCCGCTGTCGGCACTTTCCAGGGCATACTCACACAAAGTCAGGGCTCTTTGGACCTGCCAATTTCTGGATGGGCCGCAATTGCGCTCAGACACATCCAGGAAAGTCCTGCAGCTCGAGTGCGCTTTGCTCTCAGAGTGTCTCATCCACTCATAGAGCACGGCCCGGCGTTCCCAGCGGCACCAGACCTGACTCGGAGATTCACGCGGCTCCACGGTGACGGTGTGTGTGTGTGTGTGTGTGTGTGTGTGTGTGTGTGTGTGTGTGTGTGTGTGAGAGAGAGAGAGAGAGAGAGAGAGAGAGAGAGAGAGAGNTGTGTGTGTGTGTGTGTGTGTGTGTGTGTGTGTGTGTGAGAGAGAGAGAGAGAGAGAGAGAGAGAGAGAGAGAGAGAGAGAGAGAGAGAGAAGCAGAGACGAGTCCGGGTGTGTGCGTAGTTCGATCGGTGTGGCGCGAGCAAGGCGCCGTGGCTACTGAAGCATGCCTGGCGAGAAGACAGACACACGGAAGGCAAAGCGGACTTGAGACAGAGGACCTCGACGGTAACCCCTCTTACCCCGAATAGAACGCACGGTTGTGAAAGGTGTATATTTGGTGCAACTTTCAGTTTAGATAGCGCGAGATTGACGGTGCGTTCTATATTTGGGTGACGAAGGTAGTAGTTGCAGGGACCAGACCAGCACCGGGTGTAGAGTAAAAGTAGGAAGGAAGGACAGATACCCCCGACTGGTTTTCGGACGCTGGTGCCATTTTCCAGCGTCTGTTGTGTGGCTTTATCCTCATTAACTTTGTGATGAGGTTGCTAGTAGCCTAGTATGACCTCATTCAATTTGGTGATGAGGTTGCTTTATCGTCATTAACTGGGATCATTAGATTACTGTCACACTACTGCTCCTCAGAAGTCGTAGAAAACGGGTCAACCGAACAGTGTGCACCGTAACGGTTCTCAAGTGGGGCATGATAAGCGCGCAAAAGAAGGCCCCACAACAGAGCGTCCAATTTTCCAGAGCGCGGGGCGTGAAAGGTGTTACGTGCATCGGATCCGGCGCGAAAGTGGTCACCCTGCAATGGTGTTCTTCTTCTTTTTTGTGAAGAGACGGAGTGGCAGAAAGCAGGCACGGAGCAATTAGTATTATGAAGGTATGTCAGCAACATCTGCCACTGATTATCCGCCAAACTATTGCTATATATATATAAATTCATGTTTAGTGAAAGACAACTGCCCGGCGAGCAGTAAGCAGAAAGGGAGAAAAAAAGTACAAAGAAGCCGGTGACTGTGACAGGCTCTTTCGTCGGGGTTTCTCCGACTCACCGGGACATCATATTGATAGAGTCTGTATATATGTATATACAGTTATCATCAATTACATATATTATATTATATTATATTATATTATATTATATTATATTTATGTATATGTTTACCGTTGTTTGTTCGTTTGTACATCTGAAAGTTACAGGAAACCAAGCTTCTTGCCCCCCTCCGGCCCCCCCGAAAAGAAAAAAACAAAAAAAGGACAGAACTACAGGTTTGTGTCGGGGCACCGTGCAACTTGCTCTCTCTGCTAAATAGGATTCGTACGTATTTGTTTGAGGAAAAAGAGGGCAAATAACGGGCGGCTGTGGCGGAATGTTTCGTCGGAGTTTCACCGACTGATGAAGAGGCTCAAACGCGCCTTCGGCTTCCGTTCTCCTCCTCCCTCTGGTTCTTCTCCTCCTTCACCCTCCTTTTCTACAGGGGGCGCGTCATTCGCTGTAGGATTCATCGAAGGGCAGAAGCAACCAGGAAGTTGCGTACGCAGGGTGATGTGAAGGGTGAAATGTTGAGGTCGAATCCACTCAGAAGAGATCATGATCGAGATGGACGGGAGATGCGAGAAGCTGCTATGGGAAGATTATACCAGAAGTGGGTATGGGAGAGAGAAATTCGTGATTGAGATGAAGAGGAGCAATCCATCCACCCCTCACACCGAGCCATTATCAGCAACAGCAATGGACGGCCACCTCGATCCCGGTAATTGCGATTGCTGATAGATACGAATCCGACGATGGGCCCGATGGCTGGCGCGTTCAGGCGGATCTGTGCGTCTTTTGGAGTGAAGCTCCCATGCGCTCGCCTCTCTCTCTCTCTCTCTCTCTCTCTCTCTCTCTCTCTCTCTCTCTCTCTCTCTCTCTCTCTGTGTCTCTCTCTCTCTCTCTCTCTCTCTCTCCTGTCTCTTATACACATCTAGATGTGTATAAGAGACAGAGTTTGTGGACATGGACGACCTTAAGCAGAGAATGAATAACGTTGGAAAGGATATGTTCAAGGATGACGGTCCGGAAGATGCCGTGAAGCGTCAGCAAGCAATGGACTGTCTGGAGAGAAACCTGGAAGGTGGGGCAA
>BFEA01000040.1:1676353-1686780 GCA_003427395.1 Chara braunii
AGAGAGAGAGAGAGAGAGAGAGAGAGAGAGAGAGAGAGAGAGAGACTTCCCAGTCCTAATCAAACTTATCCCCTTATTTGTCCTACCGTCCTATCTAAGGTCCTCCTTGCTCCTTGGTGTTCTTTTGGTCATGGCCTTTGGTTGGTGGACAATGATGGGGAAAGAAGATGGTGCGAGGCGGTTGGTTAGGGTGGATGGGTGAAGAAGGTGGAGGAGGAAGAAGTTGTGAGGTGGTTGGTTATGGCGGATGAACGAAGAAGATGGAGGAGAGAGATGGCGTGAGGCGGTTGGCTATGGCAGATGGTGAAGAAGATGGAGGAGGAAGATGGTGTGAGGTGGTCGGCTATGGCGGATGGATGAAGAAGATAGAGGAGGAAGATGGTGCGAGGTGGTTTGCTATGGTGGTTGGGTGAAGAAGATGGAGGAAGGGGATCGTGTGAATAGTCCGATACTTCGTCCTACTCTAAGTGTCCGGTACCGTCTCCCTAAGTTATCCCTAGTTCCGGTCTTCAAAAGGCTCAGACTTGCAGCAACTAGTCTTAAAGCAGATATGCAAAAAAACACAGATTTGCAGAAAAACACAGATTTCAGAAAACGCAGTCTTTGCAAATTTTCAGATTTTGCAGATTTTGCAGATTTTGCAGATTTTGCAGATTTTTGACTAAGGTAGGAGAACCCAAAAATACAGGCTTTCTTACCCGAAACGTTGTCAGAATCAGTTCTAATTTGGTGGGTTTTCTGTCTGTACTCTATGGAAGACCCCCACCAAGTTTGGTCGGATTCCGTCGGTGTTTGCCCCTACTTGGCTGTTTAGGGCACCGCCCGAGTCTAGGCGAACAGTTCGGTAAAGTCCATTTTCCGTTTTTGCAGGAAAATTGACTCAGATGGCCTGAAGGTTTTATAAACCATCAATCTAAGCCTATGAAATGGGGTTTGTGAAGTCACATCTCGTCTCTTTATTTTGACGGTCCTGGTTGCCGGTGGCCCCGGACCGTACCGACGACTTGGCCTCTTTCGGCCCATCCTTTGCTCCGGGGGACGAGCTAGCATTCTCAGCAGTAGCAACAGCTAGGTTTGGTTAGGCATCAGTAGAAACATCAGCAGCCCCTTTCCTACTAGCAGCAGCAGTAGTATCTGTCCCCTACCTACCTTCACGGGGGTCTCGCCAGGTCACGTACGTGTCGAGTTGACTAACTAGGGAGAAGTCAGACTATCACCAAGTGCAAGGAATGGGTAAGCATAAATATAACAAGGGAGAACACAGGCATTTCACAAGTTGAACGATTCGGAAAGACAAGGACTATCACCAGGTGTAAGGAATGGACAAAGCATGAGTATGACAAGGGAGAACATATGCATTTTACAAGTTGAACAGCTAGGAAAAAATCGGACTACTACCAAGTGCAAGAAATGAACAAAGCTTAAGCATGAGAAGGGAGAACACATACATTTTACACGTTCAATGGCTTTGAAAAAATCGGACCATCACCAAGTGCAAGGAATGGACAAAGCATGAGTATGACAAAAACGAACACATGCATTTCACAAGTAGAACAGCTAGGAAAAAATCGGACTACCACCAAGTGCAATAAATTGACAAAGCTTGAGTATGACAAGGGAAAACACATACATCTCACAACTTGAACAACTATGGAAGAATCGGACTACCACCAAGTGAAAGGAATGGACAAAGCATGCATATGACAAGGGCGAACACATGCATTTCACAAATTGAACAGCTCCCAAACTCTCCCTCGGCTCCTAACGCTATGTGGACTAACGGGAATCTATGTCTTGACCAATGCAGGATCCTATCATCTGCCTCAAGGTTCTCGCTGTCACTGATATGCTACAGCATTGTACACTGTCTACACTAGGACACATTCGGTTGCCTGCCATCGATTCGTGGGAGGCCTCTGTCAAGAATCGGATTACCACCAAGTGCAAGGAATGGACAAAGCACGAGTATAACAAGGAAGAACACATGCATTTCACAAGTTGAACAACTATGGAAGAATCGGACTATCACCAAGTGGAAGGAATCAACAAGGCATGAGTATGACAAGGAAGAACGCATGCATTTCACAAGTTGAACAGCTAGGAAAGAATCGGACTATCACCAAGTGCAAGAAATGGACAAAGTTTGAGTATGACAAGGGAAAACACATACATTTTACAAGTTGAACAGCTTTGGAAGAATCGGACTATCACCAAGTGCAAGAAATGGACAAAGCTTGAGTATGACAAGGGAAAACATATGCATCTCACAAGTTGAACAACTATGGAAGAATCGGACTACCACCGAGTGCAAGGAATGGACAAAGCATGAGCATGACAAGGGAGAAGACATGCGTTTCACAAGTTGATCAGCTAGGAAAGAATCGAACTATCACCAAAAGAAAGACAAAGCTTGAGTATGACAAAGGAAAATACATGCATCTCACAAGTTGAACAACTATGGAAGAATCAGACTACCACCAAGTGCAAGGAATGGAAAAAACATGAACATGACAAGGGAGAACACATGCGTTTCACAAGTTGAACAGCTATGGAAGAATCGGGTTATCACCAAATGCAAGAAATGAACAAAGCTTGAGTATGACAAGGGAAAACACATGCATTTCACAAGTTGAACATCTATGGAAGAACCAGACAATCACCAAGTGCAAAGAATGGACACAGCAGGAGTATGACAAAGGAAAACACATACATCTCACAAGTGAAACAGCTATGGAATAATCAGACTACCACCAAGTGTGAGGAATGGACAAAGCATGAGTATGAGAAGAAAGAACACATACATTTCATAAGTTGAACAACTATGGAAAAATCGGAGTATCACCACGTGGAAGGAATGGACAAGGCATGAGTATGACAAGGGAGAACGCATGTATTTCACAAGTTGAACGACTAGGAAGAATCAGACTATCACCAAGTGCAAGAAATGGACAAAGCTTGAGTATGACAAGGGAAAACACATGCATTTCATAAGTTGAACAGCTTTGGAAGAATCGGACTATCACCAAGTGCAAGAAATAGATAAAGCTTGAGTATGACAAGGGAAAATACATGCATCTCACGAGTTGAACAACTATGGAAGAATCGGACTACCACCGAGTGCAAAGAATGAACAAAGCATGAGTATGACAAGGGAGAACACATGCATTTCACAAGTTGATCAGCTAGGAAAGAATCAAACTATCACGAAGTGCAAGAAATGGACAAAGTTTGAGTATGACAAGAGAAAATACATGCATCTCGCAAGTTGAACTGGTATGGAAGAATTTGACTACCACCAAGTGCAAGGAATGGAAAAAGTATGAATATGACAAGGGAGAACACATGTGTTTCGCAAGTTGAACAGCTACGAAAGAATCGAACTATCACAAAGTGCAAGGGATTGACAAAGCATGAGTATGACAAGGGAGGACACATGCATTTCACAAGTTGAACAGCTATGGAAGAATCGGACTATCACCAAGTGCAAGGAATGGACAAGGCATGAGTATGACAAGGGAGAACACATGCATTTCACAAGTTGAATCAGCTAGGAAAAAATCGGACTACCACCAAGTGCAAAAAATGGACAAAGCTTGAGTATGACAAGGGAAAACACATGCATCTCACAAGTTGAACAGCTATGGAAGAATCGAACTACCACCAAGTGCAAGGAATGGACAAAGCATGAGTATGACAAGGGAGAACACATGCATTTCAGAAGTTGAACATCTATTGAAGAATCAAACTACCACCAAGTGCAAGGAATGAACAAAGTTTGAGTATGACAAGGGGAAACACATGCATTTCACAAGTTGAACAACTATGGAAGAATCGGACTACCACCAAGTTCAAGGAATGGACAAAGCACGAGTATGAAAAGGGAGAACACATGCATTTCACAAGTTGAACAACTATGGAAGAATCGGACTACCACCAAGTGCAAGGAATCGACAAAGTTTGAGTATGACAAGGGAAAACACATGCATTTCACAAGTTGAACAGTTATGGAAGAATCGGACTACCACCAAGTGCAAGGAATGGACAAAGCGTGAGTATGACATGGGAGAACACATGCATTTCACAAGTTGAACAACTGTAGAAGAATTGGACTACCACCAAGTGCAAGGAACGGACAAAGCATGAGTATAAGATGACTAGAACACTAAAATGAGCAAGATTACAAGTAGCGATTTATACCCAAGTGGAGAATTTATCAAAACAAGGAGAGAGAGTGAGTGTAACTTACTCTCAAGCATGCACACACAAAGTAGGAAGTAGCGATTTGTTATGGAGTGGAGAAATCGCCCAAGGGAAGACCATTACTAGTGGAAAGGCTTCCTACTATCTATACTAAGATTTGAAAGCGACTATGGAGAGGAAAGATGAGAAAGAATATCAAAGAGAAGGAGCATGGAGGAGTGGGAGAAGACGAAGAAGATGAGAAAAAAGAAGAAGAAGAAGAAGAAGAAGAAGAAGAAGAAGAAGAAGAAGAAAAGGAAGAATTGAAAGAAGAAAAAGAAGAAAAAGAAGAAGGAGAAGGAGAAGTTTCACCTTCTTTCAACTCCACTCCTCTGGTATCTTAGAGTTGAAGTACCGATCTTGATGATGCTCCTCCTCCCTTGGCTATGGCTTCCTTCTTCCTCAAGCCCTTCTCCTTCTTCCTCCTCGATCCTTCTCTGACTATGACACACTCCTATCATTGTGGCTATAGAGTCCTTCCCTCTGGGAGGGTTAATGAGACTCTCTCTAGCCTCTCTTTCTTCCTCACAGTCTGGGGGCTATCGCGGACTACCACCCTAGACCAGCCTCACTACCACCAGCCTCTACAGCTCCCCACACTAGCTCACAGTCTCCTCTAAGCTTCCAAACTGGCAGCGGTTCCCCTCCTCCCATTGGGCAGCGTGGACACTCCTCATGCAAATGTGAGTGTGGCGGACTGCTCTCCCAGCTTATGTAGTGCTGAACCAGCACACCAGCCAGCCCATGAGCCTCCTCAGTGCTCCCGAGTGAACTGAGGTACCCCCAAGGCCAAATCCTACCACTAGGCCTCTCCGGGGGCACCTGACCTTATCTTGGCCAACTACGTGCAGACCGAGTGGTTGGTACTAGCTCGGCCTGCCTCTTGGCCCTTGTCAAACCTCTTTTTTATTTTCAAATTTTGTCCCCTTGAGTGCAAATGCCCAAGGGGCAACCTTACTTGAAAGAAAAAAACCTTGTGAGCCTTTTTCTCAATTTCTGTTGTTCCTACCCCATTTTGGGTCCCTCCTTTGTCTCTTTCCATTTTGGGCTGCCAACTCATTCCGAAGTTGGCCGTTTGAGCTGGCCCCACAAAAAAACCGTCATATGCTCTCAACCATGAGATCTGACCTCAGATCCATGACTCACAAAAAAAACGGTCAACTCTTTTTTTGCATTTTCTCTTATTTTGACATTTTTAATTCAGATTTTGTAGAGATAATGCCCTAAGGGCATCATCTCTGCAATCCGGAATGACCTCCACTAAATCCGGAGGGATGAAGTCACTGTAGGGACCTACCAATCCCTACTGTGTCAGTCCCAACTGGCCGGCACATTCTCCTCCACTCGTTTCTCCCCCTTTGTCTCATTCTCCCTCTTTTTTTCTCCCTTTTTTTTTTTATATACATTTCTGTTGTGATAAGTGTCAAGCAGTTGTGCATCCTCCTTCTAGGCTTTAGGACTTCATTCATGGCCAGATTCATAACCAGGAGTTGACCGTTACAACTCGGACTGTAATAATGAAGCCCCCATGAGCATGCGGGTTTCCGTTTGCCTCCATTTTCTCAATTTTGAGCCCCTTTGTGCTTCGATTTTTCCTTGGAAGCTTATTTTCTGCATAGAGCTCATTAAGGCTCTATTTCCTTGTACCCTACGATTCCGAGATATCTCGGACTGCTGGGCAGCCCTTCCATCATCGTTTCTTCTCTCTTTGCACCTCTAATTGTCCTACCTTGGCTTCACTAACACTTGCACTAGTGGTTGCTAATATTTTCCACCGTCTAGATCTCGATCTCGACGACGCCATTTGCTTTGCATGACCATTTCCCACATTTGCTCATGGTTTACTTGGGACATCTTAAGTCCCCGCCACTCTCCCCGTACTAGTTCCATTTCGTCCCGCCGGTAGTCCCACCGACGCCTGTCCCATTTTTCGATAGTTTTATTTGAACCCATTTAGTCCCCGACATCGTCCCGGATGACGTCCCATTTTATTTTTTTTGACCTCCTTGTCCCTGCCAGTTCCAATATCCCATCCCCAAGTGCCTCATGTGCGCCGATTATTCTCAGCCGCGAGATCCTCATCTCGCGGTTGCCGCTTACCGTCTTTATTTGCCTCATGCCGAAGTCACTCTTTTTCTAGCCTTTGGGGCTTGTCATGGCTCATTTTCTCTTGGCCTAGGCATCCTTATGCAGTCCGTTATTTCTCGGACTGCAACTGTGGTCATTTCCTTAATCCCACAACCCCACAACTTACCCCTAACTGAAAGGAAATGAAGCGCTCAATTTTCAAGTGCATCCGGGCTCAATATTGACTCCGAATGTACCAAAAACATGTTTTCCCTTCCCCATGTAGTCCGTTGTATCTCGGCTGCATGAGGTCTTGATTTTTCTTGATTTTCTCTGCAAAATCAAGAGAAAATTAAGCTACTTTGTAACCGACATATGCCAGAATGAATCTGGTCATGGATGTATGCCCCCAAGTGATCGTTTTTTGCCGTTAGTATTCTTTTCTCTTTTCTTCTCTTTTCTCTTTTCTCTTTTCTTTTCCCTCCATTTATGAACTGTAGGGACCTGCCATTCCCTACTTGTGTCAGTCCCTACTGACGGCCAACTCACTCATTCCTTCTCGTCCTTTTTTTTCTCTCATTTTTCTGTTTTTTTCTCTCTTTTTCTGATATGCAAGTGTCAACTAACCGTTAAGGCTCTTTTCTAGGCACTACCTCTTTGTTTTAACCCTTCCTATGCCTAAGGTGCAGTCCATTATATCTCGGACTGCAACTGTGGCTCCCTCATGCCCATGGGAGCCTCCTTTTGCCTCTTCTTTTGTCACAAAGTGGCCCCTCCTACTCTGATTTTCCCCCGGAGGCCTATTTTTCTCGTGGCGCCTCTTTTGACTCTATTTTTTTTAGGGAGGCTAATCCGAGATTTTTCGGATTGCTCTCATGCCTCCCCCTTCACGTTTCTTTACTTTTTCTTTTTCCTTTAGTCTTTCCGTTTGCTCCCACCAGTACTTGCACTAGTGGTGTTAATATTCTTGGCCGTCAGAATCTTGATCTTGACGGTGCATCTTGCTTTAATTATTTTTCCCTCACGTCGCTCCACAGTTCGTCTTGGGACCTTCTCACATCCCTGTCACTTGTCCCGCGCTAGTCCTTGGCACCTGTCCCGCCCGGCAGTCCTGCCGGTACTTGTCCTGTCGGTGGTCCCGCCGGCACTTGGCCCCAAATGTCATTATTTTTACTTAGTCCCACCTGGTTTCCGACACTTTTTCCCATGGTGTCCCGGACCCTCTTGGCGTTTCCCACCCCATCATGGCGGCCTCATTCCCTTGTCTTTTTCATGTCGCACACGTGCCGGTGTTCCCGGCGGCGGCCCTTTACTTGGCTCGTGGCCCTTCGGTTTTTTCTTATGCCTCATCCCGGCGGCCCCCTTAACCCGGGCTACGTTCTTACGGGTCGGCGCCTCACTTATTATCTTCTCGACCTCCTTGACTCTTCTCCCTGCGATACGCAGGCCAGATCATTATTTTTTCTGGCCGTCCTTCTTCTTTCGGGAAGGAGAGCCGCGTCTACCATTTTCTTGCGACCCTCTGCCGCTTGCTACTTTGCCAGTCTCTTCTTGGTCCCGTGGTTCCGGCAGCCCAAGGCATCCTCTAAGCCCCTAGACGTCGGCCCTTATTCCTTAGGCTTTCATCCTTTCCTATCTTTATTTCCTCCTGTTTTCTCTACTGTGCACAATTCTGTCATATACCGTTTCTCAAGGGTCAGGACTTATCTCGAGACCCACCGGTCCCGACACCGTGTGGCGATCGGATAGGGTGAGGTCATGAATGACCATATTAACTACCATGCATAGTGTGCATTATATGTGCCTCAGTCTCTAGAGGTCTTGGAAAATATGCAGAGTCCTTCGTAACCCCGCCTTCATCCTCTCTCCTTTCGTCAATTCTCAACTTCGAGCAGTACACCGTTCTTCCCAACTCCACTCACTTGCCTATTCCTTCAACTAAATATGCGACCACCGTAGCGGCAAAGTTGCAGACATCGGTTACGACGCCTTTTTGAGATCAGGGAAACAAGACAGGGCATCAACATGTCCACGCGATAGGGGGAAAGGGAAGGAATTACACAAAAAAAACGAACACTTTCATTCGAATTCCAGAACACCAATCACGCCGAAACGCATGCGTCCCTCAACATATTTCGACCCATACGTACTCCACGTCTATTCAGAAGGAAACATAACTTATGAGGCTATGCCCGAAGCCTCACCTTTAATACTAACTACTCACTACTCGGATACTCACATACCTGGATTTTGTCTCTTCCTCCTCTTCCATTTCTTCCTCATCCCCTCACTCAGCCATCTCGTCTCCACGTCATTCAACCCTCTACGTATTCCGCTACAATCCATGTTCAGGCGCACACGCAAGCCAACCCGTATCAACGTGCTACTAAGTGAATACGGGTGTGATATCCTCGTCACTACCGGGGACCAAGAGCTCTCGCGCTATCGAATGCTCTCAGTACAGGAATTCCCAGCGTCGACTCCGACTGCACATCTACATTCTTGGGACCAGACAGCGCCTAAAGCCAGATAGCCCGAATAAAGTACCAACATAACCTTTAAGGTCATATCCTTGTAAATTGAAAAAGAACTTTGAAAAATAAGGCGCTGACAACTGGTGCCCAAAATAGATGACGTTGTCCCTCCCAAATTCAGATTAAATTTTTTCTAAGTTGAGATGGAGTTGCGTTTTCTTGAGGATTTCCAATACTTCCTCAAGGTACCTCGGGTACTCTTCCATCGATTTGCTGAAAATCAAGATATCGTCCAAGTACACAACAACAAACCGACCTATTTGTTTGCGTAGGATTGTGTCCATGAGATATTGGAAGGCGGCTGGTGCATTCGTGAGGCCGAAGGGCTTGATGGTAAATTTGTACAACCCGTCGCACGTCTTGAATTGGGTCTTGTGCTGGTCCGTAGGATTGAACTCAATCTGGTGGTAGCCAGACTTGAGATCAATTTTGGAGAAGACCTTGCATCCACCTGCAACGTTAAAGCAAGTCATCAATATGTGGCAAGGGGTATGCATTCTTCCTTTATGATGCACTTTAGACCGCGGCAATCGATACACATCCGGAGTTTGCCTCCTTTTTTGGAAACAAACAAAACATGTGCACCAAATTCAGATTCTCTCGGCTTTATCCACCCTTTATCGATCATCACATCGATTTGTCTCCGGAGTTCCTCCAACTCGCGTCCGTCCCATGTAGTACAGGCAGCCCTTTGGAGGAACGGCGCCTTGTATCAACTCGATGCAGTGTTGGACCGAGCGCGCGGGGACTCCACGTGGCTTGGCCAAGACTTCTGGAAATCGGTTGAGAAGACTCTAGATATTTGCTGAAACATCCTGCGGCAGAGGATCAGAATACGGATCGAGTGAGTCATGTCGTAAACCAGTTGTTAAGGCATACGAATTTGAAGTAGCATCATTTAGATTAAAAGTGGACGTGAAAGTATAAGTCGAAGTATTAGAAAAAAACGTAGTTTGCAAAGTAGAACTATTACTGGCCGCAAAAGTAGAAGGCACATGGGCAGGACGAACGAAAGCAACATACAATTGCTCGTCCTCCCTGCGCTTGTGCCGCTTTTTGCAGAACAGCATTACATTGAGATAAATCACTTGGGGTTCACTCTTCTTGTCGAGTAGGACTGCGCGTTCAGTGCCCAAAGCATCATGGACCACAAAGAGGGCATCCTTCTACATAGTTCACTTGCATTGGGACCGTAACCAGCCCAATCCAATGACTGCGTCGAAGGAACAGTTGTGAAGCACGTAGAAGTTAAGTATATGTGTGACTGTCTTATCTTTATCAAAGGTAGTGCGCACACCTTTGACTGCAAGCGTAGAGGAGACAACTTCTTTGTTGCCTACTTGGGTCCGGCAAAGGGGTTTGCAACTCCACTTGCTTCATTCCCAAGCCCACCTTACGTATCCCGTGTAGAGACATGAAATTAGTAGTTGCACCATAATCAAGCAAGAGATAGAGGTAGTGGTGGTCAGTGCCGGACCCGTGAACGTGACCGGCCGTTCATCAATCAATCAATCAATCAATCAATCAATCAAACCCTTTTTTTTTTTTTTTTTCAAAATTTGCATCTTCATTTTTTTTAAACACCTC
>BFEA01000040.1:1721232-1748741 GCA_003427395.1 Chara braunii
GGGAGGGAGGGAGGGAGGGAGGGAGGGAGGGGAAAAAATCAATCTTTTTGTTTTGTTTTGTTTTGTTTTGTTTTGTTTTGAAAAAAAAGGAGAACAAATCAAGCGGCCGATGCATCAGCAGAGTACAACAGAGGGTAATTTTTTTTGTCGTGCCCCATCCACCACTCAAATTCGCGCCTTTGAAATAGTGCCGCTACCATTCCATTTTTCCCGAAACCGTATTTTGGCTCCCCGGCGGAAGGGAAGAGCCTGGTAGAGCCTGCCGCCGCTCTCGCGATGGATAGGGGGTTAGGGGGGCATTCTGTGTTTTCATTTTTCATTTTTTTTCATTTTTTTTTTTGTCATTTCGCCATCGGTTGTTCATTCCTTTGTTAATCTGAATGTCTTTTCTGGAAGGGGGCAAAAACGAAAGGGGGAGAAAAAGTCTCGTGCCTGAAAAAGAACCGGGAAAGAGAAAAAGGAAAAAAACAACGGAAGACTTGTGCGGAGCGTGAGAGAAACTCTTTTTTTTCCACGAACGGACGAGCCTACCTCAGTTGGCACACCGACGAACTGTCTTCACCCGAATAGAACGCCCGGTAATTATCGCCTTATCTGGCCTGAAAGTTGTGCCAAATACAGCTATAGTGACCGGGAGTTCAATTCGGGTGAAGACGGTAGTCTCCCGCTGCTAGCCAGTAACCTTACCAGGATATGTTTCTTGGTTCTCTGATCCTTGTATTTTTTTATTTTTATTTTTTTCGCAGAAAAACGAGCCCCTGTATATTCTGGGGGGGCGGTGATAAGCAACCGGACTGGTTCCCCCCAGAATATACAGGGGCTCGTTTTTTCTGGAAAAAAAAAAAAAAAACAGACCTGAGTTCGAACCCAGATGGAACTAGATGAATGGAAATATTAAATGATTCCGAGCTACCTGGGGCGATGCCGGTCAGTTCGACGATGATATCTCAAGGCCGTCACCCCTTTTTGAAGGGGCGAAAAAAAAAACAAATAAAAGAAGAAAAGGAAGAAAACATCTCCAGAAAAGCAAAAAAAAGCAAAGCGGGTGAGGGGGAAGAGGAGGAGGAACCAAGTAGGAAAGGTAGGGGTGATCAAAGAAGGTTCATGGCTCTCATCTCCGCCGCTCAGTACTGACGAAACGGCCGAGGTCCGGCCAATCAACGCTTTTTTCGATTACCATCTTCCGCCGAGCACAACGCACGCTGGTAATGAATGCATACAAGCTATCTTTCCGGTCTAGTACAGTCATGACGAGGGTTTGCTGTGTTCGGCGGAAGCCCTTACGCAGAGGTTTCTCCGATTCCCTGAAGAAATAATGTAATGCTAGAGGTCTTTGTACCGCATCACACGCGTCTCTGCCGCTATGGCTCTTGACCAGCAGCAGCTGTCGGACAAAAAAACCGCTGATTCGGCTCTGTAAGTGATGATGCTCTCTCTCTCTCTCTCTCTCTCTCTCTCTCTCTCTCTCTCTCTCTCTCTCTCTCTCTCCCCCACTCACACACACACATCCACCAAGCGCCCGCCCCGCGTGCACGGAGCGTACACGCAGAAAAAAAAAAGAACAGAAAATCTAATCGACAGCTGTTATCACCATCGAATGGTCCGAGGGGGATAAGGTGTGCCTATTTCCCGTAATTGTTTCGTTTGTTTGTGTCCGAGAAACTACTATACCGAACCATCACCGTTCTATCCATCTTTGCCGAGATCGTGTTTTCCGTTAGTGATCCGCAAACTGCGCGTCTGAAACTCATCAGTTCTTACATCAGATTCTCAAGGCCGGCGCCCTCTTCCAAAAGAAGGAAAGAAAGCAACCCCGAGATTGAGGTACACGGATGTTGTTGAAGGAATGCTCGGTCGAGTAGCAGCAGCACTTGCTTGCTGGAAAGTCCTGCTGTGGGTCCATCAGCACATAACTACACAAGATCGTGCTCATCGATTGATACTCTGTCCGCTGTGTGTATCGACGCGTAGAAGCAGATGTGGTTTCCCTCTAGGCAGGGGGACGAGCCACCCACAACAACCGTTGATGTTGGCCGCGCCTCTGCTTTGGACACTTGGCATACTCACAATCGGCTGATCTTTATGTATTTATCTTCTTCCTTTTTCTCCTTTTGCCTGCATGCACATATGATGAATCCCAACTAGCGAGATGCAAAAAGCGACCTTGAATAAACTTGCCTGGACAAAAAAAAAAAACAAAAAAAAAAACGGGCAGATCTGGTAAAGGGGGGAGGGATGCACACCTACCGTCGATCCTCGTGCGGACAATCTGATACAGTAGTGGCTCGATGTCCTCACGTTGTGTAGGAAGCAAAGATTGCCATCTCCAAGCTTGACCCATGTCAGAGTCGCACGAAGTTGTGTGCGTGAGTGCTTGCATGCATGTGACCACCTTTTGCGGCGAAGTACATGAGGGAAAAGCAAAGGTATTTCAGGTGAAGTACATGATGGAAAAGCGGCATCGGCGTCTGGAGTGCGAGGGAAAGCCGGCATCTGACGGCATAATCACACGAGGACTTCCCAGCACGTATCTGACTGCTTTTACGCGGCCCCGACGCACCTGGCCGCAATGTCGTCCAAGGTAAGTTGCCAAAAGTGCAAATGTGAGCATAGGGGAATTGTGGTGATTCTAGCGAATGGTCGCGCAAACATAGGGGGGCTTGGCAAACTACTCCCTTACAAAAGTCCGCAAGATAGAGCTACTATTATGAATAGCGAAGGATGTATTCTGCCAGCTAATGTGTGAAGATTCAATTCGATTGCCATTCTTTTGCATGAAGATGCACTAGTCACTTGTCCCGGTCCGTGCATAGATAGCGTACCAAGGCCCGTAATAATGAACAATCGCAAGATCCGCACACACAAGAACGAGGATAAAAAATAGCAATCTTTATAACGATCGTGCGTTCTATTCGGAGGAAGACGGTAGTGGGTGCCGCCATCACGCTCTCATAAGCTCGAAGGAGAGCGACGGCTCCCGCGCCCTGCCACTGTGCCACGAGCCCGAACGTGCTAGGCCTGACCCCGAGCCTCCCCAGGCACAGTGACTAGCAGGGAGCCATGGATATAGTTGTTGCGGATATAGACTTTCTATGTGGTAACCGACGGGGGCCAAGTCCCACATACACTGTGTAGTTGAACTAGCCCAACCAATTGAATTACCTGTCAAATCTGGACAGGACGGCCTTCAGGCCGTTTTTTTTTATTGTCAGTATAGTATTACGGGGAACCCCGTAGCAGCCACACCCGTGCTCAAGCCTCCAACGAGGGAACATGCGGGAGCTGCACCCACCAGCAGGTGCGATACCTGCTACAGCAGGTGGGCAATACCGGCCAGGGGTCAGCCCTTAGCATCAGGACCGAGCTTCTTCGATGGGCCAGTCACTGTGCCTCCCCTCCCGTCCCCTCCCCCTATGAACATCAGCAGTCTTGTGACGCCCAAACCTCACGCCCAGCGCGACTTCCTGTTTCGGAGTGTTAGGGGGCCCGGAAGTGCAAAGAGGGGTGTGCCAAGGATTTTAGGAAAGTGGGGGTGGAGTCCCAGGTCGGAACTGAGATCTCCTGTGGCAAGCTCGGGGACAGTTGTGCAAGGTGGTGAGCGCAACGCGTTTCGGGCATTCCAGCTTTCGGGGATGGGATTATCGTCTGCGGTGGTTGCGTCGCCGCAGTCGGTCCCGTATATGGTGGACCGGCGGGACGCTATGGCTATCTCGCTGTCTAAACAGTTGTCGGCGCCGTTCGTAACAAGCTTCGGAATCCGACGAGACTGGCCTCAGGTGGGGACTGGGCATTCGCTGCTCAGCTTCAGTTCGGGTTCGTCGGATGAATCCCGAGGCCCAATACGTCTGGTATTGCCGGCACTCTTCACACGATGTGCGGGGCCAGTACCGAGCTATGGAATTCCACAGTACTACTGTGAGCTGGTGATGTGGAAGGAGGAGATGGAAGGGAGGGAAACTGGTATTAATAACAACGAAGCCCGGAGATATGTAATATTGAGTGTTGTTAGTATTCGGATAGTCCGGGCCCCTAGGATCGCTAGTTATGGCCCAGTGAAAGTCCCCCGCGCACAGTCGGTCATTCTTCGTCAGACAGGGGAATTCCGGGTTTCTCAAGTTTCCCCGCCGTCTGAGATGTTCACCATCCCAGTATTCACGATACTCTGGGTCCCTCAGGCTCTCATGATTGGTGATCCAAAAGGGGGGTTTTACAGCCATATCCGACTAGTGCACTCGGTCTCCCTCATCTCTTACAATGAGTCCGGATCGAGGCCAACTCATGCAGACGCGCGCGTACACTGCGACTCGGTTTTCTCGAGGTCGTGGTCGTACGCGAGCGTACACATGAGCGAAAGTGGATCAGACTTGGGTTTCTAGTGTCGGTGTATCGATGGTGTCCTTCCTGCATGCAACTATCCTACCCATGCTATTTCAGGTGAGATCCAGTCATGACATTCACATCCATGCCATTCACATTCATGTCATTCATGTGAGGAAGGGAAAGGAAAGGGGGAGGGGGGAGGGGGGGGGGAATGCCCTGGCATCAGGGGCCAACACATCACAGCATTCTCGATGATCTGATGACGATCAAAGACTAATGTTTAAACCCAAACATCCGCAGCGAGTATTTTCGATCAGGCCCGGGATTACTGCACGACGCCGATGGATACTAGAAAGTGACGAAATTTAAATTAAGCAGACATCACAGAACAAGATTAAAAATCCGAAAAGATCACTCGAAAAAGGGTTCGTATCTATTCCATGCATACACACGAGGCAAAAGTTTTACAAGGAAAGTCTGAGAGGGCCGCAACAAGATTGGCCAAAGTAGAAATCAAAATTATACAGAGAATTGGAGGAAGAAACCTCATCCCACACATCGTTGCTCTCTCTCTCTCTCTCTCTCTCTCTCTCTCTCTCTCTCTCTCTCTCTCTCTCTCTCTCTCTCTCTCTCTCTCTCTCTCTCTCTCTACACTCCCCGGTGCGGGCAGTCCGTCGCCGCGCATCAACACAGAGTTGTCACCCCACTAGGTTCGAGCATGCAAGTCAGGCTCGCCCATGCGCCACAGTCCGTCGCGGCCCGCACGTCAACCCCGCATACCCGACACCAGCTCGTCGGATCGCCCAACTCTCCCGTCGACTCACCTCCCAAGCTGACTCGTTAGCCGATGCTCACTGATCGCACGAACTCCCAAGTTCATAGAGAGCAAACTAATCGCGCTTGCAGAATTTATAGCAAGCATGCTTGCGCGAGAGATACGGTATTAAGCCTAAGTGAGAGGGAGGAAAAAGGAGGAAGTGCCTATGTTCTGCATGGCCAGGCTGCGGCGTGGGGGATGTACCCACTCTCCACGCATCGATCTGAGCATGCAACGTCTTGGCCAATCAAATCATAGGAAGGTGTATGCATAGCAAGAAGAAAGGGGGCGGGAAGAAGGCGAGAGAATCAAGAAGAGAGATACAGTTACAATTGTGCCCGCCAAAAGTTACGGTTACACGCAAGATTAAGGGCGCCACTCAGTCGAAACTTTGCTCCCGTCGCAGGAAGGCGCGTGCAAGCAAGAAGAGTCGCGCGGCAAAAATTTCAACGTTTCTAAATTCCTACTATAAATCCAAATTGCAAAAAAATAAAATTTCGAAGAACGAAAATTCGAAAAACAGTTCCGAGAGCCCGTGGGGGCTCTACATCAGTTGAATATTCAAAAAGAAACGATAATCCCGCGCGATAATCGCGCCAAAAATTCCCCAGTGCTCACGACAGAACATGAAAGAAGCTATGGCAACCGTTATTCATCGCGCATGTTAAGGCGCGGACGCTCAATCGTCGGCGCGGGACTTTCCCTGACACGGGCCCGACAGATTTCGACAGGAAACAAAAAGGAGACGAAAAAGAAACGAGGGCTTCTATGCAACTTGTTCGGCCGACCCGTCCCTACGCATTTCACCCGATCATCCCGGCCCGTTCCCCCAAAGCAGCTTCGCGCAGAAAGTCACGCGGTTCCAGAAGACAGCTCGTTACAGTCTCTGCTCAATGCCCCCCAGGGGGACGAACGACATATCTCTAGGTGGCGGCCGCCAAGCTTGCCCAGGAAGGTACATGAGGCCAATGGGGATTGAACCCAAGACCTCCTGAACGCCACTTGCGTGCCTTACCAACTGAGCTACGCCGCTGGATTAGTTGAACTAGTTCAATTGTGTGACACGGTTTTAGGGATTCAAGAATGATTTACCCCATTTTAGTATACTTTTTTTTCTGAAAACTTATCTGGCACCCCTGTATTTTCAAATATTTTGTGTCGTGCCCCTCCGAAGGCCAACTTACCCTATCGTGCCGCTGACCTACTTTCCCTGCCGTGCCCCAAATCTTTCTGACAGGCCTCTGTCGGTCGGGGGCACAACCTTTCGGGGTGCCCTTTCTGGATTGCCCCAACCTTTCAGGATGCCCTCTCTGGACTGGCACAACCTTTCGGGATGCCCTCTCTGGACTGGCTGCCCCATTTCCATTGGGCCCTGTGCCATTTGCCCGCATGAGGGGCAACCATCTTTCTGTAATGCCCCCGCAGCAGCAAAGGACCACAAACTTGAATTTCTTATTGACGCGCCGTTACATTGTTGTTGATGCGCCGTTGCAGAGAAAGTTGTTGCATAGTTTTTTTTGTTCACACCCTTTTCGCTACATTGTTGTCGATGCGCCGTTGCAGAGAAAGCTGCTGCATAGGTTTTTTTGTTCACACCCTGATAGCCTCTTCGTGGTATCACGTGACTTCCCCTGTGGGCTCAAACAGTGATGTCATTCCATTGGGGGAGCACAAGAACATTGTCAAGGGACACCGGGCCCGGCTCACGGCTTATAAAAAGTAAGCTAATGTAAAAAGATAACCTTTTGTTAGGGAAAATTTTTCAAAATGCCCCTCCGACTCCCATTTGTTTGCGGTATGTGACGCGCAACCTCACGCCCTGTGCTGTCTTTCGTTCGGAGTGTTATAATTGCGGAAAGAGGACCCTGAAAGAACAACAAGATGGGGTGTGCCAAGGATTTTTGGAAAATTGAGTGCGGGGACACAGACAAAACTGAAATCCCCCGTGTTGGTCCGACGTAGTAAGAAAGGAGGTTCGTCACCGCGCGGGTTTTGGGGGGGGGGAGAGGAAGGCGCGCGCGGGATTCACGACGAGGGGAAGTTCAATCCAAAAAAGTATCATTGAACTTCCCATCGGGCCGTTGCTCTTCGTTTCGCGTGAAAGGGGGCGGGGACGTACTTGGTATCCCGTTTCCGGATCAAGTCCCGAACGCTCATCACATAACTTTGAATCCGACATGGAAGGTTTCAGCCGTGTGGCTCTTTCCTTATGTTAGTCCTCACCTCGTACTCGGTAGTGAAAACCCTTTGATTGGTAATGCTCGACGCGGCGACAATCGCTGCACAGAGTGTTAGGCCAATGGGGCGCCACTGCCGACCACGGAATGACGATTAATTCGTTGAATGACAACAACATCAAATAAGGCGGAAAATGCGTATCTACAATGACAAAACCAGCACCAACAAACCCTGAGCACCGAGTTTCAGGAGGGAAATAGTATTGCCCACCGATCTTAGCGACGACTTCTCGTACGTCTCACTCGCATACACGTGTCCTTTCGTCGTTGTACGGAAAGGGGCGTGGCGGGGACATGGGAGGCCGGCGCCCAGTCGGGTTGAGGCCGTCAGTCCACATGGCAACCCAATCAGACAAAGGTCATTCATCATTAATCCAACAACCTCAATAACTTTTAAACACTATCCACGTCGGTCACACGAATCAAAGTGAGAAGGATGAAATCATGACTCCTCCATTTTCCCCAAATATAATTCAGAGAGAGAGAAAATCACCACAATCTCGCCGGAGGCGCTCATAACGAGACCGAAGGAATAAAACTTACACGTAGCGAGACGCGGCAACCGATCCACGGATGCAGGTCGCGCGTGGTTTTAGCCCGCCTCTCGGATTTTTTTGATCGAGGTTAAGCTGCAGATGACGTGCCGCATAAGGCAGACGGCATGCACAGGGGATTCCGGGTTAAAGATCCCGGGGTACTCTTTTGTAGTCACATTCCCGACAGATCTAAACACTCTTGCATTCTCGAACAAAATCCCAACGACATTGCCCCTGCTAACGACTCAACCATGTTCATGCCTTCCATTTATAGCAATCCTTCGGCCTAATCAAAGACCAGTCCATCAAATAATGGCTTCATCATCCGAATACTCTCATCTATACTCGCGGTCACTCACCGCGGAAGGTGTGTAAATGACAGCCATGCATTATTCAGTTCTCCGTGTCCTCTGCACCCCTGCCCCGTCATCCCAGGACTAATCAAGCGCAAGCCAGTCAGACAATCATTTCATTTTTCGGGAGATCGACAAACATACATAGTCATGCATGCCATGCCATAAAATAGGTGGGGAGAAGAGATGCAAGACGGAGGAGAGTGATAAGATAGAGGAAGATTACACAAAAAGTCTAAAGATGAAAAGAATTTTCGGCTTAACTGCCGTCGAACTGCACTCACACCGGAGAATAGATTCGAGACAAGGAGGCGCATTCGCCGTGAAGTTCCACTATGGCCCTGGGCCATTCATCCACCCAACTCTGATCACTACCCTCATACACGCACCGACGATCCCGACCGTCGCGTGCCACCTTCCACCACTGCGATCGTCACCCCGCCGACTTAGTTTCTACACGGGCTTGCCCTGATCCTGCACGGGCTTGCCCTGATCCCACGGTCGTCGAGGCGATCAGGCGCACCGCCAGCCAGTCTACGGTCAGCCCGTCGGGACTTTTTGACTCGCACTACACACAAGCACCATCTAGCCACTGCTTCCCGAAAGCGGGCTGACGAGTTGAGAGAGAGATTTGCGGACGTGCTTGCGAAATTTATAGTTGCGAGAAGGGAGATAGATGTAGGGGAGGATGAAGAATGAGGCAGAGAAGGGCGAGGGAAGACTTGAGGGTAATCGCCCATCGAAAGTCATGTTGATTCTGCACAGTCCGATTTTAGCCAGTCAGAATCATCGCGTAGTAGAAATTTGCTCTTACACGACGCTTCTCCTTGGCTAGACGGGGTAAAGAGAGGATCGACCGGGTTCTGGAGCGTAGGACTTAGAGTGGGAAGAAGAAAGGTGCGAAAGATGGCGCGAAACGGGTCCAAGATGCAGATGATAAAAAAAGAGAAAAAAAAGGTGCGCGCAGGGAAGGAGAGAGAAAAACAGTTACAGGGAGAGAGAAAGAGAGCGAGAGCATGGGCGCGCGAAAGAGGGCGTCGAGAGGAGCGCGAGAAGGAAGGAGGAGGGAGCTTGCATGCATGGCGCCGAACACACAATGTGAAAAAGAGGCACCGAAACAGTTACAGTATTTCTAAATCCTATGCTAATTCAAAAATTGAAATCACCATATTCGTGCGCAAAGTAGGCGCGGGAAAAGAAAGAGAGTCCTACGTCTATCCATATTCCCACAAAATTCCCAGAGTTTTCCACGTCGGGGCCGAGAACATCCATGCGTAAAAAAGGACACGTCGGGTTCCGTTCATTCTGGAATTCCTAACCGTCGACCCAAATTCCAAGCGCGCTAGCTAAGGCGCGCAAAATTCCCCATGCATTTCCCAATTTATAAAACGGAATTTCAAGAATCAATGGAACTGGCAAAAATGTGGGTCTCAGCAAGGCACCTTTAATCGAAAAACAAAGAGGGGTTTTGTGGGGCCGAGCAAGACACATCTTGATTCGAAGAAGGAAAAGGAGAGGGGAGGGGTCCGAAGCAGTTCATGAATTTGGTGCTGTTTTTGCGCTAGATTCATGAACCGGCAGGGCCCTTCTTTTTCAAAATACGGTACGTGGGCCACCGTCGGCCTCTTCTACATCAAAGTGAATCTGGCGCTGTTTATGCGCCAGATTCATGATCCGGTAGGGCCCTTGGAGCGACGCGTGGGCCTGTAGTACCCCACATGGAAAACATTGGGCCGGTAGTACCAAACAGCCAAACTTTGGGCGGCCAAAAACTGGGCGCTTTCTACCAATTATCCCCTTCTGAAAGAGTTTGAAGTTCCTGCAGGCCCCTGTCAGTGAGGGGTGCAACTTCCCAGCATGTCCCTGTGGCCGTTGGTGGCACTTGCGGCCGTTCCCCTGGCCCTGGGAGGGGAGCTACCAGGGCATGTGGGAAATTTGGAACGGGTACCGGCAGGGGCATATTGAACATATTTCAGGCCCAAACAACACCAGGAATGTTTCGGAACTTCAATCGTTGTCAGAGGGGCGCGACATGGTAAGTCGGCCATCAGAGGGTCATACTGCAAATAAATGGAATTAAGAGGGTCATTTCGAAACTCTTACCTTTTTTTTTCAAGGGGTTGCCATGACCTTGGCCTCGGCCATTAGACACTGCCTGTTGCAGCACAGGGGAATATTCAGTCAGATATATATAGGGCCTATCCACACCACTGTCGAAAACACAATTTTAGATAGTTTCTCGTGGCCACACAGGCTGTC
Source organism: Chara braunii (assembly GCA_003427395.1). NCBI lineage: Eukaryota > Viridiplantae > Streptophyta > Charophyceae > Charales > Characeae > Chara > Chara braunii. The sequence continues at coordinate 1,731,755 of BFEA01000040.1, forward strand.
GAAATTGGAAACGGGAAGAAAATTCGCAAGTTGTCAGAGAATGCTTCTTGACATTGTTGAATCCCCAGCCTGCTACTCCGATGCTTTCGACAGTCCTAGGCTGCGCCATCGACTTCTCCTCCTCAAAATTTGGTGAGTGGGCGTGAGGTCGGGATGGACTAATGTTTGTTGTACCCTCAGGCCCGTTCGTCTTTTTCCATCTTGCATTCACAAGTGCGTCCGCTCTACAGTGCTGTGTGGCTAAAGGGGGGCAAACTGTCGAAGGGAGGCTGTTGAATTTATTCCGACAGCCGTCAGAATATTTTTGCGTTTCCAGAGTGGTGTGGCGAGGCCCATATATGGGGCTCGCCACACCTATCCCGAAAACCGGGTTTTGGAGAGCGGGATCACCGCCACACCCACTCCTGAAAGTGGCCGTCAATTTTTTTTGGAGAGTTGTCAGAAGGCGGGTTTGGAGAGGGTTCTCCAAATTCGACCCTCCGCCCGCCTGCACAGGCGCTCGTTTGGAGAGTGCTCCAAACTCACCCTAAACTCGCGAGTGTGCCTCGACCGACAAGTGTCTGCGGCCTGCAATTCGGCCTGCAATTCGGCCTGCAATTTGTCGTGTACTGTGAGAGAGCGCTCTCCAACCGTGGAGGTGCCTTGGGACCACGCCTTGGGACCACGCCAGCCCCGTCGCCTAATGTACACAAAGAGGATCGGGGTCTTGTGCGTGCGAGATTTCGCTCTACCTGGGAGAGTGCAGTGTGGCGACAACGCCTCCGGAAGGGATTTTCGCCAACTTCCGCGTTGGAGAGCGCTCTCCAAAAAAAAAGAGTTTTGGGGATAGGTGTGGCGGGGCCCATGGTCAAACAGAGCGGCCCGGTAAACCGTAGGCAGAGAGGGAGAAGAGGAGAAGAGGACAACAAACGAGGGGCTGTGACAAACTGTTTCCTTGGAGTTTCACGGACTCATCAGGAAATATATATACATAGCTGCTAGGTAAACCGTAGACAGAGAGGGGGAAGAGGACAACAAACGAGGTGTATATATATATGATTATATATGAGTCGGTGAAACTCCGACGAAACAGTTTGTCACAGACCCTCGTTTGTTGTCGTTTACCGGGCAGCTCTTTTTGACGATATATATGTAATCAGAGAGGGGATTCTGCACTGTTGAGGGTTCAGCCTTCTGATGAGTCGGTGAAACTCCGACGAAACAGTTTGTCACAGCCCCTCGTTTGTTGTCCTCTTCTCTCTCTCTGCCTACGGTTTACCGGGCAGTCCTGTTTGTGACGATATATAGGACCTGGGTCCTCGAGAGAAAAAGCTTGCTTGCCGGTGACATTGGTTTTCCGTTTGTGGGGGTTGCGCTGGGCGATTCGACAAAAGGGGAGTGGGCGGGGACCTATGATGAATAAAGACCCTACCCATGTCAAAAAAAAAAAAAAAAAAAAAAAAAAAAACCTCGAGGAAACCGCTACGAAATGCTTCCCCCCCCTAAAAGAATCCGGTGAAGTGACAGGTGGGCAGTGGCCGTATCATCCGCCCATGCCCCTCACGATTCCATGGTTCCTCTAGACAGAGGAGTCGTCCTCACTCACCCCCCTCATCCTCCCTTTCCGGGAACAAGAAAACTCTCAACAAACGAGCAACGGAGAGTGGACGAATGCCAGCGCGCGTCAGTGTCCAGCGTGCCTTCACCACACCTCTGGCACTTCATCGCACCTTCCCTTACGGAAAAGCCAGTAGCGCGGGCGGGAGTTGCAACACTGATTTCCTCGGCGATGAGGCAGAGAATCGACTGGAGTAGCCTGGTGTCGGCACTTTCCAGGGCGACGGCCCTGGCATACCATCTTCAGTTTGACGGGTCCCAGGTAAGTTCAATGCGATTTACCCATCTGGGATTCGGACTGGTGGACGCATTTCAACAGTGCATGGGTGTACCAACTGAGGTAGGCCCGTTGGTGCTTTCCTGGGCATCCTCACACAAGGTCAGGGCTTTCTGAATCGTCCGGTTTCTGGCCGGACCGTAATTGCGGTCAGATATCTCCAGGTCGGGCGGTAATTGAGCTTTCAGACGCATCCAGGAAAGTCCTGCATCTCGAGTGTACTCTGCTCTCAGAGAATCGCATCCACTCCGAACGAGAGGACGCAGATCATCGCCCGCCTTCTTCCCAGCAGCACGAGTCGTGAGTGTCGGATTCGTGCGGCTTCACGGCGATGGCGAGAGAGGGGCACAGCACAGAGCCGAGTCGGGGTGTGCCTAGTGAGACCGGTGCAGCACGAGCAAGAAGCCGCGGCCACTGAAGCACGCCCGGGGAGAAGACATATCACTCGGGAGGCAAAGCGGACGTCAGAGGGAGGACCGCCCTGGGGAGAAGACATACACGCGGGAGGCAAAGCGGACTTGAGAGAGAGGACCGCTGCGGTGGTCAATCCTCTTCCCCCGAAATTGAACGCTCGGTTATGACTGCTGTATTACTATATTGGGTGGAACTTCCAGTTTGGATGCCGCGAGATTGATGGTGCGTTCTATTGGGGGCACGAAGGTAGTTGCAGAAACCAGGCCAGAGCGGGGTCTAAAGGAAAGGTGGGAAGGAAGGAAGGACAGACATCGCCGAAATACGAATTTTCGGAGGCTGGGGGCGTCGTCCAGCATTTGCAGTCTTGCTTCATCCTCATTCACTTTGTGATGATGAGGTTGGTTGCCTTATTCTCGCTTACACTTTGGGATGAGATAGTGTTTTACAGGAGGTGCTCCTAAGAAGAAGAAGTAGCAAACCGGTCAATCAACCGGACACAGGGTGCACCTTAAGTTTGTCAAGCGGGGCATAACAAGCGGGCAGTACCAATTTTTTTTCAGAGAGCGCAGCGTGAAAGGTTATATACGTGCACCGGATCTGGCGCGAAGGTGGGCATCCTGCTATGGTGGAGTTTTTCTTTTCGCGAAGGGACAGATTTGGGAGAAAGCAGGCTCGTAGAAATTGTTATGAAGGTATGTCAACAGCGTATCCCATCTTCTTTCCACCGAATCATCCGGAGGTTATATTTATAACTCGTGCATATCTACATGACGGTATATACTACATACATATATGCTATAAATTGCATATAAATATTATACATAATATGTTACGAGTTATATATGCTATAAATTACATATAGTATTATATACACACACACATATATATCGTCAAACAGAGGAGATGCCCGGTAAACCGTAGGCAGAGAGGGAGAAGAGGACAACAAACGAGGGTCTGTGATATATTGTCACAAGAATATCAGAGCGAAAAAGCGAAAAAAAAAGAAAAAGAAAGAAAACAAGGAAAAAATGAACTCGTTTTTTAATCTTCTTCCTTACAACGCCCCCTGTTCAGAACCTCTTGCGTACAAGGCCGCCCACGTGGATGTAGGTTGAGCGGCAGCTGCCTTTACCCCCGTGTGTCATATCGACCCACTTGCACACAGCCAAAAGGCAAAGAGGCAAAGAAAGAGGAAGGGAACAGCCACATATAACAAAACAGGGGGAAACAAACATAAACAAATCCTAGATGACAAGTCCCACATGCAAGCACCGCGTTCGTTTGTACATCTGATCTGCAAGTTACAAGAAAACCAAGTTTCTCCGTCCCCCCGGCCCGCTTCCCGGAAAAGAAAAGGCCAAAACACAGATTTGTGACCGGGTACTATGGAACTTGCTCTCTCTGCTAGATGACGGATGAGAGGACAAAAAAACGGGAGGCTGTGACGAACTGTTTCATCGGATTTTCACCGACTTATCAGGAGGTCGAACCTCTTCTCCTCTTCTCCTCTTCCTCCTTTTCCTCCTCCTCTTCCTCCTCCTCTTCCTCCTCCTCCTCCTCTTCTCCGCCTCCTCTTTAGGGGGGGCGTTGAAGGAAGGGCAGAAGCAACCAGAAAGTTGCCTACGCAAGGTGATGTGAAAAGTGGAGTGTGCAGGTGGAATCCACTCAGAAGAGATCGTGATGGAGATGGAGATGGAGGGGAGGTGCTGCAAGCTCGTATGGGAAGAGGAGATAACGGGAGTGGGGATGAGAGAACTGAGATCCGTGATCATGGAGATGTGAAGGCGAGCAAGGCTGCAAACCCCGCACACCACGCCATCATCATCAGCGGCAACGGACGGCCAACTCGATCCCGATGACAAATCCCGATAGTTGCAATTGCTGACAAATACACAACTCCAGCAATGGCGACGATGCCTGGATCGTTCTCCGAGATGTGCGGTGAAACTGAAGCCCGTCTCTCTCTCTCTCTCTCTCTCTCTCTCTCTCTCTCTCTCTCTCTCTCTCTCTCTCTCTCTCTCTCTCTCTCTCTCTCTCTGTGCAAAGCACCTTCATTCTGGTCATCTGCGCAGGGAGAACAACCTCACGACTGGTCTGGAAAACTGTGTGGCCAGCCATGATCCATCATGACAGGCACGCAGTTTTTCAGTTTTCCGAGAACTGAAAAAAACTGCACCACCCGTGATGGATGGCCGTTCGTTGAAATGAAAACTATTTTGTTCACGGCGGTATCTCACGAATGGCAGCTGCGATTGATTGATCGAAAGACTAGATCCAATACGTGCTGAAAGTTGCCCCGAAAGCAGCGGCAATAGCTATTCGAGGTAAGCATTTGATCTCCTGGCTGTCGAAAGATATTTCGTTTTTTATTGCCTTGTTCCCCGGGATTGAGTGATTTATTAATTTATTTACCGATTGATTGATTGATTGATTGATTGATTGATTGATTGATTGATTGATTGATTGCTATTCGATGTAAGCATTTGATGTTCTGGCTTTCGAATACATTTCTTTTCTTATTGCCTTGTTCCACAAGATTGATTGATTGATTGATGGATTGATTGATCAATCGAAAGATTGATTGAGTGATCGATTCATTGATCGATTGGATTGATCTAATTGGTTGATTAATTCATTTATGTATTGATTGATTGATCGGATTGATCGACTGATTGATTGTTTGAGGGGTTGATTGATTGTTTGACGGACAGATTGATTGATTGGTTGATCGATTGATTGGTTGATTGATGGGTTGATTGATTGATTGATTGATGGATGGACTGATCTCTCGATCGATTGGTCGACTTATTGATTGATTAACGGGGGGTCTGTTATGAGTTTTTTTTTTTTTTTTTGGCTGCTGATTGTGATTCTTTACAGGGCCTGTGTCAAGTCTGTTGGAGTCTGTTCCGGGCCTGTGTCGAGTCTTTTTTTTTTAATTATTTTTTTTATTTTTATTTTATTTTTTAAAGGGGAACGCCCCTTGGAGTGTTAGTGGTGCTGATAAGAGCAGACACCTCTAGCATCGGGGGGGGGGCTCCATCTATTGGTGGGGAGCAGCACCTGCTGGAAAGCGGGTCCAGCGTCCCTTATACAGAGATAATGAGTACAGAACGCACAGAGGGGGAAGCCGGCCAGCATTGATTGCTCCGGAACTCAGAGGATTAACTGAGCAGGCTTCATTCCTTAAGGAGGGTTGACAAGGGATTTCACTGAAGGGGAGAAGCCTCTTCGCCCTGGGGCGGGCGCCAGAAATCTGCGGCATTACTGCTGGTTTCTCACTCCCTCCCATACCAATCCAGACCTACCACACAGTTGGAGGGGGGGGGGAAAGGGGTCAGGGAAGTCAGTAGCTGGTCTCAAGGGAACTGCGGGGTCAATCTTGGTCCACTCATGGAACACTAGCCTATAGTCCCTCAGTAAGCCTTTCCCCTCTTGTCCCTCCCCTGGGTCGCCTTGTCCCCCGTTCCATTCCACTTTCCCGATCCTCCCCCCCTGTTCCCCCCCAAGCCAGCTCTGGGAAAACTCCTTGATGTGCTGTAAAATGTCTTTAGGCAGATGTAGTTGTTTGGTTTTTGACCTGGCTCTTTCCCATTGCTCTGTAATTTCAGTTTGAATCTGCGGTTGAATACTTTCGTGAAATCTGGGCCCTCCAGTCTCACTTTTTCTATTTCGTAGGTGCATCTCCTGCGCCAGAGGGCCCAGAGTACCGCTCTGCGGCCAAGTTTGAACAGATTGCATGTGAAATCGTCTGACTGGCCCGGTGGGAGGGCTTCACACAGCAAAGCTTTCCAGTCCCAAGGCCACCGGATCTGAGTCTCCAGCTGGCCCCATATTCTGTCCCACCATCTCCACAGCCACACGGCTCCCGGGCATTGGAGGAGGATGCGTTCTATTGTTTCAGCAATTTTCCTAGAGGGGAACGTGTCAGTGCACCACCTGCACCAGGGGAGGGCCTGACCTCGTTGTTCCAGGTACGTCCTGTCAATAATCCAGTCATTTGTCGGCAGGCAGCGGTGCTCTATCTGCCATTGCAGCGATGCGAATTTCGCTGGTTTTTCCTTAACCGTTTTGAACCATTTTATTCCCCTGAGGCTGTTCTTGTCAATGTTCAGATGATTCATCCAACGCGCCTCCACCCGGTCCCGGAGGTTTATTCTTGGTCTGAGAAGCCTGTAGGTTGCTTTGACTGTAAGGTTACTAAGCGATTTACAGACCTTTCTGCCCTTTCCTATAGCCGATGTCCATGTCCATTCCAAGGGGTCCAGGGCAAGCTCGTGGATCGGGATTTGGGGGCAGTAGGCGATTGTTTGTCCGTCTTCATTTATTACCCTGATTCTGAACAGGTCCTCTTTCTGGCACTGGATTGACTCTTCTGGGGATATTCTTTGGAGGGAGTTATTCCATCCTAATTGGAAGAGGCCCACCCTTATCATTCCTTCGGGTTCACAGTGTTCTATGTTGCCCACCTGATCTGGACGGACCCTGAAGGCCACCCAGTCTGACTCATTCAGGGTCGGGCCTTTCCTTAGGATTCGCCACCAGGCCAGAGGGATCATGTCTATTAAGGTTTCCAAGGCTTGTCGAGTCTGTTCCAGCTGTGTGTTGAGTTTGATCGATTCTATCAGATCCTGCTTTGGGACTCTTTGAGTGTTTATATCTTAGTGCGCAGAGAATCTATGAAATCAAACGAGGAGGTGCTGGGCGATGTTTAAAAAAGAAAAGGAAAAAGGAAAAAAAAAAAAAATCAAATGAGAGACGATCATGATTGGCATAGAAGGAGGTGAGAAAAAAAAAAAAAAAAAAAAGGGCCTGTTTGAATCTGTTTTGACCATAACCACCAGCCCCATTAAACGATCCGTCTCCAACACGGGCGGGCTCAGCCTTCGGGCATACGACCGCCGCAAGTTCCGGAGAAAAGGGGGCTCGTACTGCTGCAGTGGTTCATGGATTTTTTTTGAACTTTTTTTTCGGTTCAACAAATTTGCNGAGAGAGAGAGAGAGAGAGAGAGAGAGAGAGAGAGAGAGAGAGAGAGAGAGAGAGAGGGTTACGGTCTCTGGATCCTACAAACGGATCACAAGGCCACGCTATATGACCTGCTGGACACCTCCAGCAGGATATTAAATTACTGCCGAAAGCTAACGGTCGCTAACGGTCGCTAACGGGCAGTTAGTGTGCTCATCACTGAGAAGAAATCGTCGGCGCAGCTTCGAATGGCATTCCGAATCGATCGATGCCATCGAAAGTGGTCGTGCTGACGAGGCCTCTTGAAGTGTACGAGCACCCGCCACGTGGCAAGCTAGGAGCATGGCGCAGCCGACACGTGGGTTCTGCGAAGGCGGGCAACTTCGATGCGACTTCGATGCTGCTACGCGTCTTCTCATCGCTTTAACCTGCAGATCACATCATTAATGACGTCAACAAGAACAGAGGATAGTAATAATAAGCTTCAAGCTGCACGAGCACATCAAATACCGAAAACACTGTCTGTTTCTTAAAGAGGGAGGGAGGGGGGGAGGACGGGGGGAAAGAGAAAACAAAACACTCACATAATTAGCAGCTACGCTTGACTATTTGGTACGCCTAAATTTCGGGAGAATAAAAAATAAAAAAATAAATCCAGCAGCGGTGGGGGAAAAAAAAAAAAAAGGAAAGAAACAGCAACATGCATCCCCTCAATTGTGAGAGGTAGCTCTGCTTGCACGGGTCCGCTGTATAGGCTTCAGCGTAGTGAGTGATGGGTAGATACTAAAACGTAAGAAAAAGGAAGAGGGAAAAAAAGAAAAAAAAAAAACATGAAGGACAGTCCTTCGCGACATCCATTTGAAATTGAAACTTGGAAGGATGCCGAGTAGATTAGCGTGGGCCCATCGGAGAGAATCTTCTTTTTTCTTTTTTTTTAACAAAAAGGGAGCTTTTTTCAATTACAAGCTGGGAAACGGACCCAGCGTCCCTCACATGAATAGCCACGGCCCACAGGGATGGGCCAGGCACTCCGGACAGGCTTAACCCGACCGCAGCAAAAATAAATTTTGACTTGTCTTTGTCAGCTCTGTAAAAAGAATCAGTCCTGAATCTTGTTTGCATAGAATTTTGGTGTTTTTTCTTTTTTTTTTCTTTCTTTTTTTTTAAGCTATTATAATATTCTTCTCTTTATTCTCAAATTTCTCTTGGGAGATTCGAGGAACGAAAAAAAAAAAAAACACTCTTCTATGACTCTCGGAGAGAAAAGGGAGTAACGAACCATAAACAAGAGGGCAATTTACCCGGGGGCCAAGTCCCACTAGCAGCGTTGAGCAACCTCAACGCCTGAATGTGGACGCTTCTGCGGAGATGTGCAGAAATGGTGTTAAGTTTCCTGAACTGCACGTCTCCACAAACACGTCCAGATTCAGGCGTTGAGGTAGCTCAACGCTGCTAGTGGGACTTGGCCCCCGGATGCCTCTACTACACCTCGGATGTCTCAATTCTACGGGCATTCCGCTTATATCAGTCCCCGCAGCAATGCCGCAATAGGGCGGGAAAAAAAAAAAAAAAAAAAAAAAAAAACCAAGTGTACGATTATCGGAGAGAAAAGGGAGTAACACCCCATAAAGAAAAGGCCAATTTACCCGGATGCCTTTATTACAGCTCGGATGTCTCAATTTTACCAGCATTTGGTTATATAACCCTTTGCACCAATGACTCAATAATAGGGCAATTCACCAAGATGCATCTACTACGCTCCGGATGTCCGGCATTAGGTTAAATCACCCCCTGCACCAATGCCTCCATATGGGTAAAATGAGGTGAGAAACAGGTAGATCAACCGGCCCGCAGGCTTTTCGGGGTCAACAACCCCCTGTAGTTTGTCTACCAGGGGTGGACTACCTTTTTTTCCTTAATTGAGTCCCAGTGAGTCTGTGTACCCCCTTGTACGTTTTTTGGCAGGGGTTGACTACCTGTTTTCCCTAAACGAGTCCGAGTGAGTCCCGGAACACCATGAATGTGAGTGTTGTCGCGTCCCCCCCCCCCCTTCCCCCCCCCCAGAAAAAAAAAAATCCCTTCCAAACACGGGTAGGCGCAGACTTCTGGCAGACAACTGCCCCACTTGTTTCTTTTTTTTATTCCCTTGGTTCAACCGATTTGCGGCAATCAGCGGTGGAGACGGTCTGGAGGCGCGCAATGAGCTCTCAAGTCCATTCGCCGAAGAGCCAATCAGCGCTGCAGGCGATCTCGCGGCCCGAGTGATGGCAGTGAAGAGGGGCCCCCGATTTGGTGGCCAGCCATGGAGAGGCGAGCCAGAATGAAGGGGTTGGATTTCATAAGCACGCAACAATAAATGAGAGGCTTTTCGTTTTTCCTTTCGTTTTTACTTTTTCGTTTTTTTCTTTTTCTGCATAAATAGACATCAGTTTTGTTGTTGCTGGTGTCCAGAGTACGACACACGTTTCGTTAGCTGTGAGGAGAAAGCAAAAAGGAGCGGAGAAGGCAACACTGCAAATAGCGTAACTCGAGAAGGTAGAGAGAGGGGAGCCGTAGGGAGAACGAGGTGCAGTGTGCAGGCGGTGAGAGGAAGGAGGAGTTGCAGTCGGCAGACAAGTCTTTGAGTTCGCGCAAGTAACGAGGCAACAAACAACAAGCGGCCGTACAATAGCCAAACGGCATCATGGCCGAGGGGCAGAACGTGAAGGGGGGGGGATAACAATCGCGATTTTTTTTTTTCAGAGCGTGGAGAGTGAAAGGTTATGTATGTGCATCGCATCTGGCGCGAAGGTGGTCATCCTGCGATGGTGGAATTTTCTCCTTTTGTGAAGAGACAGAGTGTGTGTGTGTGTGTGTGTGTGTGTGTGTGTGTGTGTGTGTGTGTGTGTGTGTGTGAGAGAGAGAGAGAGAGAGAGAGAGAGAGAGAGNTGTGTGTGTGTGTGTGTGTGTGTGTGTGTGTGTGTGTGTGAGAGAGAGAGAGAGAGAGAGAGAGAGAGAGAGAGAGAGAGAGAGAGAGAAGAGAGGAGAGAAATCAAAGTTATCCCGACTGGAGGATCAAATGGAGAAGAGACAGACAGACAGATAGAAGAGAAATCAAAGTTATCCTGACCGGGGAATCAAATGGAGAAAGAAAATAAATATTTTAGGGGGGAAAAAGTGCGACGGCCTCCGGATATCATCACTGAGCCGACCCAAGTAATTCAGGAATATAAATATTTCAGACAGTTGCTGCATGTCAAATGTTGTTTTCGTTTGTCGAATTTACTAGGAGCGATGAACGTTTTTTCTGTTTTTGTATTTTTGGACGCTGAGGTGGCTCCTTTCCATTGGTGAGGAGCTCACTTAGTCTTTCAAAAGAGTATTCAATCTACGCTTTGAAGCACTTCAATGACTTCCAAATCCCAACGAAATCTAATTCTCAAAAGTAAATTCTTTTATGATTAAAATAAAAGGAAATGAGAGAATGAGTTTTAATAAAGTTTTTGTGTTCTCTTATTGGGGTGAGGTGGGGTTGGGGAACCCCGGGGGGGTGGGCGGGGGCAGTGAACGGGGGCAGTGAAAATATGTCAAGTCTCAGAACATCTGCACTTTCAAATAAGGAAGGGGCCAGTGTGGACGCATGGGGTAGTGTAGGTCTTGCTGGTTGGTTTGGAATGCCTGGCCTGGTCTGGATCAAAAACGAAAGTAAACCCTTGGACTGCCAACAAACCAAGTCCGGGACTGCAGTCACCGAGTCACTGTCTTCATCGGAATCTAGCAATGCCCGGTCATTATAGATGTATTTGAGGCAACTTTCAGTCTCGATAACGCGATAATGATGAGCGGGCGTTCTATCTCGGTGAGGACGGTAGACGCAGTGGCTGCAGGATAACACCTACCTTCTTAACCCGAAAAAAACGTACGTACGGTATATTCGAATTACCTCTGGAAATCAGGTTTTCAGAAATCGCTTGTTTTTCCCCAAATAGAACGTACGTTCGAATATAACGTACGTAGGTTGTATTCGAATACAACGTACGTACGTATGTTGTAATCGAATTCTTGGAACTTTGATTTTTCAAAAATAATAAAAAAATCCGAAAAAAATAAAATGTTATACAACAATGCAATACAAACAACGTTTGCCTGAGGGTCTTATCGAAATTCATGAGAAAATTCGAGAAAAAAATAAAACGAGGATGAAAATATTTTTTACTGATTTTTTTCAGAATTTCGATTAAAAAAAAAAAACTTCAGTAAAAAATCCGAAAAAAAAGTATGTTGTACAACATTGCAATGCAAACAACTTTTGCCTGAGGGTCTTGGGGAAATTCCCAACCAAATTTGAGATAAAAATAAAAACAATGGCGGTACTACAGGCTTCTGAAAAGTTGTACCCTAAAACTCGTTCCATAACGTACGTACGTTGTATTCGAATACAACGTACCCCGTGCGTTGTATTCGTATACAAGGTACGTACGTTTTTTTCGGGTTAAGAAGGTAGCGGTAATTCACACACAGACTTCTCAGAAGTGTCTCCCTGTCTACTTAATTGTGATCACCCTTGTCTTTTTGTGCTTTCCATGCATGCGCAGATATTGTTCCACTACTCGCCGGGAAATGCAGGAAGGAGAGATGAGTCCTAAGCTCTAGCTTAGTCAAATGCTGAAAGAATCTTGACTTCAAATTTGCCAGCCTTTTAGCATGGCTAGACAGACAGCTCACTCAACCTCATCCTGGGTTTTCTAAACCTTTTTTTTCCCCGAATAACTCCTTTCTTATGAAAGGAGTTAGGAGACCTTATTGTATTCTTTTGATCCCATCAGGATTCAACCTCATGTGTGTTTATTAGCAAAATTGCGTGTGTGTACCCTTCATCGTCACAAGGTTGGATGGCCTCAGCCTGTGCCAGTCCTACCACGTTTCTCCCTTCTAGAGCAGTTTATCAGATATATATATTTTGTGTCATCTTTTCTTTCCGCGTTGTGATAGTCACAGCAGGCAGTCCGTGGAGAGTACTCTTAGAGTGTGGGGCACACAATTTGAGTGATGTGTGCTGACTTCTATAACTTTATTCTTGTCAGTCCTCTTTGGAGAGATCCTTTTCCTTGAGACAAGCGATAGAACATTAAGTTGCCAGATTACGGAAAACTATGCAAAACCGTGGCAACAATCTTCTTAGTGTGAGAAAGAGTGCTAGAGTGGTATTACTGGACGAGATTAATGCTTGGTTCTCCAGCTATGTGGGGCTGAAGGTGTCAGTCTGAGAGTACTCTACCGGTGCCCACGAGCTTAGACGGAGGATCTTCGCTTTGGGTTCTGATTCAAAATACTAAGGAAAAAGTTTGGAGGAGACTTCACACTGTGCAGCTATGGACAGTAGTAAGTTTTGGACACCCAACCCAATATCAGAGGAACATTACAAGAAGCTAATGGATCATGTCGACTTGACTGTTGAGGAGATGGCAGCCAATAAAAAAAAAGTTTTTTTTAGCTCCGATTTCAAAAGCTGTTTTGATCGGTTTGTGGCTTCAATAGGTGATGATGCCATTGTTACGGCGGAGCTGTGGCTGCATATGATGAGCGTATTAGCCGAGCACATCAGCTCATTTAAGTCCTTTGAATTCGATTTCTATTATATTCCAGAATCATGGTTCCCCCGTTCATCGGTTATCGAGGGTTTTCTGAGGTCTCTTGCAAAAGCATTATCCTCAGGTGGTAACTCCATTGCTTCCCTTGAAGAAATCCAAATCAGCTATCTGGGTCAGTTTGATCAACCTGCCCGTTTTTTGCAAATTCTCTCTGGTTTTTTTCAGCAGCCCTACTGTGGCGTTAAATGCCTTCGAATATTCCCTGGCAGTGTTGGGAATGAGTGTGCGACATTGATTCAAGGTATGATTTCCAATGCCCATTCATTAGAAAGGCTGAAATTCAGACTTGATTATTTTGAGTACATGGAAAGCGAAGCTTTTGAAGACATGTATGTCGACATAGTCCACGCTCTGCTGGCTAGTGAGAGCCTACAGTCTTGCGAGCTTTGGTGGGTTCCGGAAAGGGCACTCACCACTTTAGCCAAAAGCCTTGCATCTATGAACATAGGCTTTGATGGTGATGCTCCTGCAGAACCGTTGGTCACACCCCTGGAAATGGATAGTGGGCTTCAAGGGCAGCGAGTGCGAAGAAAATCTCAACTCAAAGATGTGAGCCTCACCAACGGAATGCTTATTAGCCAGGAAGGGATAGATGCCCTTGCAGCCATGCTGGCGACAAACAACACTCTTAAGAAACTGGAAATTCTTTTTCGAGAAGGCAATCGTGAGTCGGACATGAAAACGATTGTGAAAGGGTTGCGGAGTAATGTTTGTCTAGAAGTGCTCAGATTAGGAACTTTCCCACTCTCAATGACACTGCCATCTGAATTGGGGGCAGAGATGCTCTCTACCTTGGAGTCCAATAAGACACTTCAACGATTTACTTTCAATGCGAGATGTGACAGAGTTATTGATCATAAGTTGGCCAGAAACATGATTGAACAGCAGTTTCTTGAGGTTGTTGCACACTTGGAACGCACCACCAGCAGCCACATCAAATGTTTTTTGATCGGTGAACCTGAAGTGGGTAAGTCGACTCTGAAGGACTCTATTTGTCGTGGAGCACTAAAGCATTACATAGACAAGATGAAGAAGATGGCGCCTGGTGATCGGCCTGCCAAGCCTCGAACTAAGGGCATTGAGATGGTCCATGTCGCCTTGAAAGGGGTCAACATCCAATTCTGGGACTTGGGTGGACAACCTGAGTACCACACCATCCATGATCTGTTCATGCCAACTCTAGGAGGGGACATGGCAGTTCCACCCATCTTCTTGCTTCTATTTGATCCGGTACTCGCATATGAGCAAGTAATCAGTGGCATCTCAAGTGGAAACACCTCAGCTGCCGACGTTGAGAAGAGACAGAGGGATGAACTTCTTCAACGATTGAGGTATTGGATGAGATTCATCGTGACAAACTGCAAAGCGGAGAGAAAGCCTTGTGTAATTCCCATATGCAATCCCCACTTGACTCAGAAGCAAAAGTTGTGTGATTTGGACTCTCGGGCTGATAAGCTGGTCAGCTGGATATCTGAGGAGTTTCACGAGACACTCGATATTGTGGACGAGGTAATCCTTATTGATGCGAGAAAGAATCGTGATGCAAAAAAAGTCAAGAAGTTTGTGTTCAGCAAGGCCAAGGCACTTCTTCACAATACCAATGTGATGCAAATCATGGAGAGAGTGCAAACCTTGGTGGTGAAGTCCAGTGTATCAACGATTCCCCTTATGACTTGGACCAAATTTTGTGAAATCTGCTGGTCAGGAGACATCGCGAGCAAGTATCAAGAGAGAAGTCTCAGCGGAGTACAATCAGGACCTTGTCAGACTGAGTTGTATGGCAATCCCCTCCTGAAAATCATGGCGAGCTATCTGCATGACATCGGGCAAGTTATTTGGTTTGAGCCAATGCCATTTGTAATTACAAACCCCCAGTGGTTCTGTTGCAATTTCGTTGGTGAGCTCATCCCAACAGAATTTCATGCCAGTGGAGTCTTCAATGGGATCGCTGATGTGGATCTTTTAGAACGCGTGTTGTCCGAAGCTGTTTCAGGGAAATGCGAGGTTGGTGTGGAGGATATAGTAAATCTGATGTTGAGAATGGAGCTTGCCTATAAGGTCTGTGACGATCCCAAGAGCAGCCTGTTGATGCCATCATGCCTTCCTGATCGTCAAGATGGGGACATGATTAGTTGGAAAGTGAGAAGGAAGAATGGGCACGAACAGGAAGGCCACTTTTTTGGCTATCGGATTGAATGTAAAGACAAGAAGCAGACAATGTTGACTGCAGAATTCTTCCATCGGCTGCAGGTAATGTGTATTCTGATTTCATTAAGTGTTTGTGTTTAATTTATTTTTTTCAATGCTCAGATTGGCTGTTTCCTGTAGTTTGCTACGAGAGACTTCTGCGGGTTTTTTTTTCTGTAATAGTTTTTCGTTCGCCATCAATGAAACTATGACTGTTGGAATGATATTTCTGATATCCGGACTGACCACAGCATTTTCTAGACAATACTCTATACCTTAACTGTCGTGCACACCTTTTTTTTTCTTTTTTGAAGTTTTTTCTTTTTTCTTTTTTCTTTTTTCTTTTTTTAAGTTTTTCTTTTTTTTCCCCCTTCTAGCCACGCCTTACTTTTTATATGTATCGTGTTTCCTCAATCTGCAGTGATCATCACTTGAGGACATATGATATTGTCAGTGTTCACGGTTTTTGCTCAGCTGGGGTCATTTATACGTATCCAGTTTCCTCAATCTGCACTGATCGTCACTTGAGGACATATGATATTGTCAGTGTTCACGATTTTTGCTCAGCTGGTGTCAGTCCTTCCATTATGTGGGTTTGTTTCTGGGTGCGCTCATGTTGCTGTTTTGTTTTTTGTTCTGCTCCATTCCTTCTATTTTTTGAATTTTTTTCACACATTGGCTTCTCATTTTTGTTCCCTGTTCCTTTCTTTGTTGCACTGGTAGACTTTTCTTTTTGTGCCACATTCCTTTTGGTAATGTTTTTTGTTCAAAAGAGTGCAATAACTCGCACACATAAGCATGCACACACAGTGTCACACACCCTTTGAAGCCGGGCACAAGATCTTGAAGGACCGAAAGATGGATGGGTTAACCACTCAGGTGAACTCGCTGCCTCAGTTTGGGGAGCTCTTTTATTTCTACTTGTCATATGTACGCCACTTTGAGATCCTTTTTTTTTTTTTTTCCCTGACGTGTCCTCTTGTGTGTCTTTCTTTCTTTTTTTAACGTGAAGGTCTTCTCTATTTCAAATGGGCCCAGTGCCCAAAGCAAAGAGAGTGAATACACAAAGTTTCATTCAGGGACAGCCAGGTTTCCAGTCTAATCCAAGAGACGGAGTCCCGTCTCTCTAAAGACAGCATGCTATCTTTTCCCCTACTCCAAGCACTAAACCACCAGTACATGGCCTCAGCCAACTTGAGAATCACGATTTAGTCACTGTGAAATTTCGGGGCGCGGGGAACGCCTGGTAATGCAACAAGGGAGTAAGCTTGTGGGCCCACTGAAACAGAGAAAATAGACTGCAAGTGTCCCTGCTGGTTCATCCGCACATGGGAACACGTGCACGTACTAGACAAGAGGCCAAAGGCAATAAAAAAAAAAAAAAAAAAAAAAAAAAACATAAACAAGAGGTTGGCCACCAGATGTCAGGCAGCGAAAAAAAATAGAACTGGCACCCATTGAAACAGGATTCTGGCAGTGCCTCGTTTTTGGAGACAGAAGGTCTCCAGAAACGAGGCAGGTGGTGAGGCACCTTTTTATTTTATTTTTACAAGTGGACCCGCCGCAGCCACGCTGCGGCCAAGGAAAGGGACAAACAGGGGGGCGGGGCTGTTGTTGTCACACTGCTTGGGCATTTTTTTTAATTTTGTTTTTGTGTCGTGATATTCACTATGCACTAAAAAAAAACATGATTGTGGCAGACTGTTTCCGACTGATCAGGAGGTTGTGTGTGTGTGTGTATGTGTGAGAGAGAGAGAAAGAGTCTCTCTCTCTCTCTGTCTCTCTCTGTCTCTCTGTCTCTCTCTCTCTCTCTCTCTCTCTCTCTCTCTCTCTGACACACACACACAGAGTAACCTCTCTCTATCTGTCTGCGTGCATGGCTGGAAAACTCTCTCTCTCTCTCTCTCTCTCTCTCTC
>BFEA01000040.1:1765868-1778570 GCA_003427395.1 Chara braunii
CTTGTGCAAGGAGGTCTGCAGATGAGCCCGGAGGACGCAGTGGGCAAGAGAGGAGGAGTTAGCATAGCGATAGGTTAGAGGCAGCCATTGCTGCCATAGCTGTAGTTAGTAGTGAGTGTGTGTGTTCGCGTGTTAGAGTGATGCGTGTGGGATATCCAGGGTGATCCAGTGCATGTGAACAGTGAGATGTTTGGGCGCTGAAGTCGCCATAGCCATTTGAGAGTGAACTCGTATCTGAAGCCATATCTCTGAGTTTTGAGTGGGCGCATGTCGCCAGTGTGCTGCGTACTGTTTACATGTGTGAAAAGTGTGTTTGAAAGCGAGTCTGATTGCAACTGTACCTGTTAGGCATCGTGAGCTTTTCACCACGCAGCGAAGAGACAGTAAGCAATGAACTTGGCAAGAAGATGTAGAGGGCGTAGAGGGCTCGTCAGGCGAAGAGAGGACCCGGTAGGGCACTGCCATAACTGAAAGACTGGAAGGCAGTGCCGGCCGTCTGAAGAGGGGCCCAGCGGCCCGTTTTGCCTGGGTGGGTGTCCAGGGGATCGGTGCTCCGGTACATCCTGCCCGACACGGCAACATGCACGCTGCGTCTCTGAAAAAATGGCGGGGAAACGCACTGGAGGTTTAAGGAAAGACCAGGCCCGGTCAAACATCATTTCATACGTAGGATGCCTCCGGGATGCGAGAGCGCTAAGTCGAGCAGCGCTAGCAGCCGAGGGCAGCACCTATATCCTCCCAGGAGAGGCCATAGCTGCACAGAGTCAGAAGACTGGCGCCATAACCTTGAGGCACTGAGGGGTAGGAGTGAGGTGGCGCTAGAAGGGCATATTTTCGGAGGAAGGGGAAGCGCGTGGAGGAGAAAGGAGTTCGCGGTTGCCAAGAAGAGCTCTAGCATGATATGCTCTTTGAAAACGGCAGGCATCAGGGTGGGAGTAACACAGTACTCTGTGCCCCTGTACTATAGTGTTGTGTAGAGTAGAGGATAGAGTAGGTGGTCATGCCTACAGGACCTGGTACGGAGAGCCGCAAGGGCCGCCAACTTTTGTTGTTATTGTTGTTATATTGATTTTTGGTTTGTGACTCTGGTGAGAAGAAGGGTTTTTCATCACCAAAGGGACTTCAACGTTGACTCCACTTGTGCTCATGTGAGCATTGTTCTGTGGTTTCTGCTACTAGTCTGGTCTCCATATCCGTGCTGGTCAAGAGAGTTCACCGCGGTTGTGATTTGAGCTTCGCCTGTGGAGTTCCCCTGCAGTTTGGTATTAGGCCAGTTTCCTGTGAGATAAGTAACTGCAACTGAACTCAATGCGCGGGGCTTTACTTTCACAGTGAAGACATTTGAATACATGGCATGCGACGAAGTCGCGATCATCATCCTGTGAGAGGCTTCATACTCGCTGGAGCAGACGTTTCATGCAGAACATTGTTGCGCCGCAGTCTGGGTTACCTCTCGCCGGAGAGCTTGGAATGGCAAGCAATGAAAGCAAATCTCGGTGATTGTCGCTGCTAACATGGTGGTGAGTTTCTAATTTCAATATCACTCGATTTTCGTGAATTGGCGTGTTACCACTTTAGCGTTGACAGATGAAGTAGTACTAGGTGAGTGATCTCTTCGCTAATATTTTATTATTTTTGTACATCGACTCGTGCACGACATGCAGTTTGCCTGCTGAGTTTTGGGTCCCAGTCTGACTCTTGGTTCTAACTCTGTTGGCTGTAATGCCGGTCTTTGCCTCAGACAGGGACATGGGTAGAAATAGGGCTTGGTCAGGGACAGTGCGGAAAGTTAACAGTAGGGAGACATACTGAGAAAGAGCGGCCAGGGAAATTAGTAGAATATCCTGCCATCTTCACTCAAATACAGTTCAGTACGGTCATTATAGATGTACCTGGGGCATCTTCTTTCAGTCTAAATACAGCAATAATCATGAATAATGACCATATGTTGTATTCGGGTGAAAATGGTAGGGAGCGGACAGGGATTTTCCAGCAGGTCCGCAAGGGGTAGAAGGGTCCGGTAGCTTTTCAGTAGGTCATGATGGCCAGGCCCCAAATGTAGACACTGTCAGCATCTAGAAGGCCCCGGTTCCAAACCTGCGCGTAGATATCAGTCGGTAATGATGTATCCACTGAAAGCAGGAACGGCCGGTAGGCCTAGTGCATCCAAGGGAGGCCTGGTAGAAGCAGGTAGTGCCTGGCCAAGACGTACCAGACGCCGGTCGGTGAACCGTATATTGCTTGGTGCTGGTGATCCACCCAGAGGTAGAGTGAGGTGAAGCACTTGGAGGTGAGAGGGTAAGGCTCAAGGGTGAGCAAGAAGACCTCCATGGCTATGGAGTAGTAGTAGGGAGAGGTAGGGGAAACCCTAGGCTATGGAAGTCAAGGGAGAAGACCTTCCAGCCGGGTTAGTATGGAGGTGAAGAGAGGTTGAAGGAGGAAAAAGGAGGTGGGAACCTTTGGAACCGACAAGGAAACTTACCTTTGGCTATGGTGAATTTGCCGCTCTGTCTTCCTTGTCGACACTGCATCAAGAAGGCCCCTGCTGGAGTACCGGTTGGACATAGACTTCATCTGAAAGAGTAGCTTTCGCGGTAGTGACGAGGAGAGAGGCATGAGAGTAGTGTGTTGCCCTTTGAATATACGTGGAAGCCATGGATGCTCAACCATATAGCAAGTAACCATACCAAGTAAGTAACTACCAGTAATTACTGGAGAGAGTTGTGGAGGGTAACCATACCAAGTAATGATACCAAGTAACCATACCAAGTAACCATACCAAGTAACCATACCAAGTAACCATACCAAGTAATGGTACCGAGTGACCATACCAAGTAGTGATACCAAGTAACGATACCAAGTAACCATAGCAAGTAACCGTACCAAGTAACCATACCAGGTAACCATACTAAGTAACCATAGTAACCATACCAAGTAACCATACCAGGTAACCATACCAAGTACCAAGTAACCATAGCAAGTAACCATACCAAAGCTTCGCTCACGGGCTAAGGTCTTTGCTAACCATAGCAAGTAGAGGATTGTGGAGGAGTGAGCTAAAGGAGAACTCTTTCTGGTCTGTGCACTGACCCACAGAGATTCAGTCTGATATTTCTGCGGTTTCTGAGTACTGGTGTACTGATGTTTTGTGGTATTGATTTGCTGAGATTTCCGTGTTTTCAGTATGGTTGCTGTTTGCCTGTGTTCCCCCAAGTCCCTATGTGATGTTTGACATGCCTGTGACCTAACTCTGCTCTCGTGCCGTGCTGTGTGTGTTGCGAGAAGAGTAGACCAGTAAATAGGTACAACAGCAGGAGAAGATCGGAAACAGGGCACGGGACGGGCTTCATTAGAAAGGCAGGGCGGACCGGGCCAAAAGTAGAATTTGGCACGTACCCGGAAGGGATTTTCCAGCAACTCAGGTAGGCCTGAATTAGTCTGGTGAACTGAAAAAAGAAAAACGATGGCAGACAAAGAAGGTCCGGTAGCAATCGGATGGAAGGACTGCCACAACTCCGATGGAAGGACTGGCACAACTTTGACTCAGGGCGCAGGATGCAGACCACCACCCAAACCACCAGATCCACAAGACACCAGCCAAGTAACTTAATCGGAACGCGAGACAGCCTGTGCCCAGCGTCAACAGCGGTTCCAATAGACTCTGTGATGTTTAGCGGCGGACGGTTCATACCCACGCCCCTCCTGTGTTTCTTCCCAGAGTATGAACACAGGAGGGGCGTGGGTATGAAGTACTATGAACCTGTCAATTTGGGAGGAGGTCCTGCAAGGCAAACCTGAGAGGAAACGCAGAGGGAAGGCAAGCTGACAGTCAATCGTCCGCAATTTTTCGGGGGCAATCAATGCTGCTCAGAGGTCTTTCGGCCAAACGGAAGGAAGTGTGAGTGTGTTATTTTTGTATTTCTGACTTGCTGGGGGAACAGGAACCGGAGTGACGCAAAAAAAAAAAAAAAAAAGGAACCGGAGTGACGCTGCCCAGAATGGGGATAAGGAGCCAGGGCCATGAGATCCTGTTTCAAATTTCAATTTATTTAATTTTATTTTTAAAAAAAGGTGGTCCGGTAGCCTCGAAAAGAGGTCAGGGCCCGAACTTAGGTAGAATTCAGGCCAAAATTGGATGGCAGACTGGCATCGTGTTCCCGCCAAAAGGCAGGAGCTTCCAGCAGGCATAGTGCACCAAAGAGGCAGTAGTACCCAGCCACGGAAGGACTGGAGGCCGGGGTGCAAGAGTACGTTCCTCGGCCCAACGAGTGCGTCGGCACATGTTGCCCTCCATTCATGCTGCTGTTCCGCCCAAAGGGCGAGCTAGGTGAAACTCTGGTTGGAGCGGTGGAGCTGGAGGGTGGAGAAGAAGACCTCCATGGTCACAGAGTAGTAGTAGTAGAAGGGAGTAGACCAGGGCTATGGAGGTAGTGAGAGAAGCACCTCAATCGAGGCAGAACAGAAGGAGAGGAAGAAGGAGGAAACCGACATTGGAGAGTAGTAGAAGGGGGTAGACCAAGGCTATGGTGGAAGTGGGAGAAGCACATCAAGCTAGAGGCTATGGAGAAGGGTGAAGGAAGAGAGAAGAGGTTAACATGGAAGAGGAAGAAGGAAGGAACCGGCATGGGAGACTTGCCTTTGTCTATCGTCTCCACTTCCTTGGTTGGTGCTGCATTTAGAAGTCCCTGCGGGGGTGCCGGCTGGGATGGGACTTCATCCGGGAGTGTGGCTATGGGGGTTTGAGTGAGGAGAGGCGCATCAGTAGTTGCGTTGGCTGTTGGACATCTGCTGGTTCCAGTGACGTTGCGCTATACCTAGATTGCAACCAAGCAGGGAAAGAGAGAAAAGTAAGGCTGAAAGGGAAACTCTTTTTAGTGCTGGCAATAAGGGGGATTACTCGGACATGATTCATGTTCATTTATTGTTGTATTTAGTTGATTATTTCAGGAAGAGGAAGGGAGACAAAGATGATATCGGATAGAAGAGAAGGAGACGACATCGGTTCAAGCTTACAAATTTCTTCTTCTTCCAAATTGTCCTTGTTCATTCTACTCCTCGCTTTGTCTCTTTTTACTTCTCTCTGAGTTCAGCAAGGGTTGCATTGTCTCAAGGTTGAGTTTTGCATAAAGAATGGGGTAGGATCATAATGAAAGGATGTGACCTTCCTTGCCTGCCGAGATTCGATCCCGCAACCTGTTCTTGACTGTTGTTCTGTTTGTTGTATAAAAAAATAAAAAATAAAAAATAAAAAATAAAAAATAAAAATAAAAATAAAAACTTATGGTTCAGGCTCCTTTTCCATTCTGGGGAGCATCAGTCCGGTTTGTATTCCACCGGCAAGTCAGAAAGGATTACAATATGTGTTCACTCAAGTGTTCACTCACGCTCCTTCCCCTCATGGTGTGGAGGCCCAAAGGACGGCATTGATTACTTCCTGAAGGAAGGATGTACCACTCTTCACCCCTGCCTGAGATTCTGCTCTTGTTCGGTAAGTGGTGTTAAAGCCCTAAGCCCTCGCTAGACCTCCCTTGTCTGTAGTCTGTCCCTGGCGGTCTTTTTGAGTGGAAGACCGACGGACGGTATTAATTGCTTCGCGTGGGAGGGATGAACCCTCCCTCGCCCCTGCCTACGTTAGCCTGGTTAAAGTGCTTTTGGCATGAGGTGTCTCTTCGGTATACTGTCCTGTCCAGCTCTATTTGTGGTCTGGCTATGGAGCTGTCTAGTTTGAGTTCATTATACTCCTGGCATTGCCTCTTTTCACTTCTCTCCAAGTCCATGAAGTCTTGCATTGTCTCAAGGTTGATATTTGCATACAGAATGAGGTAGGGTCATAATGAAAGTACTTAAACTTGAAGTGCGCTTTCATTAAAATTGACTTTTTTTATTCATTTCACAATTTGCACTTGAGTGACCTGAAGAGGTTGTTTGGCCTCGCCGCCGGTAACGGCCATTTTTTTTGGGATGAGTGATCATCCATGAGACTACCACTCATCCCAAAGTATGGCCCTCATCGGACAGGCCAACTGACCACTTGAGGTCACTCAACTTGACTCAAGTATGAATTGCGAAACGGAAAAAAAAAGTCATTTTTTTTCAAAAATGTTGTTACTTGACCTTCCTTGCCTGCTGAGATTCGATCCCGCAACCTGTTGTCGACTGTTGTTCTCTGCGTTGTATGCCTGAGTGGCGTCGCTGCAGTTTGAACCCGGAACCTTGGTTTTGACTTACCCATATACTTACCTGTTGATGTACTGCAGACTAAGTGTGAGCGTTGACTGTGCCTGTGGAGTCTTGAACCCGAGACCTGCTCTTGTGCGTGCGTAAAGTCGATGTTCCATACCTGGTCCATTCCTGCGGTAAGTGTGCCTCCAGCAAGTGTCTTGGGGATTCCAGGGCCAACGGGGGAAGTGACGCTGGGAAACAATACGTCAGAAATCGCTTTGACAGGCTTCAGTTCGCTGAATGATGAAGAAGCGGGCAGGGTTCAGTTCGCTGAGGGATGAAGAAGCGGCCACAGCTTGGAGAAGTAGGAGATTGGACTGTGTCGTGTTGCTGCTGTTGTTTCTGCTCTTTTCCCGTTGGGGGCCAGCGCCTCAATGAAAGGGTGCCCGTAGTAAAGCCGCTTTTTGAGGTTGGAAGTGTGTTGTTTGTGAGAACAGTGTGTTGTTTGTGAGAGCTAGCACTCTTTGACGTTCAGGGTGAGATCCTAATTTGTATCTTTTTTTTTTTCTTTTTTTTTTTTTGACGGGGAGGCGAATCTGAAACGCAATTTGGACAAAATAATTTGTATCTTGGTATCAGCGAATGGCAGGATTTTCAGAGCAGGAAGTTGCATTGAAGTCTCGATTGACATTCAATGGTGGAGTTACAAGTGTGTGAGCCTGTTCTGTGGGGCTGATCCACTACCGCTGCATCATCCTTACTTTGTGCTATGTGTGTGTGCGGTATACGGCAATTGTAATTTTGATATTGCTATTGAGATTGTGGGAAGACCTTTCCTGAAGAAGGGAAACTTGAGTTCATGGGTTTATGTGACTTCCTTTATACGCCTGCACATATAGATATGAATGATGCATGATCATTGAGAGTCTCCTTGCAATACCTTATGTCGGCAAATACAATCTTTCAGACATCGACTCTTCTTCATTCATTCATTATTATTCTAGATCTTGATTATTAACTAGGAGGGGAAAATGATGAGAGGGAGATGATATTCGCTCCCACTTGTGTTCTTCTCTACTGCTACTGCTGCTACTACTACTGGTACTACTGCTACTACTGCTACTACTACTACTACTACTACCACCACCACCACTACCACCGCTACCACCATCACCACCACTACCACTGCCACTACCACCACTACCCCTACCACCACTACCGCTACCTCTACTGCCACAACAACTAATGCTACAACTACAACAACTACCACTACTACTACCACCACTACTGCTACCACCACTACTACCACCACTACCGCTACCACCACTACCACCACTACTACTACCACCATCACCACTACGACCACTACAACCACTACCACCACCACTACTACCTCTACCACCACTACTACTACCACTACCACTACTACTCCCACTACCAGTACCACTAAATTACTACCACTACCACTACTACTCCCGCTGCCACTACCACTAAACTACTACCACTACCACCACTACGACGACGACTACCACTAGTACCACTACCACCACCACTACCACCATTACTACTACTACTTTCCATCCTTCTTCTTTTCTCTTATTTTCTCCTGAACTCATTCTTCTTCTGTTTGAACTGAGATGTGCGGCAATGTCTCACATTTGAGTAATATTGCAACATGAAATGCACAGAGTCATAGCAACTCAGCTGCAACTGTCAATTTTTTGCGCTTGTCATACCCTTCGTCTGCAACTATTACAGTCTTCAACTGGTTAAAACTGTTAAGGGTGTTGTCATCAGTGTTAGAGCGGTCTGTCCTTGCGGATGAATAATCAGTTTAATGAAGATTAAGTTTAATCAGCATACTAATGATGGTCTAATAATTAAGAGATTCGTTAGTCAATCAAGGAGCCTGTAGTTGTGAATAGATTGGAGTTTAATCTATGACAGTTGAGTTGATAGATATATTTTCTGCCCAGTTAGGTGATAATGCTGGAAGGCAGTGATTACAGCTGTTGTCCTGATTCACGCCGCACTTTGCCCCAGGGCCTGTTGAATGAGCAAAGAGGTGGGTTAGGTAGCTTGGCTGGGGGCAAGGAAAACACCTGGTCCCTACAGGTGCGTAGAAACAGAGGAAAGATCAAGAACACCTAGACTGTGCTGGCAATGGCGGCAGCAGGGTCAGCCCGGTCGGGGACGAGTCAGGTGTTTTCCTTGCCTCCAGGCAATCAGGCCTGACTCATTCCCCACTGGGCCGACCCTGCTGCCGCCATTGCCAACACAGTCTAGGTACCAGTAGAGACGAGGTGTTTTCCTTGTCCCCAGCCAAGCTACCGGGCCGACCCTGCTGCCAACCCTAGCTTTTCCACTGCATGAAGATTGCCAGAGTCTGCTGCCGCCATTGCCTCAGGCTCTTGCAGGGGTAAGTCATTGACAGGGAGTCCAGCCAGACCTGCGGCAATTACTGCAGCAGGGCTGATGAACGATCGGGGCACAACAGCACAAAGATCCCCAAAACATAATGTAGTCGCTAGCTGCCGCACCATCGTTGCGTACATGTCAGGGACGGAACAACCTCCAACGCTTACCCAAGTATTAGAGTGGGAGAAAAGAGAACAGGATGCAAAGCTCAGGGAACTAGAAGAGGAGAAGATGAAGGGAGCGGAGCTTATAGACTGAGTTAGAACAGGAGGGAAAGAGGTTCATTAGAGAGAAAATAGAGGAGGGTCCGCTGGAAATCGCAGCGTGTGTTGGGAAGACGGCATGTGCGGCCCCTCTTCAAGTGGACAATTCTCCTCGCCATGACTGTGTTGCTGAAAGCCGGCTATGCAATTTCCATGGGCATCCATGAGCTTGTGCAGGATATGGGTGATGTGACCCAACTGGACAAGCTTTGTGATTGGAGCAGTGGGAAACTCTGGTGTGGATTTTGTGGGACCAGGGAGACCTCGAGCGGAGAATGAACTGTGTTGCGGAAAACCGGCTATATGCAATTTTCCATGGGCATCGATCAGATTGTGAGGGACTTGGGTGATGTGACCAACTGGACAAGTGTGGGATGCTGGCGTGGATTTTGTGGGAACAGGAAGACCTCAAGCGGAGAATGAATGCCGTTGGAAAGGATGTATTCAAGGAAGTGGTGTGCAGCCGTGAAAAACACCCCCTTCGTGCTGTGTGCTGCAGTGAATTTGTCATTTCTTGCTGAAATTTGTTGGCATTGTCTGGTCCGGAATCATCGGGCCTGCTAATCGCTGGTCAAGACAGGCAAGGCAGTGCTGCCACATACAGCAGACAAAGACAATGTTCAATCCTGGAAGAGCATTGAGCGCATCTTTGTGGACGGCAAAACAGTTGCTGAGTCTGCGCTGCAGGCTTTGGATTTCCACGCACTCCGGTGCCTAGCAAGATGTATTCATGGTACGCTGGACCCCGTTTCCAGCAGGTGAGCCTCCCCACCAATAGATGGAGCCTCAATTCCGCTGGTTCTCTTACCACAACTGGGATAGAGGCCTTGCACAAGTGCCTTCTCAAAAAAAACAAAGACAAAAAAAAAAAACAAAAAAAAAAACATTGTCGTGGCGTTCGAGAACAATGGCACAGACGTTCGAGAACAATGGCACAGAATTGATCAGGAGGGAGGTCAAAACGGTAATCCTTACCTTGCTCCACACATTCC
Source organism: Chara braunii (assembly GCA_003427395.1). Lineage (NCBI taxonomy): Eukaryota > Viridiplantae > Streptophyta > Charophyceae > Charales > Characeae > Chara > Chara braunii. The sequence continues at coordinate 1,775,704 of BFEA01000040.1, forward strand.
CTCCTTCCTTTTCCTTAAACCACTAGTACCTTTGTCGGTTCGAAAATACTGGGCCTCCGACCTTTCAGGAGGCCGAAACAAAACGACGGCCGCTGATCAGATTTATCAATGGCAGACGTTGTCTGGCCCCGCCTCCGAAAGTTCAGAGGTAGACCAAATCTTGTCGAAACCGGATGACAAAGGTACTACAGTCTTCCCCCGAATACAACGTACGGTCATTATAGCTGAATTTAGACCAAAAGCCAAATTCAGCTATAATGACCGTACGTTGTATTCGGGGGAAGACTGTAGTGGTTTAAACCACCTGGTCCAGTGACTGTACTGGTAGTACATCCGAAATTTAAAGCAGATCAAGCCTCTCCTGAATGTTCGGAGGCCTGGAGCATCGATAAAATGAATCCGATTCGATGGTTCACAGCCTCCTATCTTTTTGGAGAGGCTCAATCTCCTTTTTCGGATGTACTTGTGGTTTAATGCAGCAGAATTAAGATTAAGTACAAACTTGAGAAACTTTGGGGGCTGGGGAGCTTGATGGATGGAATCAATGATCAATCCGGGTCTTCGGTTGATCACCGCCAGTATGTGCGAGGGATGGATTAGAGAGGTCTCAACGAAACTTTGGCGGAGCAAATAGAGGAGGAGTTCTCCCGGCGTGTGTACTTCAGTGGTAGGTTGATGGTTCAGAAGCATGGGACAAGCAGACAAAATGGATTCCCAACTTGGTATACAGAGGTTTGAATTGGTTGGGTCTTAAAGCACCAGTACATGGGCACCTGGGCCGCAGGTCTGACACCTCAAATTCTGGAGGCGCGAAACGAAAACGTGGCCGCCGATTGAATTTATCAACGGCCGGCCCACCGTTTGACGTTTCGGCCTCGTGTTCTTGTGGCGGACAGCAAGGTTGATGCCAAAGCACACCAAGCAATCAAAAAAAGCTTATCAATCATTGGCAAACCAATAAAAGAGAAAAGGAGAGAGAGAGAGAGAGAGAGAGAGAGAGAGAGAGAGAGAGAGAGAGAGAGAGAGAGAGAGAGAGAGGAAAGTAAAGTACGGGAGTACTCAACCCTGAAATTCCCGAAACGCGACCACAATGGCCGAAAGATTTAAAATACAGTGCCGCCGATGCACCAAAAGATAAACGTGGTAACCTGGCGCAGCGACCCTACGCTGCGTTTCATCCGGCCGCCACTACCAGAATCATCAGGGGTCTTCGTGTCGCTAGGAAAAGGGATTGAGCTCATAGAACTTCTTGAATAAGTACCTTTCAGCGAGCAGTGAGACAGTTGATAGGGATAGAAGAACAAGTGCAGAACAAGAAAGAAAATAAGAGTTAGGATAGACTAGTCCAGATTCAGAAATAGAAGTCGAAAGACGGACCCAATGCTGGCGGCTCAGTGCCAGTTCAGACCCGTCTTGAGACACAAGTTTCCAGAAGTAGCAGCTCGCTAGCACAGCCACACCCAACCCCAACGCTGACTTCCTTGTCAGCCATTTGTCCGACTACCAGACAAAACTCCAATTTTTCTAGAAGTAGCGGCTCACCAATATCGCGACAGATAACTCCATCACTGACTTCCTTGTCGGTCACCTGTCCGACCACCAGATAGAGTTCCAAGACCCACTTACGCTTCGGGAAACAAATTTTGGAAAGGCAAAAAAGAAAAAGAAGGCCGGGGCCGTGGGCCGTGTACCTGTGGTTTACGACTCTTTAAAGTTTAAATGAAATAATGGGTTTGTTGCCGAGGATGAACTCGTTAAACCGCTTCGCTAACTCTCTCAGGCGTCTAAATAGTTAAACAATGAAGTATTCATTTTGAGATCTTCAGCATTTATTCGAGTTTTCCTCTAAGACTTCTGCTGAAATGTGTTCACAACTTCGCATACTTGGCTAAATACGAGATCCATGCTGATGAATACGGGGCTGACCACGCCACTGTCGAAACAAACATGCAAATTTTCAACGGCTCTCCGAAAGTTTTTGACAGCCGCCATTTTGACAGTTAGCGCCCACTGTGCCTCACGGCACCCTTGGAATCGTGGAGGGAAGAGTATACGACAAGCACTCAAGCAAACAGACAACACTCCGAACACGCAAACACTCAGCCTTGACCCTGCCAATGGGCATTTCTGCAACATTTCCTTTTCTTTTCTTTTTTCTTTTTTTCAACAGCCACCTTTCTCGTAAGCCCAAAGGGAGGCTATCGAAATCTGGGCCATCCACAGGCGGGCAAAACTTCGAAGAAATCTGGGCCGTCACAGGCGGGCAAAATTTCGAAGTTTAAACAAGAGGGTGGCTGTTGAAGGGAGGCTGCTGAAAGTTGGGCCGTCACAGGCGGGCAAAATGTCGAATCCGGTTTTCTGACGACAATCCGATGGGCATTCAACAGCCGCCCTCTCGACAGGCTGTGTGGCGAGCGGAAACTGTCGAAAAGTTCGCTGAAAACCGCATTTTCTACACTGGTGTGGCGAGCCCCTACGTCCTATGTTGCACGCTGGCCGCGGCCGGGTTCGGCCCTGGCCGCGGCCGGGTTCGGCCCAGGCCGCGGCCGCCGGCCTAGGCCGGGACCCCCCGGGCCGCGGCCGGTCCGGCCGAGTTTTTTCGGCCGAGGCAGCCACCGATCGGGGAGGGGGTTTGGGGGGCGGGGAACAGGTTTCGAGTGGGGGGGGGTCCCCTACCTCCTCGCAAAAAAAAAACACAAAAACTTCAAAAACGGGGGGGTGGATTTCAATGACTACCAAAAAAAATTAAATAAATAGAAAAAAAAAAAAAATCACTGATTGACTGTTTTTTATTTATTGATTGATTGATTGATTGATTGATTGATTGGTGGGGGAGGGGCCCTCCCTCCACTCCACGGCGTGCGCTC
>BFEA01000040.1:1786881-1798280 GCA_003427395.1 Chara braunii
AGAGAGGGAGGAGAGGAGAGGAGGAGGAGGAGGAGGAGGAGGAGGAGGAGAGGAGGAGAGACGGCGGAGGAAAACGGGTGGGGAAGAAGGAGCTTACCCGTAGTGCTTGGGGAAAGAGGAGGACTGGAAGACGTTGAGGAAATCCACTGTTGATTGGACAACCTGTGGCGGGTTGGAGTGCCACGAGACAAAACACCCCGGCAACGCCTCCCACCACCCTGACGGCCGCAGCGAGGCAGTCAAGCGCTAAGCGCTATCAGATTTCCGATGGGGTTACGTCCACCAGAAATCCCCGGCACATGCACCGCAAACTGTCTTTTTTCGGGACGCGGTATATGGGATTACTCACACTAGCAGTATCTCAAATGTATCTGATCGCATTCACGGCCATACCTGGAGGTATCTGGCCGCAATTCCGTCCAAAATATGTAAAAAGGTCCAACTGTGAATATGCCCTATACCGGGCGCCAAGTTCTGCCGGAATCCTCTCCAGCGAAATGGAGGATAACCAACAGGCCTACCGGTAGTAGCTCAGTTGATGCACCCATGAACTGTTGAAATACGGACCCAAGCTCGAATCCACGAGGATACCACGGCCTCATTTTCTTTTTTTTCTTTTTTTCTCAATGCAAAACTTTTCTTACAACGCCTCAGTTTCGAATTTCGAATGCCACAAAAAAAAATAAAAAATAAAAAATCGAATGCAGGTGGAACTAGATGAACGAAATTCCTGAATTACCGTGGGGCTGGTCAGTTTCGTGATGATAAAAGGGGGTCGTTAGACACTCCTTACTACTTCCTTGAGCTACAAGGAAATTTTGGGGCCTCATTCCACATATCCTCCACGTCCCCGAGGACATTTCCCTGTCGCCTGTCCACGGCCGTTTTCATACGATTATATGCAGCTGAGGGGGGGGAGGGGAGGGGGGGGCGGTCCGCGGTCCAGCGTCCTGTGTCTGTGTGGAGACGTTGTGGTCCAGCGGCATCAGGCGGGAAAGGGCAGGACAGTGTCCTGTGTCCGTGTGGAGACGTTGTGGTCCAGCGGCATCCGGCGGGAAAGGGCAGGCCCAGGCCACGAAAAACAAAATGAAAAATAGGGGACCTCCACGTTTGAAATTCAAAACTGGAAGTACGATGGGACGATCGGCAGTCGGTGTGGAGACGGGGCACAGGCAAATCGAGCTTTGTGGGGGTGTCCCTTCACGAGAAAAGCAACACTTGTGTATGTGTGCACAATGGTTGCATCCATGGCCATCGACGCATGACATGTTGCGGGCGTCGTTCGGCACAGTTTTGCGGCGAGCGCAATGTCATCTCAAAGGCGGTGTTCCACCCACACCTGCCAACCCGTGTGTTCCATGGGGTACTTGCCGCTTGGCGTCATCCACCTGCTCTCGTGTACATGGAGTCCCCGATCCGCTGCCCACCGCAGGTGATGATCGCATCAATTCTGCTGCCTCCTCCCCCGCCCTTGGACGAATTATAGAACGATCCCTTGCGTGGTCACGCGAGCCTGCTCCCAGACCGTCTCTCCCCCTCCCTTCCCCCATTGACGTCTGTTCCACACGATCCCCATCAGGGTGGGGATTGAATATGGCTGGCCGCCACTCCGCTCCCGTTGGACAGCCCGAAGGTGAGATCAACCGTCGCATCTGCATTGTTCTCACCCAGCCCCTCGAACGGTGACATGAACGACCAGGGTACCGCCTCCGCTGACAAACGACCGAAGAACTGGCTACCTGCCCAATCCTGTTTCGATCCACTCCCCAGAGGCACAGTCGATGACCTCACATCGTCGTACTCGTTGTTTGTCAGTGGCAAACGAATCTCGTGCGAAGGCAGGTGAGTGTATGGTGATGGATCATACAGTTGTTTGTTTGCACTACATGCAATGCGCTGCAGGCTCAATGACCCTTCTGTCGTGCCTACCGGTCTGCTCTTCGCCAGACATCGGTTGTGCCGGACCCGCCGGGATGGCGGTCCGACAGGATGGAGACGAAGGGTGGACGAAGGAGGAGACAAAGATGGAGCTGGAAGGGACAGCGCAACTCCGACGCAGACTCAACACGCACGTACTCCAAGATCTGCAAAAGTGAAGAATGTCGAAAAACAGACAACTGCTGGGGTATACCCCCAGCGGACTGACTAACTGGACTGGACTGGACTGGACTGGTACCGACAGTGGTACCGGGCAGGACTAGAACAGCACACGGCCTAGTCCCACATGTCGAACTGGGCAAATAGCCCAATAGGCTTTGGCTGTAGGCCAGGGCAGATGAAGGCCCGCTGCACGATCCTCATAACTGTAATGGATCGCAAGAGCCATAAACACACTATCCGCAAAAGCAGCGGAACTCTGCAATAAAGAAAGCTGAGAAATTTAGGATGCGGAGCAAGCTCCATGCGGAGTCCATGCGATGCATCCTAAGCTACATAATGTCAAAAGAAAAGCAAATGTCTGGTATACATATCCTAGCTAGCAGCAAAAAATGAAATATAGTATGATACAATCCTAAAGTTATGGAGGCAGTGGCCTCAGTGCTGAAAGGAAAAGAGCAATATGTCACAAGATAATGTCATGTCGCTGAACCACTAAGAGTGGGATGGTCTCAGAGGGGGTGAATGCAGCCTAGGAATCGAAACTCCTAAGGGCAGTCACACATGAAGGTGGGATAGGTCATCAGGCTCAAGGTGGGAGAGTGGTAGCGAAACAAAACCAATGACCCTAACAGATAGACCATCAAGGCGGGTAATGCTCGACAAAAGGGTGACACCATGCAGGGTCGACCATGAAAAGGGGAGCCTGGAATAGGGTGGAGCTATGCCGAACCGGAGGCATGCAATAGCCGGCGCTAGGGTGATGAGGGCAGTGGGTGAGGGAAACATGCACACAACTCACCGAGTGGGAGAGGGAGCTAGATCTGGGAGCAAGGAAGCCAAGATAACGCTACGGTCCCAATGCCTATGCGATACCAAGGGAGAGTCAAACTCAAAGAGACCCAGCTAAGTGAGAACCATCATGCGACAGAGGCAAGGGAGTATACAGGGTAGGGTGGTGGCGTGAAGTAGTCACGTCCAAAGTAGCTGAAGTCGTCGAAGTGGTCGATGTCGTCGATGAAGTAGCAGTGGAGTCGATGTCGAAGCAGAGCCGCAAAACGCTGACATCCTGAAGAAGAGCTGATGATGGAGTACCTGATGGTGTGAGTCAGTGGGGAAAGATAGAGGATAAGAGTGTCAGTCATCGTAACGAGAAGGGCGACAATGAGTGCACTGTGGACGCTCGGAGGTGACCGTCTGCGGCTGAGGAACGGCCTCAGAGGGAGCGGGCTCGTCCTCAACAATCTCCTCAGCCGGAGGAGGAGGAAGAGGGTCAGTCGGCTGAGTAGAAGCAGATGTCTCAGCACGACGAGCACGATCATATGCACGCACCAACATCCTGACGTGCTGCAAGTGCTCGAGGGACTCCCAAGTAGCCTCCTCATCAGGGTAGCCCTTCCAACGCACAAGGTACTCGATGCGTGGAGGGGTATCATCGGTAACTCGGCGTGATACGATGTCGGAAACAATGAACTCCTTGTGACTGTCCACCATGATAGGTGGAGGGCGCTCATAAGGGCGTCCGGCGAAGCGCTCGGACGGTCTGCGATAAGGACGCAGCAAGGAGACGTGGTAAACATCGTGTACGTGAGCCTGTCGAAGGTAATCAGGTAGCTTCACACGGAAGCTGACCGGACTAGCGGCAGTATCAGAACCGACGGCCTGAAGGATGCGGCATGGACCGAAGAAACGACACCTGAACTTGCGAACCGTATCTGCTTCGAGTTGTAAGTGGCGTGCGTCGACGAGCACATCGTCACCGACTTTGAATGGATGATCCATTCGTGATCGGTTCGCTCGTGCCGCCATGCGAGTCTGGGAGTCGACTAAACTCTCGTGTGCGCACTTCATAATCGCCGCCATGTGGGCGATCCGGTCGTCAAGCACAGGGCAACGAGTGTCTGGGCGCACCCGCGATGGTCGTAGGAAATCCGCGGGTACCCGAGGGTGGTAGTCGAGGTCGCAATAGAATGGCGACATCCCCGTGGCTGGCGAAACAGCGTGGTTTTACGCAATCTCCGCGTGGGCTAAGTGTAAGTCCCATTGCTGGTCATCCCTAACAAACTTTCGGAGGATATTACCGAGAGTTTTATTGGTGACCTCAGTCTGACCATCCGTCTGAGGGTGATAAGACGATGAGAAGCCGAGCTGGGATCCGTACACCTCGTGTAGGCGTCGCCAGAATGTGCTGGTAAAGCGCGGGTCACGGTCGGAGATGATGCTCTGAGGTAAGCTGTGATCTCTCACGACTCGGTCGAAGACGATGTTGGCGACCTCACGAGCGCTAATGCGATAGCGGCACGGGACAAAACGTGCACGCTTCGTGAAGTGATCGACGACGACCAAGATAACATCATGACCGCGCTCAGTAGGTGGGCGGAGGGGACCAATGAAATCCATCGAGATGGACTGCCAACGACCCTCAGGTATGGGTAGGGGCTGAAGTAACCCATACGGAAGGTGGTTCGCACTGTTCACCTCTTGGCAGGTAGGATACTCCTGGATGTAGGCTTTGACAAAGTCCTTGGACTACGGCCAGACGTATAGGCGGCAAACACGAGCCAACGTCTTGTGGAAACCCATATGACCGGCAACTGCCTGGTCATGGAACTCTGCTACCGCCTGGATGAGGAGCTGTCCGATGGCGGGAACGCAGATACGTGGTTCTAGCTGACCAGATCTGCCATGCCAGTACACAGGGTCGTTCTCCCCGAGGGAGTAGGAAGGAATGGTCTTGCCACTCCGCATTGTCGCGTGGATGACGCGATAATCGGGGCAGTGGCGGTACTGAGTGCGATATGCGTCGATCACCGACTGATCAACGGTGGTGATGGAGATGGCAGCAAGATGGATGGGTTCCTGATTGTGATCAGGACGGCGGGACAAGGCATCGGCGACGCGGTTCGTTTCACCCTTGATGGGCTGAGTGGTGAAACTGAACTCGGATAAGTCACACCACCAGCGTGCCTGTCGAGGGGAGAGCTTGGACTTCGTGAGGAAAGCCTGAACAACTGAGTTGTCCGTGCTCACCGTGAAGGGCGCCCCGTGCAGATAATGACGCCAATGCCGGGTAGCATAAACTACTGCGAGAACCTTACGTTCATCGGCAGTGTAGTTTATCTCGGCAGACAGTAGCTGACGGGAGTAGAAAGTGATCGGGCAATCCCCAGCACGAGCCTCGACAGTCCCATCCTCCGCGATGGTCGGGGAGTAAGTAACAGGAGGACTGTCAGTGGAGGGAAGTGGTGGGAGGGTAGGCGTCAGTCGAGAAGCAGTGTCAGTAGGAGGGGGGGGGGAAGGAGGAACATGGGGGTAAGGTGAATCTGGAGGAGAGGGAAACACATGAGAAAGGACAGCTCGTACTGCAAAATCTGACGCATCGGTGGTGAAAGGGACGATCAAAATCGAGAAGGTGAAGAACCGGCGCACAAGTCACCGCCTTCTTGAAGGCGCGGAAGGCGTCCTCGCAGAGGGGTGTCCAAAACCACGGCGGGTTCTTCCGGAGGAGGGTGGAAGTAAGGACGTAGGAATACCTAGCGTATCCCTGGATAAAATTACTATAGTAGCTGGTGAGGCCTAGAAAGCTGCGAAGCTGCTTGGCAGATGTGGGGACGGGCCACTCTGCAATAGCAGTGATCTTCGCGTCGTCCATGTGGAGACCCTTGTCAGACACATGGTGTCCTAGGAAGTCCACTTTGCGCTGGGCAAAGCGGCACTTACTGAGTTTGGCATAGAAGTCATGCTTGCGTAAGCGCTGTAGGACATCGCGGAGGTGTCCGATATGGTCTTCTAAGGTACGACTGTAGACCAAGATGTCGTCCAGGTATACGAGAACGTATTCTTCAAGGATGTCCCTGAAGATGTCGTTCATCGCCGTATGGAAGGTGGCGGGTGCATTGGTGAGGCCGAATGGCATCACCATGAACTCGTAGTGGCCGAAACGCGACCAAAAGGCGGTCTTCGGCTGGTCCTCTGCGGCAACACGGATTTGGTGGTAACCACTACGAAGATCGATCTTCGTGAAGAAGCGGTTGCCTGCCAGACGGTCAATTAACTCATCCGCACGGGGCATGTGATAGTTGTTCTTAACCGTGTAACGGTTAAGGCCGCGGTAGTCGATGCAGAGGCGGAGAATTCCGTCCGCTTTGCGAGCAAAGAGGACAGGTGCACCCCAAGGGGAGTTACTGGGTTTAATGAAACCCAGTCGAAGGAGCTCCTCAAGCTGACGCTTGACTCAAGCTGACGCTTGAGTTCCGTCGCCTCTGGAATCGAGAGTCGGTATGGTGCTTGATGGTGAACACGATAGTCAGGCACGAGCTGGATGGAATGCTCGACACCGCGCATCGGGGGAATCCCGCTGTATGAGAAATACGGGGGGAAGACGTCGCGGTACTCTCGAATCAGGTTGCGAACGGCGGACTCTAAGTCTGCCGTGAACCGTGTGAGTTCCTCAGCATCTGCGTCAGCACGAGACATATGTGTGGACTCGACAGTCGACGGCGCAAGGGCTTGAGACGTGGAGGGGGTATCCGCAGGCTAATGAGTGGATGTAGAGATGGGAGCCGCGAAGATGGAAGGAGGGTCAGGGGGATCGGGCTCCAGAGAGATGAACTTAACCTCGGGACAAAGTGGATCGTAGCGAAGAAGATCCATGACGTTCACTGAGTAGAACATGACGTCCTCCTGTCGTGTGAAGTGAGCAAACTGACGAGGGGAAGTGAACGCGATGTCGGGGTGGGACCCTGAGGGACGAGGGTCCTGGGGAGGTAGGTCAGGCGGGGTGTCGCCCGTGGTTCCAATGAACGGGACGCGATGGGTCTGACCACACTTCGTTTTGAGAACGAGTGTCTCGGTCGCCCATTCGGCCTCTGTGCCATGGAACCGGCGAGACCAGGGAGTGCGAAGGATAAAGTCGTACCCAGTCTCCAGCACGTCGAAGTATGCGGAGGAATGGTAGCGCCTAGGCATCTGGGTACTATCCGATGGCTGGAGGGTGAGGGAGAAATGGAGGTCGGGGACCGTCCGATTGAAGAAGCGCTGCGTCTTGTTATCTCCGAGGGTAACGGAGATAGGAGAGCGGGACCCAGAGGTAGCTAGGCGAGCTTCCTCAACCACGCGAGGGTGAATGAAATCTCCCTGCGAGCCAGAGTCCCATAAAGCGCGGTACACCCTCGTAGATGTCCCTAGGCGAATAGGGATGATGGGTAGGGTGCGATCAGGGTCAGAGAGCAAGGCGAGAAGACGACGCAGGGCATTGATGTGTCTCGTGAGGCGCTCCTGACGAGCCTGCAGAATGCTCAAGTCCAGGAGAGATGACACAACGTCATCGCGAGTCGCCAGCTGAGCGCTACAACGGGCTGTGTGAATGGCACGACGCGTCGGAAGTCTTGGGGGAGAAGCGCTAGATGCGGCAGTCTGCTGGGAGGCAGACGGTACCTCGACAGACGATGGGGCGGAGAGAACTGCGTCTGTCGTGTCCTGAGGGTCCTCTGGTGGGGTAGCCAAAGGGGCAAACCGCGACTCGGTGGTCGGGAATCCGGCTACGTGCGAGGCCTCAGGGGCACAGTGCACCGTGGCTAGGTGGATGGGGCTGGCCGGGCGGGGCCGGGGGGGAACTGAGATCGACGCTGACGAGAGATGTCAGCGTAGTGCCGATCGAGGGCGGTATGGTATGGACACCGTGAGGAGGTGTGTCCATCTAGGCGGCAACGAAGGCAGCCACGCCGGGCCTCGAGGGCGGCACGCTCCTCAGGGGATAGAGCTCCGTGAGGAGGGACATAACCCTGCGGGAAGTCTATCTGAGGAACTGTGGGTGTGCGGGCGCCAGCCTGTGCAACCCGACTGTGCACGACCCATGGCAGACATGACCATCTGCAGGCGCTCGGCCATTGGGACAGTGTCGTCATCCAAGTGGTACTGGATGACGTCCTGAAGCTCGATGTCCTCGGGGGCGTCCCGAATGGTAGGATCGAGCTCGGCTGAGGCGTCCTCTCCATGCTCGAGAGAACTGTATTGCCGAGAGAATGGCGCTCCGGGTCGAGCCGGACGACGCAAACGACCAGCAAACGAGGAGCGGCCTCTGGTGGTACCACGGGACTGGGAGGTGGCGGCTGGCCGCGAAGAGGATGGGGCGACAAAGAAGCGACTGCACATCCTCTGGTACTGACGCGCAGCCTCGTATGCCTGCTCTGCGGAAGAGAATGATCGCCTCCATAGCTCTAGGCGGTAGTCAGTCGACAGGCTGACAAGGAACCGGTCGGTGAGTGTGACCTCCGGTAGAAACGTCTCGTCACAAACAAGGCGAGCATCCTGAAACACCCGGATGTGACGCTCCAGGTCGGCCGGCACAGAGGACCCGGACCATCTGGTCTGGGTGACGCGGTCTAAGGCGTCGGTGGCGTCATGACGAGCGCCGAAGCGGTCCTGAAGGAAGGCCGCGAAGTCGGCCAGAGTGGGGACCTCACCCACGCGGAGGCGCTGGGTATAATGATCCTCCCACGCAGTGGAAGGGCTACCTCGCAATTTGGTTGCGAGCACATCGCACCACAACTCCTGATGGGTGGTCGTCATAGAAAGTGTACGTGTTGCTATCTGCAACCAGCGAGAGACACGGGATGTGCCATCATACTCGGGAATATCCGTGGTGCGCACATGAGGATGTCCACTGTGCTAATGGCGGGGGGAGAGAGATCGAGGCGAGTGCACTGCGGCGGCGTAAGTCGAGGCCGCTGCAGGGGCAGAGGTGGGGGAAGGTTGTGGGCCGGAGCCGCTGGCTGATGGACCAGCAGACGAGGAGGCAACGACCGCGGGGGAAGAGGCTGAGGAGCAGGTCGAGGGAAACGAGCCTGCATCATGGGGACCGAAGGGGTGGTCGAGGAGGAAGGGTGGGCAGCCTGTGATGGGTGAGGCTGTCWCARAGCGAGAATCTCCRCCTGAGCCTGCGCAATGGTGGCTTGTAAAGTGGTCACTCGTTGGGTGCGAGGGGTCGGAGGTGGAGGGGGCGGAGCGGGTCTCCCAGTGGGAGGAGGAATCCCAGCCTGGGCGGTACCCTGCTGTGGGGGTGGGGGGACGAAGGCAGGAAGAAGAGGGCGGAGCCGTATTGCCGTGACCGGTGCGGGAAGCTGGGAAGCAACACCGGTGTGGGTCGATGAAACTGCGGGGCCAGATGGTGGCATCTGGGTCGCAACACCTGCGGCAGTAGTACAAATGGTAGGGGCGGCCGTGGCCGGAAGAACTGCCGCAACAGACGGGGTGGTCTGAGCGGCAGCAGCACTCGCCACTGCTGCGGGGGAGTTTTGGGCCTGGCCCGCAGAGGAGGGGGAACCACGATGTCTCCGACTCTGGAGTCGTGGGGAGCCGGACTCGGAGCCGGTAGGGGATGGGGTATGGGAGCGGTGGGGAGAGTGATGAGGAGAGCCCTTGAGGCGGTTGACGTCAAGGGCAAGCGCATTGATTTGTGCTTGCAACGGTCCAAGCGTACTAAGTTGCGCCTGGATCGCTACGAGGGTGGCATGAAGGTCCATCGTGTCCGCATGGGCCTGACCCTGACCCGCTGGCTGAACGCTCACCTGGGAGGTGGACGGCGCCGCGGTGATCTCCTCAAAGGAACTCCCTTCTATGACCAAAAGGGAAAGGGAGGTAGAGCTCACGGGGGTGTGTGGGGAGAGGGGCCCGCCGGTAAGAGGAAGGGGACTGCGGGAGTGGAGTATGTGTGAGTCGGCTCACCCCGGATTTGGTGGGTTGCGCGTGAGAAGAACGCGCCAAATCGCTCGAAGGGGGAGGAGCCGTTCGGGTCCAGGGTGCCCGACGGGAGGAGGCGGGAGAGTAGGGGGTTTAGGAGAACCCTAAACCCTAGAGAAACCTTGGGGAAACCCTAACCGGAGTTTAGGTGGTTAGGGGAAGCTAGCGGTGACCTAATCAAGAAAAAAAAAATAATAACTATGGAGGGGAGAAAACAGAATAAACAGTGGATTTTCGAGATAAAGATAAAATAAAAGAATAAATAGAAATAAATAAATAAATAAATAAAATGTAAAAAGTGAGGAGAGAGAGAAAATTTATTTTTTTGGAATTTTCGGCAGCATTTTCCCACCCCGCATGGGGTCAAAAACGTGCCAAGAGGAAGGAAAGAGCGAGAGGGACACACTAACTTTCAAAATGCCGCAAATTAAAATTTTCAGAAAAAATAAATGAATAAATAAATAAATAAATAAAGAGGTGGAGGAGAGTGAGGAGAAACTAAGTTTTTGAATTTTTCAAAAATTTTGGCAGCATTTCGTTACCCCCATGGGGTCGAAGTGTGTCATCAAGAAAAAGACTAAGTAGAATAGAAAAATTTGGCTAGCGCTTCGCTACCCCCAAGGGGTCAAAATGTGCGCCGACAACAGAAAAGACTAAGTCCTAGCAAGATATAGAGGTGCCGCAGAAAATTTCAAATTTTTAGAATAAATAAAAAAAAATAAAAAAAAAATAAGAAAATAAGAAAAGAAGTAGGGAATAAGATGTTTCAAATTTTTAGAGGAAAAGAGAAATTTTACATCAAAGAGAAAGAAAGAAGAAGAAAAAAAAAAAAAACCAGAAAATTTCGGAGTTGGGTGTGGGGGGTGTGGAAAAGTGATGAAGAAAGAGAGAAAGAAGTGAGAAGAGAAAGAAAAAGGTAAGGTGGGGGATGGGGGAGATGATGGGATTGTAGTTGGGGGAGGGAAGGAGGAGAAGAGGGTGGTAGAATGGGAGAGAAGGATATGAAAAAGGTGAACAGGAGTAGATGAGATTAATGAGAAATGGTGAGTGGGGAGGAGAGGAGAGAAAAAGGTTATGGAAGATGGGTGGAGAGGGAGGTAGGGGTAGAGAGTAGTGGTAGGGGGGGAGAAAAGATGATTAGATGATGAGGGGGGAAGAGAAAGAGGTAGGGGCGGTAGTAGGTCAGTGGTAGAAGGTGATACCAGGCTTTTGGGTGGCCAAGAGCAGATTTCTACCAAGATCTACAGGATCTTGGTCTTCAAAATGCTGATGGCCTGATGCCACAGCAAAACAAAAAGGAGGTGATGATGATCTAGGGTTGGTTGAGATCTTGATCATCCACCCTGCTGCCACAGTCACACAGCCCCCAAGCCAGGGGGTGATCTTGAGTTGTTGCCAAACTGCTGTTGCAACAGTGAAGAGTAATAAAATATATATATATATATATATATATATGTCTGTGGCGCAGCCCCCTAGCCAGGGGGGTCTTCAACAGGTGTCCACGTGGCAGTGCAGATTGCCACGTCTGCAGGCACCAGCAGCCACGGCGTGCGCGGGGGGGG
>BFEA01000040.1:1798420-1809862 GCA_003427395.1 Chara braunii
AGGGGGGGGGGGCAAATAGCTTCGCAGCACGCTGCTCGCTGCTCGCCGACAACACGAACGTTCCGCACTATACAACCATGCATACACTTTGGCCAGTGTGTTATAGCACTGGCTACGCACGAGCATGAGTGCTACCTGCCCAGGTTCAAACCCTGGCGGCAGCAGCTTCCCAGATACGGGGCGGAGCGGGGCAGCGTGGGCGCGTGGCGCGCTCGCGCGTGCGGCGCCCTTGACCTTGGCACGCGTGGTGGCGCTCTCCTTTTTCGCCACGTGGCAGTCTCTTCCCGCTGCTGCTTTTTTTTTTTTTCGTTTTTTCTCTGCTGCCGCACCGAAAATCACCTGAAAATCCCGCTGTTGGGATTACACCGATCCCTCACCCGCTGTTGCATGCGGGGGGAAGGGCGGGTTGGAGCGGGGACCGTTCCCGCTCTGATACCAGTGTGCCGGACCTGCCGGGATGGCGGTCCGACAGGATGGAGACGAAGGGTGGACGAAGGAGGAGACAGAGATGGAGCTGGAAGGGACAGCGCAGCTCCGACGCAGACTCAACACGCACGTACTCCAAGATCTGCAAAAGTGGAGAATGCCGAAAAACAGACAACTGCTAGGGTATACCCCCAGCGGACTGACTGACTGGACTGGACTGGCCTGGTACCGACAGTGGTACCGGGCAGGACTAGAACAGCATACGGCCTGTGGGGTCAGGCCACGGTCTGGTCCCACAGGCCGAACTGGGCAAGTAGCCAAATAGGCCCTGGTTGTAGGCCAGGGCAGATGAAGGCCCGCTGCATCGGTCCATCCTGATACCCTTCTTCGAGGAGCGCCTCTTACGTGTAACTCCAAACACCCACCCCAGTAAGCACATGTGAAACAAGAGGACCACCTGAAGCAGCACAACGACGAGAAGCAGCGGAGGGAGCCTTTGGTACAGGTCAGCCATGAACGGCACGATGGACAGGACAACAATGCCACATATGTTGTTGGACTTCGAGCAAACGATTGTGGAGAGGGCAGTGAAGGCAACAGTCTTGTCAGACGTGCAATGCGTGACAACACGCGAGGGGATACGACACCCATGCAGAAACCTCTTCCATCGACAGACTGAAGCCGCCGTTTGGAAAAATATTCAAATTTCCCAACCATAAAGGATGTTCCTCGAGCGTGGGAGACTGCATGATGCCGCCTAAAGATGACGATGCCACCCGACCGAGGTCGAGCGCCAACGATAACCGGATAACCGTTGGAGCCCAGTGGGGGACCACGCATGTGTTCGAGGGCGGGGATGTTCGTGCTAACGCCGTCGGACCACGTCTGGACCATCGAAAAACTGGAACTACTTTGTGAATTACGGTTCTCGGAGCTCTGAGGAACCTCACGAGGTCCCTTGGGGATAGGGAAAATTTGGTTGGGGCCTCAAGGACACCAGTGGCACAAGGAATTTCTTTGTGGAACGAGCACGTCCTTGTGGATTTCACACCCGCGAGGTCTGTCTAACGATGCCCAAAGGCGGAATGAAGACGAGAGACTAGAAAAGGAAAGATGGTTGTACGACTATAATGGCTTCGGAAAACATGCACGATAAACCAGAAGCTAGCAATGATAACAGATGACCAGCAATGGTTTTGTCCCTATGGTTCCTTCAGCACCACAGTAATTTCTAGTATCAACCATCACACTCGGTTGTTAGCAGGGTTGTAGGAGACCGAACCGGGGTGGAGTATGATAGAGGGTCTCGTCACACCACTCCCAAAATTGTCATTTCCGGGAGTGTAGGTTCACTCCACCAGCTCCCGAATTCAATGTTTCAGATTGAATTATTGTCAGAATGCAATGCTTGAGAGCACTTCCAGATTTGCTTGGGCCTCCAACTTGCAAATCAGCATTCTTGGGAGCCCTCACGTCGTGGTCCTGTTTCCACCCAAAAACTCGTAAGGAGATGACCGACTGTCGATGATAAGCCGTCTACTGACAGTTTTCGTCATCACATGTCCGAGAGTGCTTTGGGACTCTCAGAGCGCATGTTGGGACCATAAGTGGGTTTGGGAGGCCAGCCCGCGGAGTCCTGGTGGAAGAAAGTCGGCCTTGGGCCTCGCCACATCACTCATATAACGATGGAAGGAACGAGTGCGCATATGGCCGCAGAATGTGGCAATATACATATGTTACTATTCATTATGACAAATGTATTTTACCATATTTGGATAGAAGATGCACTCACTTTTTTTTTTTTTTTTCCCAAGCGGGGGGCGGGAGGAGTCCGCTGGGAAACGACATACACAAGTTTGGGTGGCTGCCAAGCAACTGGAGTCGGTCGACCGACGAGATGGAAATGGCGGCACGAGATGACGGAGGAGGAGGGAAATGGTCCTCCTCGCATGGCATAACGTCCTTGTAGCTCATGACACATACAAGAAAAGTGTGGCACTTGCGCAAGGAGGGCAAGCATAAATCGAGAAGTTGAAATGGTCACAGAAGAAAAAAAGGAAGGAAAAAAAATATAACTCCATGCATAAATAGACGAATGTTTGTTAGGACGCAACAGGCGAGTGAGAGTTAAATGATCAAAAGAGCACCTCTACAGTCGTTTCTAAGTGGAGAAGGACAATGAGGAGGAGGAGGCAGCGTAGATGGAGGAGGTGGAGGCAGAGATGGAGGATGAGGAGGTAGAGACGAAGGAGGCAGAGTAACTGACGATTTGGACTGTGCAAGATATATGCATGTGTAGTGATGGAGGGAAGGGGCAAAGTGTCTCTCGTGCTCCCCCTCAGAAGCTTTCCATGCTATGATGGTTGAGGAATCACCAAAAATGGAAAGCCACACCATCATCAACCAACGCCCAACCCTAGTACCCCTCCATTAGCCAGCTTCTCACCTCGACCACCCTTTCCACCTGTGTCCCCGACCTGGTGGAGCACTCGTGGAATCCTGCCTGCCGTGGGGGTGCAGCTCCAAAGGTCAAAAGGCCTCAACCTGGACACGTTTTTGGAGAAATGCATGAAGCACCTCCACAAACACATCTGGCTTTAGGCCGGTAACTTCAATTTCTCCTCAACCCTCTACCTGTTTTGCTTTCCGCTCACCACACTACGCTGCCTTATCAGTACCACAGACCCTCCACCAGTCCTAGTCTCGGATTCGAGAGTGCATGCTTCAAGTTTGCCGCATTGCACGAAAATATGCCCTGGAACCTCGATTTCCGATAGCACCCGAACTTGAGAGCACAATGTGGCAAAGGGCACCCCCGAACAGGTTTTCACGTCCTCTGACAAGCGAGAGCACTCCCAAATTTTTTTTGCGATTCGGGAGTGGTATGGTGAAGCCCAAAGTGTCATGGTGACTTTGGAATAAGGTTCCAATCGGCTTCACAAGCCAATGTAAGACCATATTAGATATGTGAATAGGAAGGTGTTACTAGGGTACAAAATTAGGTCATGAGGACCCGATAGGAAGAGAGAGATATGATTTCATTGTTTTGGGGTATAATGTGTGGGCCCGTATGGCCATGTCCCACTAGTAGGGGTTTAGTTTTGATTTTTAAACCTGTATGGCGGCGTGCGGTTGTTTTGTGGGTAGAAACAAAAAAAGGAGAATGTATGGAGGTAATCATTGAACCACTAGTACATTTCCCAGCTAAGGTCTGTGCCAATTTATTTTTTGGGGGGCGCAACGTTTTTCCAACTCTGGAGAAAAGTGCCTTAAAAGTAATGGTGGTTTTAAAACGATATGCAAAGCATATCTGCCTTGCACTTTTGGGCTCCATTGTCACTTCACATTTGCACTGCAATTTTATATTGCACTGTTGGTTTCGAAAGTTTGGCTCGTGTCTTCTAGCTACAACCCACAGTACTGCCTCTGGCAGCGTAAAGGCTACCGTCTTTCCCCGAACATAACGCACCATAAAAATGACTGTATACAAGCTATATTTCCGGCCAGATACGACAAAAATGAGTGTGCATTGTATTCGGGGGAAGACGGTAGCAACATCATTTTGTTTTTCTCAAAATGCTTGCCATATTGCTTGTTCTCTGCATGTTCGAGGAGTTCTGCTTCCTAGCATACCCCACACCATGCAAGAAACGAAAGTCGGGCAACACCTGCATGCAGCTAAAGACATCGTTAGACCCCCCCAATCATGTTCTTGGAATCCGAAGACGAGTGCTAAGAAAATTTAGGATTTTCAATGTCTTGGTTAGAGTGATTCTAGCAGATCAGTCTTTAGGACTGACCCTAAGAACGATATCATTGGAAAAAAAAAAGAAGTTATGCTTCATGCTTTCAACCAATGGGGAACGCCACGATCCATATTCTTGGCTATTACCTCTCCACTATGTGTATGCCCTCCCTTGTTCTTGGAGTTTTTTCACATTTCCTTTCAACATATCGTCCTTAAGGATAGACGGAACGACGTCGCTATAATCGAAATCATGTCCCCAAAGAGTGTCTAACGAGGCCCTAATTAAAAAAAAAAAAAAACGTCTGCCAATGGAATGGAGCCCTTTCGTTCAGTTCACGCTTCCTATTACCTATGAAATCTTATTTATTTTCCCGACCTTTCGATTTAAATGAAACCAATTGCCCAATCAATTGTCGCACAGTGCAGAGTATCGTACTCCTAGTTTAGTACTACTGCATTTGGGACATGATCGCTTACATCAAATGATTTATCTTTTGAAATGAAAATTATTGTATTAGTTTAACAAAAAAAAAAAGGTTTTGTCGGTTTGGCGGAATGTGAAATCACATCATTTTTTCTTTTTTTTTTCCTTTTGAGAAAAAAGTTCAGGTATCATCGCTAAACTGACTGGCCTTAGGGAATTGAGGAATTTTATTCTTGTAGTTCATATGGATTCGAATGCAAGTCTGTATCTGATCAATTTATGGGTACACCAATTGAGGTAGGTGCATTCAACTGCTATTTCGTCAAAATGGACGTCTTTTATTTTTTGAACGAAATTGAAACGGAGTTTTTTTGCCGAAAACTCATCTAAATGTGTTACTTTTCAGGGTTCGGCATTTTTAAAACGATGTACCCCCCGGATGTATGTGGACCAAGCTTGAGGTCAGATACATTCAGGCGGTCCCTCTTGAATGTATCTGGTCTCAAGCTAAGTCCATATGCATTCAGGGGGTCCAACGTTTTAAGAACACAGGACCCTCAGGAGTACCAAATTTGAACGAGTTTTTGGCCCAAAAAGTCGCTTTCAATTTTGTTCAAAAATAAAAGATGTTCATTTTGACGAAATAGTAGTTATTGGTACATCACACTTTTTTACTGACATTGCCAGCCCTTCCTATTCCAGTCAACCGTGCCCCGAGGGTTGCAGCCTGTTGGAACAAGTAGCTCGAAAATATATTGATGGTTCAACAGTCCAGCAGGTTGTTATTGTTCATTGCTTTTCATACTTGAGTCCAAGGACTGGTAGAAGGATGGTAAGGGTGGGTTGGTGGTCCTACTATAAAAGAAAATGTACTGCCCCTGTTCATTTTTCACGTCACACAACATGTCACTGATGAGAGTTAGAATGTGCTCCACTACCCTTCTTCGAGGGAATTTTCCAAAGAAAATAGGGCTTCAATGGCGAATTAACGTTTTTTTAATACAATGAATCCGACATAGATGTTGACCTTTTTGTTCACCAAGTCAAAGCGCGTCAGACTCTAAGACTACCCATAAAACTCCTCAACTATTCTTAGACGTATAGACATCCTCATGGTTAATTAGCGCTTGGCTCCCAAATTCAGATGGAATCACGCATATCAGTTGTCGTATGGCGATACCATCTTCCCATTATATCACCCATTGTGAACTTTCCATAACGAAAAGTGTTGCTCTATTGTAAGCAATGGGCCAATTATTGCACAAACGGTGCCCTCTCATTGGGGTTTCCAACGGGAAAATTGCGCTCGTGTTTTTCAACAGGACCACTATTGTGGTTCAATGCATAACACCGTTTTCCAAATTGTGTCGAGGAAACAATTGCCCAAACATGTCAGGTTTTCATTTTGTTGGCCTCACACAAGTGGTTAACGGGGGTTGTTTGGTCTGCAATTGTTGTTCGACAAAGACAGGAAAGTTTGGATATTTATGAGTATGAGTTCACAATGTTGCACTCCTTGAGGTACATGTGCATTGCGTATATGATACCCTTATGTTGGATGTAGGCACATAAGATGTGTTTATTGGTTTGACCAAATGCATAGTCGTAGAAGCTTTGCTTGCACTACGTACAAAGTATGAGGGTCTACTCCACTACTCTCGACTCTAAAAAATTTAAGAGTCCAGTATGACTCCTCTTACTCTCGACGTGGCTTCTAGAAGATCCCTTTGAGCACTGTTGAACATAATTTTTGAAAACCCATCGAGAGCAATATTGGTTGTTAGGGAGTGTCTAGTCTACAACTCTGTTCTTGCGAGGGTGGTCAACCATACCCTCAAAAAACCTCGAAACTTTTAGAGTCAACCTTCAGTCCAGACCTAGCTGCCACACATTTTCTTTGTTTCCTTCGATTGGTCTCACTCTATGAGAAATTCAAGAATCAGACTTTTGAGAGTAGGCGGAGCAGACACCCGTTTTCCATTGGAACTTTTTTCAAGAGTGTGACAACTCTGAAAGTACCTTTGAGAATTTAGAATTTCGATTTCAAAGTAGTGGGGAGTAGGTCCATGATATTAGTTAACATAGCGAGGAGACCACTAAACCTCTCACTACGTTTTACGGTTTGTAAAAGGACCTGACACTTAAACCGCAAAGAACTAAGACACACCTTTTGTTCACAAAGTGATGCTTTGGGAGTCCCAATAAGACATAGGAGGCGTAATGGAACATGATGAGTCAATCAATTAGTGCGGAAAAACCTCGTTCGAAAGTTATCCCATCGGTGTGTGAAGCCCACACATAGGGACCAGGCACATGACGTAGACCCAGTCAACGATGACACTGGTCATCGACCACCTTAGGAACTCCCCCTCATTAATGACGACTAGCTTCAACCGATTGCAATATCGACTTTTCATTTTTGCAAGTCGATGGCCTCACCCCTTCACGTTCCAATTGATGTTGATTCCTCTCCACTCTTCCACTCGCCGACTAGTCTATCGCTCTGTTGTTTTTTACGTCCTCTGTTGTGATGCATGTGTGGTCGAAGGGTCGAGCGTATGTGTGAACTGCATAGAGAGAGAAGGAGAACACACACTTAAAAAAAAAAAAAAAAAATCAGGAGACAACCTTGTCGTTCAGCCTGACCAAGACCACACTAAAATACAACAGTTTGGACCAGTTGGGGTACTGCTACACAATCCTCGAACCTGTAAATGGATTGAGTAATACATCAAAGACACACTATGTGCAAACCAAAACCTTCAAAAAAAAAAGTCATATCCTACACTCGAAGCAAGCTTCATGTTGAAAATATGCGATGCAAGTTAAAGCAAGCATATGAACAATGAGTTATGTCCGACTTGTGTCGTCCAAAAAAATAAAAAAATAAAAAATATATATAATTCCAGTTAGCCGAAAAAACAACGAAATATATCACCCAAGTTAGCAACGGTAAGAAAATGTTTGACCTAGGTTGATAAAAATAAAATAAAAAATGTTGTGTAATGAGGTCAACCTGATGAAAAAATAGTTGTTAGAACGACCTTTATGAGAAAAAATAAAGTAAAAAAAAAATCCTAGGTCTACAAAAGAAGTTGTCACCAACTCACATGTCATATTCAATTATGCTCAATACCCCAACTAAATAAAATAAGTAGTTTAATTGCATAATAAACATAGGGATTGTCTTGGGGAGGGCAAATACAATGCTAAAAACTAAAGCTCAAAGGGGGCAACCATATGGTAACGACTCAAAAATACGCATCAATATCAATGTTAAGAAAAAATAAAACAATATTGGAGCTCAATGGTAAATTATCAAGGCGGGTAACGACCATAAACAGTGAGGTGATTATACGAAAATAAAGAAAATAAAAGAGAGGACTATGTCGATATCGACTAATGGTCAAATATGTGTGATAAATGAGCAATACACTCCAAAAAAATTGCAACGGTAAGGCAGAACTTTAACCATGACATGTCATGCCAAGTTGAGAGAGTTCATATCAGACGAATGCGCCAGGTAATGCAAAAAAATAAACCAATGTGCAAAAGAAGGAAGGAAATTGAGCATGTCCATTGAGCCATCTTAGTAATAAGGTTAGAAAAAGTCTATTAACTTGTTACTGAGATATTTGAGTAGTTAAACCGAAGACGTTGAAAAACAAAATAGCATAATACTCAAATGCTAAAGACGAATAGATGATGTGCAAGTGACCGAAGTGAACAAAAAATTATTGCAATGTGATATCCAGAAGCAAAATGATCAATTAAGAGTGAGAAGGAAATAAATCTCAATCAATATAACGACAAGGAAATTAACAGTAAAGTTGGAGGCTATTATAGTAATTTATTGATATTGATAAAGTTACATTTGCAAGAAAAAGAATATCTTGGGAAAAAACTTGAGTTCAAATATATCCATCAATAGGGTAAACGTAAAAGACGTAAGGTTAGAAGTCGTAGAGGAGGAAGAATTGTAAGTTCGAATATAAGAAGTGGATGACAAAGAGAAACTAGAATGGAGACCAACACAATCGTAACCATAAAATACTCAATGGTGTGTGTCAAGTACACGAGCACGAGGATAAGCAAAAAATTCAAAATGTGCATGAAATGCTAAAACAGTTCCTAAGTATATTTCTCATTGTGATAGGTCCTCAAATGCACAAAGTAATAAATTATAGAATGTTATCATTTGCAATGCATGGAAAACATGATAAGAGGTAGTAAACTTTTTATGGTCGTCGACCAAAATAAATATACAAACAGAAATTGGTCATTCGTGAAACATATCCAAAGAACAGTGTAAGGTTGCATGAACAACACATTAAACACACAACTAAAATTTAGGTCAAATTAGGTGATACAACTAAGTTTGTAACTTCTATTTGGACCTTAAAGAGAAACTTTGATTAGGTTAAATGACAAAGAGAATTGTGCAATGTTTAAAATTTTGAAGTATATATTCAATTCGAGCTAGAAATTATGAGTGTTTATAAAGACGTCGTGACCAACCTTGAAGAGATGATCCATTAGAAAGAAGTTGGCCCGAGCGGTCATGTGTATGTGGGAAACAATGATGCTAGTACGAGTGTCTTTATGATTTCAATCATTTTTATAACTTAGTTATTAAGTATAACACATTGGTATTTGAGTAAAGTTATGATGGTAAAAGGAAGTTAGCAGAAATGCGATCATAAAACAGAGCTCGCAGTAATAAAGATACATTTTGTGGTTAGGGAAAAAACATGTTTGTAGACAATCCGTCTGCCGTAAATGCAAGTCCTAATTACTGTCATATTTAAAATATTTTTTGAAAATATTCCTTACAGTCTTGTTGGTGGTTGCAGACTAACCGTCGATTAAAAATGGTAAGAAACGAAAAAATGGATTTCATAATAATACAACTCATACAAAAAATGCATAACCATGTTGATGAAACAAAGGTCATGATGAGAAACAACATTCCATGTAAACCCATGGAGAACTATTACGCATTGGAATTTAAGATTCAAAATGTCCTTGGTATAACTAAAATACCATGCCTGAAAACGCATGGAATAAAGTGTGCGTGCTTCATCGGCTGACAAACAAAGACAGAGATTGCATTGTGATTATAAGTGGTAGGAGGATGGAAAAGACTAATGAAGTCCAAAGACCACTTAAACACGATGTTATTAAGCTCTTTCAACAGAAAAATCCCTACAAGAAATAGAACATGAAAAAACATTCCATTAATATATATTTATATATATACAAGGTAACCGACGTTCGGGACGGGCCGAACGCCCGAACCCGAATGCCCGAACCCGAACGCCCGAACCCGAACGCCCGAACCCGAACGCCCGAACCCGAACGCCCGAACCCGAACGCCCGAACGTATGGGATCCCTTAGGGATGCGTTCGGCCGTTCAGGCCGAATGCGGACCAAAAAAAAAAAGAAAAAAAAAAAAAATCTGAAAAAAAGATATGTTATGAAGAATAATAAATTGAAAAAGATTTGCTCGAGCTTTACATCCAAATTCATTACCAAATTTGAAATAAAAATAAAATACAGAGAATAAATACTAATAAAATAAATAAATAAATAAATAAATCTAGTGAGTGCGTGAGCACGTTTTCGACACCGCCATCTTTGGCGATATTTCATTTTTTTGGGCATAGCTAAATGCCCTGAAAATTTACAGATCTTTACTTCACATCATGCAAAACCCACTAAAAACGTTTCAAAAAATAATAAAATTGTTTAGACCCCAAACTAAAGTGAAAACAAAAACTAAAAAGTGAAAAAAAATGTGGGCGAGCATATTTTGACACCGTCATCTTTGGCGATTTTTAATTCCTATTCGGTTGAGCCAAATGACTTGAAAATTTATAGGCATACACCTCCTGTCATAGAGAATGCACAAAAAACATTCAAAAAAAAAATAAAAATTAGGCCCCGAAATAATTTTTGGCGGGGGCCGAACGCCGCCAGGTTCAGACCCCGTACAGGACCCCGAACGCCCGTAAGTACGGAGGTCGGCCCGGGGACCTCCATACTTACGGGCTGGTGACCCTGTATATATATATTAAAAATATTTCTACACTAAAAATAAATCTTTCAATTTTATGTTTTTTGTTTTATTTGACAAGTTTCTGTCTAAAAAGAGTTTTCAATGTCAATTAAAACAGTATATTGAAAATGGAAGTCGAAGAGTTCATAAAATTTTCTAATTAGACTTTTATTATACTATGATATATTTATTATAGTATAAATTCAAATTCCTTTTTTTTACTTGCATATCTTAAAACAAAATGATAGTCTAATTGAAATATTTTATGAATTTATCGAGGTTTTCAATTCAAACTATAAAGGAAACCCCGTTCTCGGAATGAAACTTTTCAAGTAAGGTGTAAATATTTAAATAATTGAACGACATTGTTTAAAATGAAATTATAATTTTAATTATAAAATAAAATTTAAATCATTATTTTTTTATTATGCAAGAATTTTAAATTATAAAAAATGTTTACTTTATGATAAAATTTAAAAGCACGTATGTAATCTCATACGCGCACACACACACACACACATAAATACAGACACATACATAGCGATGGTTTGTGTTCTTTTATGTGTTAAGGACATTGACGAAAATATATCTAAATGTGCCCATCTCTGCTATTGAAGCATAAAGGACAGGAATGAGAATCACCATTACCATTTTGGGCGTTATCAAATAATAAATTGTGTAGCACATCGAACATGTTCGGAGCTTTTCCGAATGTCCGAACATGTTCGGGTGTTCGACCGAACATATTAAAAAGAAAAAGAAAAAAAAACCTTTTTTTTTTTTTT
>BFEA01000040.1:1809918-1820480 GCA_003427395.1 Chara braunii
CTTTTTTTTTTTTTTTTTTTTTTTTTTTGACTCAAGTTTGGTTACGAATTGAAGCATACCTCCAAGGAAAAAATTGTTTGTATTATTATTTTACATAACATATATTTTTTTCGGATGTTCGCTTTCGGAGAGTTTTGGAGTTCGTTCGCGTTCGGTCCCAAACGTTTGGGTTCGGTCACCGAACCCGAACACGATGCTACACAGATAATAAAATGAGCGTGATCATTCCGTAAAGGTAGAACTCGTCAATTGGAAAAGAGTGGAATGCGAAGTATAAAATCCTCCATGCAACGCAATAGTTGATTGCGGATCCTCACTTGTTGCTGTATATTTGCGACCAATCAGTGAAATGGGATGAGTATCTAGTAATATACTTATGACCAAGGGTGAGGGTTTACATCACAGTTGAGGAAGGAAAAATCTGCATAATCGGATCGAGTTCATCTTTTCTATGATGTTCATGTTTCGCATGTGCCTAATTATCATATATTGATTGGGCTGCCTTGGATTATGGCCTTAAGTGTGTGATTGCATGTTGGTATGTGAGAGTTGATCATCACTGGCACAAGAGGGAAACCTCAGACCCTCACTCTTAAATTTTTTTTTTTTTTTTTTTTTTAAACCCCTTGTCTGTGAAGTACAAGCAATTAATAGACATTCATGCAAATGATAGCCTTAAATGACAAGCAAGAAACAACTAGAGAGGGATCCAAAATTATCCTCAATGAATGAGCCTGCATGATGCTTGTTCTTGAAACCCATGGATCAACGATTCGTATTGCTATTTGGTCCTCATTTGATGGGGGATCATTTGCTTTTGTTTAAACCACCAGTACACGGCCCCAACCTTGCTAAATGAAACTCGTCACCTAGTCCAAAACGTTTGGGTCCAGCGTGTCGTTGATAAAAGACATGAGTGACCAGCGTCGGGTTTCGGCCTCCGAAAGGGGCCCGCGGTCGATGTATGGTGTGTACTGATGGTTTGAGAGACGATTGATGCCTTGGATTCCCTTCCACCCTTTACTGATCAACCTTGTCATAGCCGACTTCATGCAGTGAGATGAAGGGGTATTCTAATTTCTCTGATCTCTCACCACGTCGAATTCTCACGAACTCAAAAATAACTGGGATGATCACAGTGGGAAGAGAGGCACCAATCCCGGACACTATTGAAATTAAGGTGGCAGAAGCCAAGACGGATTGTGGAGAGGCGGATACCAAAATTGTGAGGTTGATATCAAAATTTTGAGTATACTTCGGATACTGCTTATAACAATTGTGTTTTTATACGGGGCCAAAGACTCCTTTTTTGTTGGGTCATCTTGCCTCTTTTTGTCCTCGGTGTTCTGGTTTCTTCTGGCTTCATTGTACCGATCAAGAATTTGAGATGCGTATTCCTACATCTTTAAACCAGCAGTCCTTCCCAAACACGCAGCTCGTTAATGGCCGCGACTTTCGGGATAAACGCACCCGGGCTGCTAGAATAAATTCAGTCAAGTGGAAACATCGTTTTTTCTTTTGGCTGACCGTTACCCAGGCGCAATTTTTTAAAGCACCAGTGGTTTAAGGTTGGAGATTCAACTAATAGTTGGAGTTGTATTGAGGATATATTTGGGTGCAATTGGTATATGATATTATGTAGCACGGATATTGAGTTGACTTATATAATCGAGCATGAGATTCAGTGACATACAGAAGAATGTCCGCTCATTCATAGCACACCTAATTGACATGATCAAACGAAGGACAACTTGCGCTCTTCATCTTTGAATTCAAATATGAAACGAACGGTCGAATGGAGCCTGAAACAGGACCATGACGTTTCCAATGGTCTTGTTATGAAAAAGAATGAATCATTCCGAATATGCATTAACTATTTAAGATTGAATGATATCACGATCAAGGATGTGTATCAATAGGAAGGATGTCGCAAAATAGAGCGTAGTGCCAAAAGTCAATTAGATGCGAAGATGAATAATCACACCACGGGCAGAGATGGATGAGAGAGCCGAGGAAGAGAAAGAAAGAGAAAAGGAAACAGAAATGGAGAAAGAGAAGAAGGCAACACACCAAGCCATAGGAACTAAGTACTCACAAAACATCAGGCACGTGAATTGAAAAAATGCGTCACAATGGTCCATGTCATGCTGGCGAAATCCCTACCATCGTTTCAATGGTCTGCCACTCACCGTACCATGAGGGGATGCGCATCCTTTTTTTTTTGGATCAAGGATTGTGTATCCCTTTTTTTTTTTTTTTTTGCAATCAAGGATGCGCATCCTTGATCGCAATATCATTAAAAAAAAAGATCAAACATGTGTTTCCTTGTCCCCTGATTGATGGACAGCAAAATGCAATTGGATGTGCAAAAATGTTTAGTAAGACTGATGTTCGTCCATAGATTTTATGATTTTTATCATATCCCTGTCGGCTTGCAAGGTTGGCGCAACAAATTTTGCAACGTCATGTTCATGGCATGCTGAAACATGGTTGGTGCATTGCAATTGCCCATAGGGTATTGAACCCATCGCCATGAACCGAAAACTGCTTTTGTGCACATGGCAATGGGTTCAATACCCTATCGGGAATTGCAATGCAACAACCATGTTTCAGCGTACCATGAACATGACGTTGCAAAATTTGTTGCGCCAACCACAACTGGCATAAAGCATGATTAACTATTGAAAATGTGTGATTGTTGAGATGGGAGGTATGTTGTATTGAACACTGCGACATGCAGGGTTCCAAATCTTCGTTGAAAGAAGCGCGTTGTTCCATACAGAAATCAATTTTCTCAAATATGTAGTGACAGATGAAGGTTTGAAGCCAGATCCACGTAAGGTGGAAGCAGTGTGTGACATGTCCCACCTCCTTGAAACAAGCTCAATCCTCTTTTGGGCAAGCATCGTACTACCATAGATCTATATGCCCTTATCGGGTGCCAGCTTGACTCGTCGATGACCAGGTTCATTAGACAGAGTTAAGCAACAATTATATGTGCGTGCCATGAAGACCGCACGCAAGAAGAGCATTCGATGAATATCCGATCTCTGAGGGGCATATGCCAAAATCACCTGTAGGGACATCCGACAATTTGGGAATTCTAAATTGTCAACAACCCCCCATGTTTTCATTTCTTTAACCATAAGTCCCCAGGAAGCACCCCGTTCGTTCATAATCTCTCCAAAGTTGTATCTGGTCATTATTTGGGCTCCGACTGCGATGCCATTTGGAAACAGCGCTGGTGCGCCCTCCTTTCATGAGCCCTACCTGGAAGTGGACATAAACAAATCCACGACTGCAGAATTGTCGATTCACTTTCCCCCCGGGCGTTCTACCAGGAAGTAGCAAAAATAATTCACGATTTCTCCCGACTGGAAGAGGGAAACTCCGTGGGTCCTCCTATGTGTTACTTTATCCAACCCCTCTTTCCCCATCGTCCCGCCCCCCCTACCCCCCACCTTCCGTTCCCTTTCTTTGCCGTTTATATTTTATTTCATTGTCCCCGTTAACAAGCAAACATCACAGACTGAGTAAACACACTGCAGTCGAATCACTGGCGGCATCCAGAGATTGCATAGTAGTATCCAATGAAGACACACCTGTAATGGAAGTATATTTTCCGTGAAAAACTGGTAGTTATCACAGTTGATGGTTCCCCATTGCCAATATGGCCACACGGTCCCAACCTTGGGATTAAAACGGCACCTAAAAAAAAAAAGGAAAAAAAAACGACAACTCACACTGTTTGCTGGTTTCTGTCAGTGCAGATGCCCTTTTGCCCTTTGCCAAGTGCATGGATTAATAAATGCATCATAGCAAGGTATGCAGAGACATGGACAATGGTTTTCAGACCACTGAAGTCTGGGCTTTGCTTGGGCCGGAGAGCCTTGCTCAACTCGAGAACTGTAGTAACTTTTTGTAAGGGACGTTGAGTGGCTTGGGCCCGTTTCCCGGTCTGATAAAAGAGAGTGTTTTTTTTTTCCTTTCAATTTTTAAAGACGCGACACCTCACAGCGACGACCATAAGTTGTACCTTCACATTGAAGGTATTTCAAACATTCCTGTCTATGATTGGCAACAACACAACTGGCTTTTGGAGGACTAGACACTCACTCACTACTGCCTCCCCAAATCCAGCTTGGGCAAGCTCAAATGCCATCCATCCTCATCCCAACACCATATGCATTGTTCATCTGCCAAGGTTTAGGGTATTGGATCAAACCTATTTCAAACATTCCTCTCTATGATTGACAACAACAGAACTGGCTTTTCAAGGACTACCTTCTTCTCCGTAACATAACACATAAGGAATGAGGAATTGGACAAGGCCCACCCGCTCCCCCAGCTCCTTAGGATGAAGGTAGTGGACGATCCGAAGGAAGGCCTCTTCCTCTGTGAACCGTCACACCCCTCTCCTCCTGTTGGCATTCGACCCGACTGAATGGGAATGGACAGGGGGAGATTCACACCCAACCTTCCTTTGGCAATACACTGTCAAAAACGGGTACAGGAGGAGCCGAAAAAATGTTCCGGTTATGGACAGCATCATCAACAGATGGGAGAGGGACTTCCCTCTAACAAAACAAGACCTACAAGACCTCAATTTGTCCTCCTACGCAAGTCTGAAACCAACAAATCACAGAGCCTTGCAGTGGCAGATTATCCACAGGTGTCTTCCGACACCGGATTGGTTGACCTCGAGGACTGACCTCGAGGAAAGACGGGAGCTCTCCCCCATATGCACATACTGTTACCCATTCCCTTCCTAGGAAGAGGGCCACCCTGGAGCACTGCTTGCTGGAGTGCCCAATGGTTGTCCAACTTTGGAGTTGGTGGGACGCCGCCTGGCATTATTTAACAGACGAACATCTGCTGTGGAACACCCGCACCCTATTGCTGGGAGGCGTTTCATGGACGCCCTTCATGGCCAACCTCTTCTCCTACACCAGGTTGACAATCCTTATGCAGGCCTGGAGAATGCGTTGCTCGTTTCAAAGGAATCAGCGCACGTTCGGTGTCATGCAGGTACGAATAGCAATAATTGACTCAATCATGGCCAAGACACAGCAAGCCCACAAGGAGCTAGGGGAGATGCTAAAAAGTGAACAGGATCAAACTAAAAAACAGGATCTCATTGACAACTTCGCCCTCATATGGACTGACAAACGGAACAGGCTCTGCAGCTTGGACCGGCAGAATCATCTGCAATGGCAACCCTGGCCAACAACAGAGCGGCAGTGGGAATGCTTGCCGCAGTCTCACTTCCGGGTGGACCACCAAATGACAAACTTTGTTCTTGTACCACAATGAAGCCCAGACAATCACCCTTCCTAGCCCCTCCCTGCCCTCTCTTATGCCTGCAACCCATAACACCCACTCTTGTGCCACCCCTCCACTCACTTCGCCCGCCACCTCATGCGCTCAACACACATCCTCCTCCATAACCTGCTCCTTCCCCCCCACCACCCTCACCCACCCTCTGCCGGTCAAGGATGGGTCTCTCAGGCCAAGTCAAGGGCACAGCCGGGGAGAGAGAGAAAAGGGCTATACCAGTAAAAGAGCGAAAGAGGGAGACAAGATCAAAACTCCCCCGGAATGGGAGGGCTAATTATGCAAGGCGGATAGGTTGAACTGAGGACTTTACACACAATCACGCACTCAAATAGCTGCTGGGGCATCCACGTTTACTGTTGATAACAGTAGGCGGCCATATATGTTAGTATCTTTCGCCACACATAACTTTACGTAGGTGATCCTAGGGGTTCACAGATACATTTCTTGCATGTTCCACCATGCAAACAGCCACAATTGTTCAGGGACGCTGGACCCGGTTTCCAGCAGGTGCTGCTCCCCACCAATAGATAGGGCCTCCCCGACGGTGGTAGTGGTGTCTGCTTGCATCAGCACCCCTAGCAACTGCTTGGGTTGTTTTCCAAAAAAAAAAAAACATAACGCGTATGCGCTGTAAACGAATACAACGCATATGGTACGTTCTATTCGAATAGAACGCATATGCGTTCTATTCGAATAGCCCGAATACAATGCATATGTGTTCTATTCAATTGTTTTTCAAATTTGAAAACTCGAATACAACGCATATCCGTTATGTTCGGGGGAAGAAGGTGGTCACAGGAACTACTGCCTCCCCAAATCCAGCTTGGGCAAGCTCAAATGCCATCCATCCTCATCCCAACACCCTATGCATTGTTCATCTGCCAGGGTTTAGGGTATTGGGCCAAAACTTGTGACTTTGAACAGAGGTGATCAGACACCACCCTTGGTGGGAAGTCTATGATTTCAAGGTTTATGGTTTAGGGTTTACGATTTGGGGTTCGGGATGATACCATGGTTTACAATTCGGGGTCCGGGATAAAACTATGGTAACCGTTTAGGAATTTGGGTTTTATGGTAACTGTATGTTTTACGGTTTATAGTTTATGGTTTATGGTTTATGGTTTATGGTTAGGAAGACGATGATCTCATGGTTTATGGTTTACGGTTTGGGGTTCGGGATGATACCATGGTTTAGAATTCAGGGTTTGGGATGGTACTATGGTTTAGGATTCAGAGTTTATGGTAACTTTATGATTTACGGTTTATGATTCATGGTTTATGGTTTATGGTTTAGGAAGAGTATGATCTCAAGGTTTATGGTGTAGGGTTTGGGATTATACCATGTGATGAAATGAGCTCAGAAAGGGTCAGCATCAAGCGCCCAGAGACGAATGGAGATTGAAGTAGGTGAACGGAGCCATCACTGCTGCTCAGGGGTTCCTTCGGCCTTCATGGAGAGAAGCATGTGGGTGACATCCTGAGAAAGAATATATACATTTTTGTCTCGCTTTTTTCAGAGTGATTTTATTCTGTTCATCTGATTACATCTGGCCTCGAACTTGGGTCTGTATTTGAGCAGTTCATGGGTGTACCAACTGAGCTAGGTCCGTTGGTGCTGACAGGGAATCATCGATTTGCTGGAAGAAGAGATGCAGACAGATTACTCCCCAGGAAAGAAGAAATGGTCAGAAAGATGGGCTCTTGATTTGCAGGCATTTTCAGGCTTCTCCCTCCCCCTCCCCCCTTCCCTCCCCCCCCTAGAAAGATGGGAGCGTCAATGGAATCATTAGTCAATCAGAATAGCGGTAGAAATGTCTTCGTCGAGTGAATGCTCCCCGGCATTTCCTCGACGTTTCAGCTAGCACCGGTACTGGCATCATCAGGAGGAGAATCTGAGAGGCCAACAGGCCGAGTTACTATCTAGCATTCCATATACAGTAGTTTTGTCACCACATTATTCCCCACAGCCTGATTTCCTCGTCCTCCTTTTTTTCCCGATATCTCCTTGTGTCCCTCTCCTTTACTAGGCCTCCTGGTCTGCCTGAATGACTCATTCCTTTTTCCCCTCCCCTGATCTACAGGCTTCCCTAAATCGCCCGCTCTAACTTCGATACTCTTCCGGATTTCACACGCGCGTAATCTCAAAATCACAGGCTTTTCCTTGTCTTTACTGTCGCTCAGATACCCAGGTCCGCGCATCCCGGTTCTACTTGGCGTATAAATGTCCCAAAAACTTTGCCAAAAAAAAATCCCCTGCGTAACCTACTAACGCAAGTTCGATTTTTAGAGCCCTCACCGAAGGTCCTGCTTGCTCTGGACTCGTAGCGCAGGTCCTGATCCGATGGAGTGCGCTCATCACTGTCGCATGTTTTTGCCTCCGATCAGTGTAGGACAAAAAGCCCTGCGCTGTACTGAGTCTCAGCGCCCTTTGACTTCCAGGGTTTCATCTTCATTATTCCCGCTGTACCTGCAGTCGATTCTCAGGGGCCCATTGGCCCCATTCCAAATGTTTACATTTGCACCCTAAGAACGCCCATTCGTTATCTCGTTCATCCGTGCGAACCAACTGGAGGTTTGTGTCGTACATCTCTTCTGTCTTTCTTCTCACTCTTTCCACTCTTCTCCTTGTTCTGTCATTATTCCCTTTCCAGAAAAAAAAACACAACAACAGGTCATCCACCAACCGGATTCCTCTGACGAGGTTTCTGTCAGTCCCACAGCCTGCCAGAAATCTGAACTCCCTGAAAATACACAGCAAATCCGCCAGCGGTGGGCTGCTTCTCTTTCCCATAACAGGTATACGGTATACCCACCTTCTTGTGGATCAGTCTCCCCGCAGCCCATACGTATGTGGTCCGTAGTTCGTAGTCCACAAACTTCAAGATATCCTTAAAGGGGATCTCTACCCATTCCGTCAGGTCTTGCCTCCTCATTGACGTTCCTTTCCCTTTCCTCTTCACACACACGCTTCTGTACCCCTTCTTCACCCAAAAAGATTAGGATCCATTGCAGTGCTCTCCTGATAGAATCATGAGGCAATCTACTGAGCATTTCCTTAATAATATCATAAGCCATGACGGTATGACCTCTATCGTCCCATTCTTCCCTTTCCTTTCCCCCCAATTCTCCATCACTCCCGAGTCCCAACCTCCTTACGCGTGCAGATTGAAGTGGCCAGCCACCGGCAGATAGTTAATCAGTCAGTTTATACCTCTACCTATACATCTACCTATTCTCTGGCCTGGGGACTAATTGGTCCGAATTTCTTCACGTCCTTATGTTTTGGAACCACGTAGCGTTTTCCCCAACTGCCCTCCCTGTTCCATCCTCCCAACCTCTCAAAGCCCTTCTTGTTATACTCCTGCCTGCCTGCAACTCAACAACGTCTCTCTTTCTGACTCGCCTACAGCTTCAAACGAGTCAGTGTTCCACAACAACTCCTCCATGCCTTTCGCATAGGTCCCTGGACAAAGGACTAACGTCTCAGCTGGGTTTTTGTCCACAGGTGCACACACAAATCCTCTGACGAAACTTCTTACGGCGGTCAGTCCAATGTCGTGCGTGCACCTTTCTGTCCTTTCTACTTACACATCCTTCCACTTCCAAGTTCCAACCAAGATACTGTACTTTTTACTCCATTCCTTGCCAGGTCCGGATTGATCTCCTTCCATAGTGAACTCCTCAGATTCTTGCATTCCCGATGTAGGACATTCTTCGCATTTTTCAGAAACCATGTTTCCCCACTTTTCTGAGCAATATTCCCCTCGATTGCAGGGGCCGGTCATTGCGAACTTAGCCATATGCCCTTAGGCCTCGACTGCAGGGGCCGGCGCATTTCTTTTGCCGACTGCAGGGTCCAACAGCCAGAAATACCCGGGCATACAGGACCCAGTAGGGGTATATGCAAAAGATGGCAGGTCCAATTGGCGAGTGGGGTATTTCGTAACGTTTCCCACCTGTCCCCGCCATAACTGTGCCTTTTAGGGGTATCCAAGGAAACACCCCAACTTTCAGGGGCATTTCAACAGTTTTCCCTTTTTTTTAACGCATGCTTTCTGTGCACAGAAATGGGATTGACCTTTAAGGGGACCAGGCTGACCCTCTATTCATGCCACAATAGCAGGCATCACTAATTTCCAGGCCATCAGCCAACCCAAGTGCTACGCGGCCATGTATCTCCCATTGCCTTTGGCAGTGCCTCAGATCACTCGTGGCATGCCTAGAGCCTTCTACACAGGCCCCGTTTAGTAGGCCCACCATAGTAGATAGGGCCGCCCTTTTCATTTCAGGCAGGCGCCGTCTGTTCTGATTCCAGGTACGTGCATCTGCCCTCAGCCCAGTTTGTTCCGTCGCCACACTGCACGCGGAACAAAAAACGAAACGAGACTCAGTGCATCTTCCCGCAGAAAATGGCCAGGTTCATCAGTTTGCTGTAAATAGCGATGAGTGAATTTTGCCACCTTTCATGGGCAGATGCAGTCGTTTCGTTTTCGTTTCGTGCGCCGTGTGGCGAGGCCCTTCAGGCAGGCAGGCGTGTGGG
Organism: Chara braunii; assembly: GCA_003427395.1. NCBI lineage: Eukaryota > Viridiplantae > Streptophyta > Charophyceae > Charales > Characeae > Chara > Chara braunii. The sequence goes on from BFEA01000040.1 coordinate 1,819,796, forward strand.
TATTTCGTCCGTTCTGAGTCCAGGCGTGTCTGTCCTTGCCTGTCCTCGGCGCAGCTGGCTTTGCTTTGACTCTAGGCAGGCGTGTGAGTATTTTACTGTTTTGTTGGGTCTGAGTCCAGTGCATGTGTTTTTGTCTCCTCTCAGCTGAGCTTTCTTTGCTTTGAGTTCAGACAGGCGTGGTACACTTTTGTCTGTTCTGAGTCCAGACATGAGGCAGTTTGCCTGTTCTCAGCCAGTATCGCGTTGTGCTGGCCCAGCTCGTTTTTGAGGCTGGGTCAGGTTCCAGTCTTTGGGTCATACCGTTTTTCTTCCAGGCCCTGCTGCTGATGCAGCGTGGTAGTGTCTGGACCAGTGTGGAGTCCCAGGCCACACGTTCTGGGCCTGGGCCTGAGATTTTGTGGCCACACACGGCCTCACATCTGGACTGCCGTTCTTTCGTTGGATTGGACAGCCCAGATGGAGGCCGGCTTGGGTTGGAGGTGGGCCCAGTAGTTGGCAGGTAGTTCTCACGTCGTTCATGTGCCACCAGGAAGCCCAGCTGAGAAGCCCAATGCTGGTAGAGGTAGAGGAGCTAGAGGTTAGCACTGTAGGAGGTTGAGGGGGGGGGGGAGAGAGAGAGAGAGAGAGAGAGAGAGAGAGAGAGAGAGAGAGAGAGAGAGAGAGAGAGAGAGAGAGAGGCAAGCAG
>BFEA01000040.1:1828030-1840632 GCA_003427395.1 Chara braunii
AATGTCGTCAAGTCTCAAGTCACAACTCTTTCTCTCTCTGTCGTAGTCTGAGAAGTCAGGGGGCGAGAGGGTGAGAAGAGATGGTGGACTTAGAAGAGGAAGAAGAAGAACGCTCTCTCTCTCTCTCTCTGTGTCCAGTACTAACCTGTGAAGCTGGCACATTGATGCAGGTACCTCGAAGATGGAGCTGGAGCTATGGCGCCACAGGTAAGTACCGCTGGCCTCCGCCAGCCATCTCTTCCAACTCTACGATCTACCACCTATAGCGCCCAGCGCTGAAGACTACAGCTATGGCTATGGGCGCCCAGCGCTGAAGACTACTACTAGCGCTAATACTACTGCCTAGCGCTGAAGACTACTGCAGCGCTCCTCCTGAGTGCTGCGGCCGAATCCTGAAGACTACTCGTGCCTACTGACAACTTCCTTACCTGGGAAGTGCATGGGAACTTCCTATGTACTACCGGGTGTGCCTCCCGACTGCAGACGAGCAGTCCAGGAGGCTGCTCTTGCCAATGCCGAAGGGAGGCAGGGGCTGCAGCTGCAGCTCCTGCTTGAGCTGGCGTGGGGAACAGGCTATTTCTGGYCTGTTCCCGAAACCCTGTTTCCGTGCCTGAGTCTTAGGTAGGTCGAACACAATGAGGGCCTGAAAATGGCCCTCCGTTTCAGGCTGAAAAGCCTCTGGGCCTGAAAGGCCCAGAAATAGGCTGAAACGGAATAAGGCCTGCAGGCCCTCGTAGTTCAGTTTTCAGGCTGAAACGACCGGGGCCTGTAAGCCCTAAGTTTTAGGCTTTTAGGCTGAAAGTGCGGGACGGGCCCTGCAGGGCCCGTGTGGCTACGCAGTATGCCACAGACACTGACCCGACTCATCCCATCAAACATCACACATGTGAGAGAAGAGGAGGGACCACAAACATGGAAGAAAGGTCCCTCCCTGCATGCGCACATGGGGTGATCACCACGTATGAAGAAGAGTAGGAGGAGCAAGACGAAGATGGAGGTGAAGGAGGAGGAAGACAAGAACACAAGTCGCTGTCATCCACAATAGTCTCCCGTCAAAATGCCCATCCAAGTCTGCCCCAAAATGTCGAATCAGATCCTGGGCAGCATAGCCCAAAACAGCTTTGCCTTGAACCTCTCTCTCTCTCTCTCTCTCTCTCTCTCTCTCTCTCTCTCTCTCTCTCTCTCTCTCTCTCTCTCTNCTCTCTCTCTCTCTCTCTCTCTCTCTCTCTCTCTCTCTCTCTCTCTCTCTCTCTCTCAAAGAAGAAGAAGAAGAAGAAGAAGAAGAAGAAGAAGAAGAAGAAGAAGAAGAAGACGAAGATATGGAGGGCGGAGACAGGAAGAAGAAGCAGATGTCGATCTCTCCTCTGTCGTCTGTTTCACCTGAGGAATGCTGATGACAAATACTGACCGTTGGAGGTGTGCTGTCTGTGCTGCAGGTCGCTGGAGAAGGTCCAGCTATGGCGCCCGGGTAAGTCCGCTACACCTTGCGGCTATGGCCACCAACTCCTCTCTCTCCTCTCTACATCTACACCTAACGCAGGGCTCAGATCACGCGCTGCTCCAGCAGCATGACGCCCACACAGTAGGATCTCCTGAATGTCCTGGTCCAGAGTGCTGGCCCAGCTATATAGCGCTGGGCCTGGCTGGGCAGCCCTCGGCCCCTGATCAGGACCATCGGATCGAGTATCTGATCGACGGCCCTGATAGCAGGCCCAAGTCCTGGACAAGCGGCCTGGCCTCAAAACGGCCTGCCTGGGTCCCTCCCGAACGTCCAGGTGATCCTGCTGATGCAGCTGGAACCTCCTCCCTATCGACGGACACGAACCTGGCCTACCTGGGCCTAAATGTGGTCCTCAGGTCCGAACATGCACAGGTCTGTTCAGACTCTCAGGAAAGTCCCAATGACACAACTGGGACTTACAAAAAAGAACCAGACCAAAGATTCAGCAAAAATAAATGAACCGTGTAGCAGCCCCTAGGATGCTACACCTATGTAGCTTTCAGAATCATTTTATGATGGCATTGCGGCAAATTTCAGGATCAGAAGCCTGTTTAAGCAGAGTATGTGATGACATCTATCCCAGAGTGTTAAACCACCGCTATGTCTGTTCAGTATCTGGTCTTTAACCATGCTCCCAACTGCCTCCCTAACATTTCCTGATACTCTGTCCCCATCAAATAGACGCTGGACCCGTTTTCCAGCAGGTGCTGCTCCCCCCCCGATAGATGGATCCCCCAGGGAATGCTAGTGGTGTCTGCTCTTATCAGCACCCCTAGCACTATCTCGGGTGTCTTCCCAAAAATGAATACTTAAGTAAAAATAAATAAATAAATAAATAAATAAATAAATAAATAAATAAATCAATCAATCAATCAATAAATAAATAAATAAATAAATAAATAAATAAGGAACGGAGCCATCCAACAGAAGGCCTCGACCCCGTTGGTTCTCTTACCATTCCCTGGATGTTCATCTCAAAAGAAAGAAAGAAAGAAAAAAACGACAAAACCCAAGTCCCCAGACACGAAACCCGTGCAATGAAAACACTGACACCAACTGGGCAAGGGGGAAAAAAACGTCCACTGTTGCTTCACCAACCTGTGGAGGTTTAGAGGGGATCCTTTGACACCAACACGTCACAACCGATGCTGCGAAACGAGTGGAGAAGTGACACTTTCATATGTCTTCCGAGCGATGATCATCGCAGATTGACGAAATTAGATTATGTGTCAAGAAGGTAGGGTGAGGCAAGAGGGGTGGCCTCGACTGCTAAGCTATGGAGTATTGTGTAGAAACCTGGTCCTTGGTCCTCATATCAGAAAATGCTTTGAAAATTGAAATGGTATAGGATGGGGGGGGGGGGGGGGGACAAAAAAACAGTGAGAAGTTTCTAGTAAGCATTTGAAATAAAAAACAAGAACAAGTTAAAAAAAACCTTCACAGGAATCAAAACACACTTTACCTGCAGTCGATGGAAGAATCCTGCAGTCAGCATTGTCCGCCTTTTGTCTTTACATTCGATCCGATACCCAAAATAGTGGCTTTTCGGTTCGTGCTCGTTTGACGTCTCTACTTTCCAGCTGATCTTGTCCCCATCTTGACGATTAGGAAGACACGACGGTATCAACAAGCTGCTTCTGGGATCAGCATCGCATTCCTTATAAGCAAGCTCCATTCTGAGCATCAGATTTACTACATCCTCGACACCAACCTCGCGTGGCTCCGGAATAGCCTCTACCAACACTCGTTCTAAGAGGTCCAGATTGGCGATCCCATTGAAGGCTCCACGGGCATGAAATTTTGTCGGGATGAGCTCGCCAACAAGTTTGCAACAAAACCACTGTGGGTTCAAAACCACAAATGGCATCGGCTCAAACCAAATAATTTGTCCAATGTCATGGAGATAGCTCGCCATGACTTTGAGGAGGACGTTGTAATCCAACCCGCTCTGACACTGTCCCGGTTTTCCTTCTCTGCGACTTCTCTCCTCATGATACTGACTTGCAATTGTTAATGGCCAGCAAATTGCACGGAATTTGGCCCATGTCATAAGAGGAATCCCCGGCCGACTGGATTCTATCATCACCGTTTGCACTCTCTCCATGATTTTCAACATACTTTTGTTATGAAGTAGTGCCTTTGCCTTGCCGAACACAATTTCCTTGACTTCTTTTGCATCCCTATTCCTCCTCACATCCATAACGATTACCTCATTCGCAATATCTAACGTCTCGTGAAACTCCTTCGACATCCAATCGACCACCTCACCAGCCAGAGGCTTCAGGTCAGACAGCTTCTGTGTCTTTGTCAAGTGAGGATTGCAGATGAAAATCACAGAAGGCTTTCTTTTGGCTTTGCAGTTTGTTGCGATGAATCTCAGCCAATACCTCAGTCCTTTCCAAAACCCTTCCTGTTGTCTCTTCTCTGCTTCATCTGCTGAGTTGTGACCACTTGAGCTGCCGATGATTAACTGGTCACATTCCATCACTGGATTGTATAAAAGCAAGAAGATGGGTGGCACAGCCATGTCCCCACCTAGGGTTGGCATAAACAGATCATGAATGGTGTGGTACTCTGGTTGTCCACCTAGGTCCCAGAACTGCATGTTGACCCCTTTTGAGGCCAAATGGACCATTTCAATGCCCTTTGTTCGAGGCTTGGCAGACTGATGATCGCCAGTTACCCATTGCCTCACCTCGTCTATGCAGGATTCGAATGTTCCACGACAAATGGAATCCTTCAAGGTCGACTTACCGACAAGTGGTTCACCCGCCAAAAAACATCTGATGTGGCTGCAGGACCTGCGTTCCAACCCTCCACCAGCCTCCACCAACTGCCGCTCAGTTCTGTTTCTTCCCAACTTACAATCAATAGTTTTGTCAGACTTGAAATTGAATGTAAATCTCTCAAGTGTCTTATTGGACTCCAATGTGGAGAGCATCTCTTCCCTCAATCCAGATGGCAGATCCCTGGTGTCGGTGTGAGTTACCGATAAGCTAAGATCTTCTAGGCAAACATTACCCAACAACCCTTTTTTCACAATCGTTGTAATGTCAATGTGGGGACTGCGAACGATAATTTCCAGTTCCTTAAGAGTGATGTTCGTTGCCAGCATGGCTGCAAGGGAATCTGCCCCTCCCTGGTCACCTGAAAAAAAAAGCTTAAGCTTCTTGAGCTGAGGTCCTCTTCGGACTGCTTGCTCTTGGAGCCCTCTTGTTGTTCCCGTGGGCAAGCGGAGTCGGCCACTTACATCCGCTTTGACAGATGTTTCTGCAGGAGCAGCATGAAAACCTATGTCTGCAGATGCCAGACCCTCGGCTAAAGCGGTGAGCGCATATCGCGGAATCCTTGCAAGAAAACAAGACTGCAGGCTCTCACTAGCCAGCACCCCCTGGACAATATGGACGCTTGTCTCTTCGAAGCCTCCATTTTCCCACGGATAGTCAAAATTGAGGTGCAAATCTTTTAATGAACTGTTATTGGAAATCATGCCCTGAATCAACGCAGCACACTCGTCCCAGGGAACGTCCATTCGAAGTTTTTCAACGGCACAGAGGCGCTGTTGAAAAAAAATCGAGAGGATTTCCAAAAATTGGGCACGGCCTGGCGGATCCAACTGATCTAGACCAATGACTTCGATTTCTTTGAGGGATGCAATGGAATTGCCACACGAGGACAACGCTTTCCCCACAGACCTCAGAAAACTATCCATACACGATAGATTTGGGTTGTTGGAACAGGGCAGCCAAGTCTTTATGATGTAATGAAAATGAAATGAAAAGATTGAGAAGGAGCAGATGTGCATAGCTAATATGCTCAGCATATGCAGCCATAATACTGATCTCCAAGCATCTTCATCGCCACGCTTGGATGCCAGAAGTTCCCAATCAAAACACTCGTTGAAACGGTCCCAATTCATACCACACCATCCTTTTCCAGCACCACAAACTTCAGCCACAAATACCTCAACAGCCAAACGTGCATCCTCTAGCCTCTTGTCTTGATCCTCGAAGAATTGGTTGGGGGTTGGCAACTCACCACTTTCCATAGCTGCTGCTGCAAAGTGTGAAGTACCCTCCAAACTTGTCCTCTGACGTTTCGGTGCTGAAAACTGAATGTTTTCCATAACTGCACACTGCACAGTGTGAAGTATCCTCTATGATCCAAACTTGTTCTCTCAGACTGATGTAACAGTTTCAAATCAGATGCCTACTAGAGAAAGAACCGTTGTCCAAGCGGGTGAGCGTCAATCTCTGACTAACATCTGCATCCCCCACAGAGACCTAAAGAACCAAGGACTCATTTCATGCTCTAACATCACCATCTACAACTGACACCCTTTCTCACAATTATACAGCTTGCTGCAATTTTACATAGTCTTCAGTAATTGGGCAGCTCGTTTTCGTTTGTTGTCATTAAAGAAGAGGATCTTCTCAAGCGGACTTAAACGAATCAAGTCATAGAAGTCACTACCAGTCACTCAAATCTGGTGCGGCCCCACATTTTCAAAGTGTCCCAGAACAGATGACACAGGATTGATCTGACAAGCTGCTCCGTGAAGAAGGAATGCGATAAAACTATCACAGGACGAGGCCACCCAGCCCGTGTAGCTGAATGGTACACAAATGCACTGCGAAGAAACAAACATGCATTGAGTTCCAATCCTGATAATATCAAATGAATACAATAAGGTCAAGGGCCTAACCCTTTTCAAAAGAAAGGATTTACACCTCTCCCCCCACCCCCCCCCCCCCCCCCCCCCCCCCCCCTTCCTCCCCGTCGTCCCCGTGGGATCCCCTCCATGTACAGCCTCTACTGGCCCATCCCAACTAGACGGCCCCCCCCCCCCACGTGACCCCCCCCCCCCCGCCCCTCCCCCCGCCTCCCCCCCCGGGGAAAAAAAAGGACAAGGTTGACCAAGCAGCCTGTTTTTTTACCCCAAACTAACTGATGAGGGGTTGAGCAAATGAAGATTCTTTCACCATTTGACTGAGCCAAAGATTAGTACTTATCTCTCCTTCCTGTACTTGTAAGTTGTGGAACAATTTCTGCAAAGTTGCAAACACATGGGAAGCACAAAAGAGAAGGACAATCATAATTAGACAGATCGGAAAGTACGCCTGAGATGTCTATGTGAAGTAGCACAAGGTGCTATCATGCAGCCACTGACTCTATCATGTTCACCTGAATAGAACACCTGGTCATTATCGCTGTGTCGAGATTGAAAGTTGCCCCAAAACACAACTATAATGACCGGGCGTTCTATTCAGGTGACGACGGTAGTCCCATACATGGTTGGACAATCTAATGGTTTACTTTGTTTTTGCTCCCGACCTGACTAGACAGAGACAATTGGCCGGCAAGACCTACACTACCCCATCCATCCATTGGCCCCTTCGTTATTTGAATGTGTTTAGGTTCTGAGGCTGAACAAACCTTCACTTCCCGCCCCCCCCCCCCCCCCCCCCTCCCCCCCTCTCCGGGGGAAAAAAAAACTTTGCAAGGAACCTCTTGAAGAGAACACAAATTCTCCATGCAGCAAAAGGCACAAAGCAGAATGAGCATACGACACCAAGGTCGAAAGCTGGTTTACTAGTCAAGACTACACAATTGTGCTGATGTCTCCTGACAAAGAAATCCCGGCATCATGCCTCCAATCATCAATACTGCAGCTGCAACTCCTTCGTTTCCTTTTAATGCTGTAACTGCCTAGAGTATGTCCCTACTTACTCTATCCTACTTCATTCTCTATCTCCAGATGCTGATGTGGAACTGATTAGACGTACCACGTGGCACATTGAGGATACTCGGATACTTGTTCAGACTATTGATTGTTGAGGTGGCAGTGGAGGAGGGATCCTGAAGCAGGAGTGGGCATTTTTCTTCCTCTCCTTTGTCTCTTCTCCCTCCTCTCTCTTCGTCTGTGTATGATATCTCACCTCATTCTGTCTGGATACGATTTTGGACTATTATCATCAGCCGATGGACATTTATCTGGACTTGCATTGTTGACAGTTGTCTCACGATCTGGGTTCATTACAGCAACAAAATCCCAACATCAAAACCTCTAGCGAGAAGCATCGATAAGGGATGATTCTGGGCCCGGTTCCCAACACGTGTTTCTCCCCATGAATAGACTCGAGCAATGTGGAAAAAGAAAAGAAAAAAGGGATAAGCAACATCCAAGGCTAGGGTTGTAGAAGAACTTCACTCAAAATATTCCGTTGTTGTGCCTTTCTTTTTCGTTGTTGTAGCTACACTCTCAGAAGATGTTCGATGTCAACTGGGACCCACGTTGGGGCCTTCTTAGCAGCGCCAACCAGGAATTGACAATGAAGTTCAACCATCTCTCTATGCCGGTTTCTCTCTCCCTCCCTCTTCTTCACCTCCTCCCCTCTGCTGTCCTTCTCCGTCCTCTGGCATGGGGGGCCACTTCACCCTCTACCACCATAGCCAGGACTGCGCCCTACTACTCATCCTTCGCCACAGCCAAGGAGGTCTTCTTCTTTGTCCTCCAGCCCCATCGTTCTCCCTGCACTCCACGCAACGTTTTCTCTGGGTGGAGCAGCAGCATGACTGCCGAGTAGGATACCGGTTCACTCATTGCACTGCAATGATATACTCTTCCACCACGACCTCACAGCTTCACTTAGGCTGTGGTACCGCGCCTACCACTGCCTCTCCGGGGTTCTAGGCCTAACGGGAGTTCCTTCCTTTTGGCGGGAACATTATTGCAACCTGCAAGTCAACCTCAGAGGGCCTTGAACCTAAGGTGGTGGGTGTGCAAGGTCCCAGGCCTTGGCGGCACCCACCAGGGGCAAAAGGTGGTGGGTGTAAGGCCCCAGGCCTTGGCGGCACCCACTAGGGGCGACCCGCATCGGATTGGCCCGGCCGAAGTGAAGGTCGGGTGTACAATAATAAAACTTGTCCCTAAGGGAAGGTCCGGGTATTGTCGGCATTAAAGTAATGGCCCTGGCATCTGGAAGTTGGCGGAGGATGTCTGGAAGCTTCTTTGACTGGAAGGTCCGGGTCCTCGATGACGCAACCGCAGTCTCCCACGACTGACAAAAGCATTGGAGGCAACTGTGGAGGTACATTCCTTCAGTTCACAGGTTGCTGGCCAGCAGCACCAAAAGTATCGCGGCTCGAAGAGCCAGGAAGGAACATTGACAAAGACAAAGGAGGAGGGGCCGGTGCAGTACAACTGCCAAGCCAGCGCAGTCATAGCTGTGCGGCCTCATGGTTCCATAGGTGCCGCTGGGATTGGGAGGACAGACGGAAGAGGACAGGGATGAGCACACATGACGTGGAAGGACTTTGAGGCATCGTTGGGTGAGCAGAAGAGCGGACATAGAGGAGAGAGAGAGAATGAAGTAGGATAGATAAGTAGGGACGGACTCTAGGGAGTTAAGCAATGTCGACATGAAGACCACCAGGTACGTATCCTCGAACTCTCCACAGTCCTGATCTCCTCCTGAAGTGACGACGAATAGAACAGCAATGCCGAATATGTAGTCCCAGTCACAGAACACGTGGGCAGCAGCCACGTCAGCATGATAGACGTGGCAGCAGCCACGTCAGTGATAGCGCACGGCAGCTGCCACATCAGCATGCCAAGAAGACAGGAGCAAGCCGGCCACCATGCCGGTACTAGCAGCGCCTCGCCAATCACAATGCCAGCGTCACAGCGTCGAACCAGTGTCGCAGCGTCGAGCCAACGTCGAAGTCAATGCGTGAAGTCAGCATCAACGCAAGACAGAATGAATGTCAAAGCCAGGAAGTTAACTCTTATGTAGTGTTGACGCGGGGTCTGGACCCCGGGTGCTGTATCTCTCGGCCGTCCAGATCTCCATGCGAATGAGGGCTCAGATCGGCCTGAAACCGAATTCCCTCCGGCCTGGATGCTGTCTGGGTACCTGCGCACAACAAGTGAGTGTATCCAACCCAGGGCCTGGGTGCGGTACCTTTGACTCTACAGTTGACTTTGACTCTTGAATTTCCTGTGTGCGGCGTTCAGTCACACAGCCACACTCGACAGACTCAGGCCTGAACGTGTCCTGGTCACACAGCCCAGCGCAGACCATCTCAGGTCTGCGTGGCCTGGGGCTGAGTTCTGGGCCCCCCCATGCCGAAGGACAGAGAAGGACAGCAGAGGGGAGGAGGTGAAGAAGAGGGAGGGAGAGAGAAACCGGCATAGAGAGACTCACCTTGGCCATGGTTGAACTTCATTGTCAATTCTTGGTTGGCGCTGCTAAGAAGGCCCCAACGTGGGTCCCGGTTGACATCAAACATATTCTGAGAGTGTAGCTACAACAACGAAAAACAAAGGCACAACAACAGAATATTTTGAGTGAAGTTCTTCTACAACCCTAGCCTTGGATGTTGCTTATCCCTTTTTTCTTTTCTTTTTCCACATTGCTCGAGTCCATTCATGGGGAGAAACACGTGTTGGGAACCGGGCCCAGCATCCCTTATCGATGCTTCTCGGTAGAGGTTTTGATGTTGGGATTTTGTTGCCCTCATACTGGAGATTTCTGGGCCAGTGGGCGTCCAGTCATAGGTTAGGTCTTCTATTAGGTAGTCGATGCATGGATCTTAGGGTGTTGTTGGACTGGGCCCGTCATCTTGTTTGCGACATTAAATCAATCCTGATTTGCACTTTGGCATTCCAAGTCTATCCTGTCAGTTGATAGGTAGGTCAACCCGACACAAGCAATCTTCAGCCATAGTAACTACGTGAGCCAGAGCCCGGGGTGTGACGATCTCTTTTTGTGATGAGCACCATCTTCTGCGCAAGGGTATTGTGGGGGTTGGGGGAAGAAGGGGCCTGGCTCAATTGCACCAGTGCCCCCCATTATTTCGGAAAAGCTGGGTCCACTGCGGTTGATAGGACGCGCCATAGCGAGCGTGGAAATAACGGCTGGCTTAGCCTCTTTCTTTCTTTTTTGGTCGACGAAACTGGGCGGGGAATTTTTGTCGCGATCGCCGCGCAGGGAATCTTTTTGAATTTCTTTTTGAATTTTGAAATTACATAGGTTCTTGAAATTTCTTCTTGCAATGAGGACTTTAATAAGGCTAGGGATTTGGGAGCATCGTAATAACTGCACGATGCTCCCTACTCGCGTGCACTGTGCTGCATTCTGTCCTGTGCGCTGCCCCCTCTGCGCCTTAATTCTATGTGTACTATCTGAAAGCTCTTCTTGGTGGGCGCGGGTGTAACTGTAATCCTTCTCTTCTTGACTTTCTTGCGCACCCTCTTTTCTCTTCGTCTCATTGGCCAAGACAGTGCATGACGATCGATGCCTGGAGAGTGGCTACGACCCCCCCGCCGCGGCCCGGCCATGCAGCTGCAGGCACTTCTTCCTCTCTTCCACTTCAGCGCAATCCTGGTTATCTCGTATTGATACTCAGTGCTATAAATTCCACGAGCGCGACTAATTCGTTCTCTAATCAAACTTTGAAGTTAGCGTGGTCGAGGAGATCGACTAACGGGCAGGAGCAAGACGGTTTGTAGGGAGTTGGACAATCCGACAGGCTGGTGCTGAGTATGCGGGGTTGACGGGTGGCCGCAAAGGACTGTGGCACACAGGCAAACCTGGCTTGCAGACTCGGACTAAGCAAGTTGACGACTCTGTGGTGTTGATAGGTGTGAGGCGACGGACTGCTCAAATCGGAGGAACGGGGAGAGAGAGAGAGAGAGAGAGAGAGGGGGGGGGGGGGGGGGGGGGGGTGCTGATCTCTTTCCCGCCCTCGCCTCTTTCCCGTTTTCGAAAGACGAGAGTACAAGCTTATTATTGCTTCGATCAACTGAATGGTTGTGTTAAGAATTGTGAATGCCTTATTACTAAGCCCAGGGACTATATGGTTGCATGAACTTGAATGATGGTCTTCTTCTCTCCTTCTTGCGTATCCGAATGTCAAAGTGGGTTGTTTGATAAGATGTTTAGACCGTGCTGAATTGTGAAGGATCGTGCCATCATAGTGGTGATTGAAAATAGATGCATGCATAGCTCGAATTTATCAAAAAATACGAGGCGGATAGTCTCCCAGCCTATCGGAGACAGATCTTGTGAGCGCGTACATACGAACGACTAAGTAAGTCCCCGTGTATATATGTGTCTGCATGATCTACCTCCGACTAGACTATATCACAAGCCCGCTAATGCATGAACCCAGGTTCCCTCCTGAGAGATGGACATCGACCTTCCTTTCTTAATGATTGACCGCGACTGTTTGAGAGACCCCGAGTACCGGGAATACTGGGAAAACGAGCATCTTTCTCGACAGTCGAGAAGGTTCTCGCCTTTCCATGTTTAAAACAGAACGATAGGGTACGTGCATGGGATTTCCAGCAGGCGATAGGACAAAATCCCCCCAGTTAGCCCCGGTACGCGTGATCACCTGTCCTTCACGACCCTGGGATTCATCGCCATAACCACCGGGTTCCCGCCCTTCTATCGCCTCCTTCCTTACCACACTCTGGTAGTTGTTCCCTGGAACGTGATAGCCCCTTACTGGCCACGAAGGCCGTGCTATGAGTGCCAACAATATAATTCCTACCGAGCCGCGGAGTTTGTCCGACGGACCCGTTCCGAAGCTGAACACTGAGAGCATAGCCTCCGATTGAGGCCATCCACGTCAGACTCTGAGATATGTGAAACCTGCCGGTGACAAGTGTTGGCCGAAAGGGACAGCCACTGTGTCCCCCCCAATCCACAGGATCCGTATTCGGCCTAGGTGACGGGGTCGTTGGACATAGCCACCCGGTTCTGAGAAGTGGAACAGGAAACCTGGTTCCTCACCGAGTCACTTGCATTTTTGCCCTTTCAACTTGACACCAGAGATCCCAGTTCCGACCTGGGACTCCACCCCACTTTCCAAAAATCTTTGGCACACCCCTTTCATGCACTTCCTGGCCCCCCTCCCACTCCGAAAACAAGCAATCTGCCAGTCGCATTGGGCATGAGGTTGGGCGTCACAGGGGCAGCCCTTGTATTGGCCTGTTAAGGCATGAGAGAGAGAGAGAGAGAGAGAGAGAGAGAGAGAGAGAGAGAGAGAGAGAGAGAGAGAGAGAGAGAGAGAGAGAGAGAGAGAGAGAGAG
>BFEA01000040.1:1897362-1925311 GCA_003427395.1 Chara braunii
CCTTCCGCAGGTTCTCCTACGGAAACCTTGTTACGACTTCTCCTTCCTCTAAATGGTGAGGGTCAGGTTCAATGAACCTTCTCACAGCGCCCCCAGCGGCAATTCGCCGAGATCACTGGTGCGATCTTACCCCCCTTTTATGAAGCCGTACTCCCTCTGTGGTGTTCTGCCTGCTCGTCCTCACTGGTCGCAATGTGCCACGTGGCGATGGACCGGTGGGTTTCAAAAACCACGACAAGTAATTGGCTTGTCGCGATCGCGACCTGCCACCATTCTCGCAGGAGGGGACGTGTCGCTCGTGACAGCCTTTCGTCGGGGTCGGAACGCCTGCCTGCCACCTGTCCCTGTCTCCTTCTCATTGTCCGCCTCCCTCCCTCTTCATCCTCCTCCTTTCCCTCTCGAATAAGTCTATCGAGCAGTTGCCCTGTGTCGGGATCCGTGCTCAGGCCTTGATTGCGACGCTACCCTTCTGCGATCCGATCTGATCACATGTCGGGATCGGTGCCTCCCAGGCCTTTCTCGAGATCCTTCCACTGGACCTCTGCTTCGTCATGCCGTCATCCTTCTCCTCCCTCCTCTCTCCTCCCTCCCTCTACCTCCTCTCTCACGCTCCTCTCTCTCCCTTCTCTCTCTCCCTCCATCTCCTCTCTCCGTCCACCTCCTCTCTCCCTCCACCTCCTCTCTCCGTCCACCTCCTCTTTCCCTCCACCTCCTCTCTCACCCTCCTTTTTGTATTCCTGCGTGTTTTAGCAGCATCGTGACCGGCGTGGCAATGAGCTATCAAGCAAGCATCCGAAATCGACCTGCATGGCAACTCAGCGAGGAGGCATGTGGCAGACAAAGTGCCCCACAAGCCTTCTCCAACGCCTCCCACCTCAACTCTTCTCCCTGAACGTCTTCCTCCGTCACGCCCTCTTCCTTTTCCACTGCCTCCCCTTGCTCCTCGTGCTCCTGCTCACTCCGGTTCGTGCGTAGTATGATCCTAAAATCGAGTTGACATGCCACATTGCATGCATGCCGTTGCCGCAACTTGCCACGTCATCATCATCATCTATCATACTTCCACGTCCTCCTCCACCTCTACCTCTGCTAGCTCTTCTCCTCTTCTCCTCTTCTCCTCTTCTCCTCTTCTCCTCTTCTCTGACTCTCTTCCTCCTCTTCCTCCTCCCTCCCCTTCTTCTTCTTCCTCTCTGGCTGCTCAACTTCTTCCTCCTCCTCCTCCTCCTCCTCCTTCGTCTGGCGTTCTTCCTCCTCCTTCCTCCTCCTCCTCCTTTTCTTCTTCTTTCGCCTGGCCTTCTTCCTCCTCTTCCTCCTTCCTCCTCCTCCTCCTCCTCCTCCTCCTCCTCCTCCTCTTCTTCTTCTTCTTCTGACGTTGAGGGAGGAGAGTGCGATGATCTCCGGGTTGGTGGAAGCCCCTTGATAAATGCCGGTGCGCAACCAGCTTGCGGGTCGGGTATGTGCGGATTACGAGCTATGGTGTGATCCGTGCAGGTGCATTGATGACTTTTTTTGTCAATGTAAGCGTGACCGCGTGGCGATTGGCCTGGCTGCTTCATTCGATTCTGTTCTTCTTCCTTCCTCCTCTTCCTTCCCTCTTTGTCTCTTCTTCTCTTCTTCTTCCCCTTCTTCCTCTTCCTCCTCCGCCTTCTCTTCTTCATCCTCCTCTCCTGCTGCTCCTCGTCTTGCCCTTCTTCTTCTTCTTCTTCTTCTTCTTCTTCTTCCAGTTCCCCTCCTCCGCCTCCTCCTCCTCCTCCTCCTCCTCCTCCTCCTCCTCCTGACGTTCAGAGCGATGGTTATGTCTGTGCACGTGTGATGAAGACATTGTTCCTTTGCACAGATAACCAGCTATTGGCCTAAGTATTTCAATTCACTGTCAATTCACTTCTTCTTCAAATTGTCTTGCCATGTATTCCTGTTCAACGTATGCTAAGAAAAATGATGTTGCTTTACAAAGATGCTAAATTTCAACAACGCTGGATCTCTGAGATGAAATTATTGAATCCTGAATTTTTGGAACAGATTGACTTGATATTGCAATCAAAACAAAAACTCAGAGAATGATACCACCCTCTAAGCGTAAGTATTTCTCAGTAAAGAAAACGCAAGAGAGCCCATAGGATCACATATACAAACGATTTATTTTTATAATTAATTTCGCCAGATTACAGAATACATACGTATATGGCCTTCCCCGGAGAAGGATTGAGTTTGTGAGTGAAGTGAGACCCGTGACGTTATATTCAAGTCTATATACAATACATACTCCAATTGGCATCTATCTATAGATAGTAAGCCATCGTAGTGCGATCGATATATATCTCCTCGATACGATAGATGTGGGACGAAATGATATGTGGGATGAAATGATATGTGGTATGAAATGTATTTGATCCATATATTAAGACCATATAATCGCTATAAATAATAAAGGTATGTATTCCATTCTCCATTCGGCGAACGTGCTTTATTTATGCATCTTTCTACGCTTCGTTTTAATGCGCCGTCAGTGCCCTACCTGTATGCTTTCTTTTCATTAAATTCATAATCCAGGCCGTTCAGACTGCTGTAACTGGGCTCATCATGCTATGTTAGCTGGTTTAAAACAACAAGCCCTTTATGGTATATTAGCCACTATTCTTCTAGCTTTAGTTTTTACTGCATTTCAAGGAATGGAATATGTAGACACCCCTTTTACCATTTTTGATGGGATGTATGGCTCTACATTTTTTTTTAGCTACTGGATTCCATGACTTTCATGTCATCGTAGTTGGACGAATCTGGAAACTTTAGGAAATTTACTTTATACCACTTATTTTTATTTGTTTCTGGTTTCGAGTCTTATTTTATTAGTGGCCATGATTGGAGCTTATAGTACTTACCATGCATAAGACTACTCGAGTAAAAAGAAAAGATGTTTTTCATCAAAATATGATAGATTTTCAAAAGACTATAAAAAAAATACGACAATAGAAAAAATTTAGTAGCTCAGTGGTTAGAGCAAATGATTGTTAAGTGCGTCGATTTTGACTTCTTTGTGGAGGATGGAAGAAATTCTAGCAGACTATATTTACCATGAAGTAACACAATTTTTTTTTATTTTTTTTTTGAGAGTGTTTGTTTTAATAATCATCAAATATGTATTTTTAATTTTTTTTTGTGTTTGTTTTAGTGTCATCTAAAATGACCCGAAACTGGGTGGTCTAGCCATGAGCAGGTTGAACAGAGTCCTAACGGGCCTTGGAGGACCGAACCCACGTATGTGCCAAAATACGGGGATGACTTGTGGCTAGGGGTAAATAAAAAAAGAGTAAGAATCAATCATCCGAATATTGATTCTGCAACGTATTTTACGCTTCATGCCTTTTGCCCCATAGGCGCATGAGCACTTATAGAAAAACTGGTTGTAGAAGCACCCAAAGGAGAATTTGGTGTATATTTAGTTAGCAACGGAACTAATCGTCCTTATCATTGTAAAATTCGAGCACCTCGTTTTGCTCATTTACAAGGGCTTGATTTTATGTCGAAACATCACAGACTCGCAGATGTGGTTACTATCATAGGTACGCATGATATTGTGTTCGGTACTAGATAGTCACCTATCATACGGCTCTCCAACTCAACTTACGATTAGGATAGATAGATATTTCTGGATATATGCCCCTTTCTCCATGAAGTGGGTGATGTTGAGTATAGCCTTATTATCCGACACTTTTTTAGATCCCTTCCCAATTCAGTTATTAAATGAAATTATTCATTCAATTAAATTACATTGCGGGGGGGCACCTCAATCTGGTGGTAGCCAGACTTCAGATCTATCTTGCTGAAGTATCTGCAACCCTACAATTGATCTAGAAGGTCGTCAAATCGAGGAAGGGGTTCCACATTCTTTATCGTTACGGAATTCAATCCTCGGTAGTCAATGCACAGTCTAAGTTCTCCTTCCTTTTTGGGCACGAATAGTAAAGGTGCGCCATAATTGACCGGCCCCATGTAATTCAGAATCATTTTAGTATGTTCATCTGATTGCATCTGGATTCAAACTTGGGTCTGTATTTCAACAGTCCATGGGTGTAGCAACTGCGCTAGGCCCGTTGGTAGGTTGATGTCTTTGGACAGACCGCCTGGAAGCTGGATGTATTTGAACCCAATGTATTTGGGCCAACTTGCAGTCCAGATGCAGCGATACTGGCTGGGCTTTATATTTAATGAAGATGGTAGTATTACTCCGTCCAGTCGATCAAACGAACTTTGATGGGATGGAACGGGTTACACTACCATGATTCTTCCCCAACACAGCGCTCCCTGATTATAAATGTATACAAGCTACCTTCCGGGCCCCATACAGTCAAAATGAGGGTTGCGTTGTGTTGTGCTCCGGGGAAAGACGGTGTCCAAGCTTGCAATCCCAGCAGGTTATCCTTTTTAGAATCTTCAGATTCATAACCAGAATAGCCAGAGGCATGCTAATTTTGACTGAGGACAGCTGGACCCCATCCTATTTTGGATGACTGGGTGGGGTGGGTCGAACGAGTCTTAAGGCCTATTTTGGCTGATTGCCTGGGTTCAATGGGTTCTAAGAGTCCTAAAACCCATTCAACCCAAGCCCTCAGCCAGAATAGCATGGTCTCTACTCTGTGTGTGTGTGTGTGTGCGCGCGCGCGCAAGAGAGAGAGAGAGAGAGAGAGAGAGAGAGAGAGAGAGAGAGAGAGAGAGAGAGAGAGAGAGAGAGAGAGAGAGAGAGAGAAGATGTGTGTGTAAACACATAGGTTGTCCTCAGCATGGGAAAAGACCATGCACCATACCATCACAACACCTAGGTGGAGGACACACTCTGAGTGAGTCGAGTCCTGGATAACCCTCAAAGTAATACAACCAAAAAGCACACAGAAGCAACAAGAGACAACTAGCGGCATCAATGCACATAGGTTGGAGAGCATGGGGGAGGCGGGTGGGCAGACAAGCAGCCCAAGGTAGCGAGGGAAAAGGCAATGAGCTAACCGACAGGCAGGCCAAAGAAGCAAAACGAAAAAGAAAAACACACAAAAATCACAAGTACAAAGTAAAGACAAAGACTGAAAAAAAGAACTGATGATATATTGTTTCGTCGGAGTTGCACCGACTCATCAGGAGGCTGAATCCTCGACAATCTGCGGAATGCCCGAATTGATGGTTTGGGTCATGAACCCTTTGACCCAGCTTGGACTGTCCACAAACAGAACAAAACAGCAGGCAACAACTCAGCGAAGCACCGGGCAACACTGCCTGAGCAACCCAACTGCACAATGTCAAAGAACTACCTGCATGGATGACACGGCAAGTGGATGATTAGTGGGGCAACAGCGCAGTGAAGCACAAGGCAACACCAACACAACAGCCAAACTCCACGGCACACAAGCAAAGAATGGGGAAGGCACGACATGCAGATAGGCGACAAGGCAGCAGTGCAGCGAAACACAAGGCAACACCAACAATGCAGCAAACCACACAGTGAACACAGCAAGCTGCAAAGCATGACAGGCAGCAAGGCAGTGGCGGAGCACAAACAAGGCAGTCTGCACATCCAACAGAGAGCAAAATCCGGCACATCACCTACTCACGTCACAAGCAAACCCCGCAGACTGTTGGTTCCCACCACCCGCTGAGCCAGGGAGTCTCTTCGAGAGACGTCTGTCATCACCCGTAGACCATATGCCCCACACAGACATCACGAAACAGAACGGCCCCCATATTAGTGTTACAGGCACTCCAAACACCCCGACACCGACTGTTTTGCACTTCCTAAAGGTGCTCATTCGACCACACAGAAAGCCCTGGGAAAAAACAGGAGGAAGGACAAACAACAAGAGAAAGACAAACATTCAACACCTCAGGAGAAGAATACGCATCTGAGACGGAGTCAAGTCGAAAGACAATCCTTCAAGTACTACAAGCAAACAGACTACCTGAACAACACGAGGCAGCAAAAGAAGAGTCAAACAAACGGCAATGAAGCAAAAGGCATGAGGCAACAAAGACATTGGACGAAAAGCGGCAGCAAGGGACATAGGCTGGAGGGCATGGGGGAGGTGGGTGCTCTTATACACATCTAGATGTGTATAAGAGACAGGAACAACACGAGGCAGCAAAAGAAGAGTCAAACAAACGGCAATGAAGCAAAAGGCATGAGGCAACAAAGACATTGGACGAAAAGCGGCAGCAAGGGACATAGGCTGGAGGGCATGGGGGAGGTGGGTGGGCAGGCAGCACGTTACTTGGCTGGAGGGCATGGGGGACGCAGGTGGGCAGGCAGCAAGCGGCATAGGCTGGAGGGCACGGGCGAGGTGGGTGGGCAGACAAACAGCGTTAGGCAGCAAGGAAAAGGAACAGGCCAGAAAGAAGCTAGGCAAAGAAACAACAACCAGGCAGACAAAAAAGTACCAAAAAACGCAAAGTAAAAGGGAAAAAAAACTGATGATAGATTGTTTCATCAGATGCGCACCAGCTTATCAGGAGGCCGAACCCGCGGCAATCTGCGGAATCCCCATATTGATGGTTTGGGTCATGAACCCCTTGACCCATGTTGAAGGCAGACTGTCCACAAGCGGAACACAGCAGTAGGCAACAACTCAGCGAAGCACCAGGCAACGCTGCCAGAGCTACCCAACTGCTCAATGCCAAAAACGACTGCAAGGATTGAAAGGCAAGTGGACGAGCAGCACGGCAACAGCGCAGTGAAGCACAAGGCAACACCAACACTACAGGCACACTACACGGCACACAAGCACACACATGGTTAACGGGGACCCCCAGTTTCAGCTCCTGACTAACAGGTCCATAACTGAAACGAGGGTTCGGGGGTCAAATTTAGGGCCTCCGTTAACTGCCTCTCCACACGCAAGGAACGGGAATGGCAAGGCATGCAGATGGGCAGCAAGGGCAGTGCAGGGAAGCACAGAGCAACACTAACACTGCAGCCACAGCAGCTTGCAATGAACAACATGCGACACAAGCAGGACCAGGCAGCAAGGCAGTGGTGCAACACAGACAACACGGAGTGAAGGGGCACGTCACCTGCTCACATCGCGAGTGAACCCCGCAGACTGTTGGTTTCCCCACCGCCCGCTGAGCCAGGGAGTCACTCAACAGACTTCTATCATCACCCATAGACCATATGCACCACATAGACATCACAAACGGAGCGGCTCCCCTAAGAGTCCTGCAGGCACTCCAAACAACAGACCACCTACTCTTTGGCACTTCTTAACGGTGCTCACTCAAACATACAAAAAGTAAAGAAAAAAAGGAGGAACAGTGACATGCAAAGAAAACAGCAAAAAAGGTAAACAAATAAAGGAAAGGAAAGACATGCATAACTGATTGTGTGTGTGTGTGTGTGTGTGTGTGTGTTTTCACATGTGCACTGTGTGACAGGTATTATTGACTCTGGTGGTTGGCGCTGTGCCAATGGTCACTGTTTCTAAAGTCGACAGTCTGATCGCTGCCTCTTAATTTGTCACAGTTGCATGGAGGAAGGTGACGAAGGTGGAGGGAAGTCCATGAACGGCATGATGAATCTTATGACTGAACTGGTAATGGGGATTAGTCGAGACGATGTGGAGAGGGCGAAAGCCACACGGATGTTCCACCCAGCTGAGCATCCAACGGCTGGGATTGTTCATGGAACCTCCCTTGCTTCGATTCATGCTTCCTCTCAGCCATCCCCACTCTCTGGCGTGTCCTTGGTTGGGGGAGGGGAGTTTATGGTGCCCACCTCACAGATGAGAGCTGTCGATCGTGCAGAAAACCCAACTGCTGCAGATGCCGATCACCAGCAAGCCATAGAAAATCCCATCTCTGGTGAGTCCTTGGTCGGGGAAGGAGATTTTATAGTGGACACGTCACAGGGAAGAAGAGATGCTGATCATCTGGCAAACGAGCATGTGGAGGCTGATCAGCATCATGCCATAGACATTCCCATCTCTGATGTGTCCTCGGTCGGAGGTGGGGAGTTCATGCTGCATACTTCACAGGTTAGAGCTGCTGATCGTGCAGCAAACGAGGCCGCTGTAGAGACTGATCGGCACCTGGCCTCAGACATTCCCCTCTCTGGCATGCTCTTGGCCAGGAGAGGGGAGTTTATGCTGCACTGTTCAGAGATGAGAGTTGCCGATCGTGTGGCAAACGAGGCCACTGTAGAGGCTGATTGCCACCAAGACTCTGAAATTCCCCTCTCTGGCATGTCCTTGGTCGGGAGAGGGGAGTTTATGCTGCACTCTTCAGAGAGGAGAGCTGCCGAAAGTGCAGCAAACAAGGCTGATGTAGAGCACCGAGCCGCAGAAATTTCCCTCTCTGGCATGTCCTCGGTCAGTGGAGGGAAGTTTATGCTGCACTCTTCAGAGGTGAGAGCAGCCAATTGTGCGGCAAACAAGGCTGTTGCAGAGGTTGCTCGGTGCCAAGCCTCAGAAATCCCCCATGATTCAGAGGAGGGCCTGGATGACTTTCCTGCAGTTGACCATCATGTTCAGGAGCAGTGTGATGGTCACAAAAATGGCAACGTTTGGCTTCCGGAGGGCGATCGGGCTCAGAACTGCCTAGGGTTTGTGGATTCCTTGCCACAACAAGGTACAAGGCAAGCCTGGCCGGAGGCTGGGGGAAAATGCAACCCGGATGCGACAGGCATGGATCAGTCCTTGTCCGATCATCAACACACAGAGGCTTCCTCGTCGACTGGAGACAGCGGTGACATCAGTCTCTCTCCCCAACAACAGCACATGCCTTTTGTGCTTCCGCCAGTCCACGAGGGCGTTTCACTGAGTGTCAGAGACATGGGTGATGTGTTGAGGGTTGGGATGGAGTTTGAGACACTGGCAGAGCTCCGTGATGCCGTCGTGTCTGTGGCTTGTCAGTACCACTTCGAGATGATGGTTAGGAAGTCGGAGACGCGGCGTTACACCGTCGTTTGCAGGGCGAAGGACTGCACCTGGCGGTTGCATGCTGCGCCCATTCGAGGCGGGCCCAGGTTCAGCATCCGTGTGCTTCAGCCCCACTCGTGCAGCGGCGTGATGGACCACCTGGGGAACAAACATGCCACATGCCGGTGGGTGGCAACGCGCATCGCTGCACAATTGCGGGATCATCCAACATACCGCCCCGTAGACATCATGTCCGACTTGCAGCGCACCACTGGTGTGAGGGTGGGATATCACACTGCGTGGCGTGGGAAGGAGTTTGCAGCTACCAGCAGTTCGGGTTCTGCAGAGGAAGAATTTAGCTTGTTGGACGCGTACTCGCGGGTCTTGTGGAAGACTGACCCGGGAAGCGTCTGCTTCATGGAGAGAAACAATACGACGCAAAGAATCAAGAGATTCTTCGTGGCATACAAGGCATCACTCAACGGTTTTGCGCACTGCAGGCCTCTGCTTTTGCTTAATCGAACGCACCTGAAGGCCAAGTACCCTGGCATCCTCCTCACCGCAATCGCCATCGATGCTCAGGATGAATCCTTCCCAATTGCTTTCGGGGTTGTAGACTGTGAAAGCATGGAGACCTGGGAGTGGTTCCTGTTGCATCTCAGGTACTCTTGCATGCAGCCAGCCTTGGGGAGCCGCTCCCTCACGATTGTCTCAGACCACGACAAGGGCCTCGTGGCGAGTATGGAGGCAGTGTTGCCAGATGCACATCATGCTTATTGTGTCCGCCATTTGTATGCAAGCTTGGCACGCCACCACAAGCACAAAGATTTGCAGCAGTTGGTGTGGGCAGCTGCACAGGCAATGACAGAGACAGCATATGAGGAGGCATTACAGGCGATGGGGGTCATTGACACGGGTGCGGTGGAGTGGATCAGGCAGAAGTGCCCGAAGGAGCAGTGGGTCACGGCATTCTTCCCAGGCGAGCGGTACGGCCACTTCACTGCCGATTTCTGTGAGGCCATGAGTGCATGTCTGCTGGTTGCAAGGAAGATGCCCACTGTGCGGATGTTGGAGAGCATTCACATGAAGCTTAACAGCTGGTTTTTGGCCCGTCATGCGGAGGGCATGCGCATGGCTGGCAAAATTGTCCCCAAGAAGGCAAACCTGCTGCAGTGTGAGGCGGCGAATGAAGGGAACATGGTGGCTATTGAGCACACGTGCACGACACACACAGTGTCGAGTGCATCCTCGACACATACTGTCGACATTGCCAGTCGCACATGCTCATGCATGAAGTGGCAGAAGATGGGTGTCCCTTGCCTGCATGCTGCTTGTGTCCTTTTAAAGAGGTGTTTACGACCCGAGGACTACTGCAGCGAGTATTTCACTGCCGAGGCATACCGGTCCACGTACGCGGGTACAGTCAGGCCTTTACCTTCGTCAGAGTGGCCGGGAGCTGTCACAGCCGACGGTGCAGCCTCCTTCGCCATTATACCTCCCACGATTCAGAAACCGAAGGTCCAAAGCCCCAAACATTGCGTTCATGGGTCAGTAGAAGGACGCACAGTCCGGGCCGTGCATTGCAGTCGATGTTCCAAGGAGGGCCACACAAGGCGGACTTGTAACAAGCCCGACACAGGGCAGTACGTCTCAGTGTCAATAGTGTCCGGTTGTGATGATGGGCGAGTTCTGGGAAGGGTTATCAAGGCATTTGCAGCGGCAGGAGATGTAGATGACGGACAGACATCAGCAATGGGGCTACACAGGTCAGGAAGCAGCATGTCTGTTCCACAGGGTGCAGGGATGCATGTGGTCATTCCTGGCCACAATGCAGAAGCACAGGCACAAAACAATGGCCACGGGATGAGCGAGAGCACTATCGCACCAGCTCCCACGTAGAGACTGGCTTTGTATGCAATGAGGCAGTTGTACAGACTTCGTTATAGGCAGACGCCGCATTGACAGGCCAGAGAGCAGAGGCAAGTGTCGGGATTGGCGGCAGTCCAGCCTGCTGATAGGTAAAAGGATGTGCAAGAGGCGGACATAGACTGGGGTGTGCTCATTTTAAAAGGGGTGGGGGCATGGTAGCTTTGTATCATTTGGAGTACAGTGGGCTTGGGAGTGGGCAGTGGAAGACCTCTGACAACTGGCACATGGAGGGTGGAGGTCCGTGTTTCAAGACGGGCAGGATAGAGGAATTTCGCCAGCATCCCGAACACGCAGGAACCCGAACGGGCCCACCAAAAGAGGCGCGTGCTCAAGGTCCTCGACTACCATGACAGCCACCCGTGATTGATAAGGCATAGTGGCTGTTTCACACACACACACACACACACACACACACAAAGAGAGAGAGAGAGAGAGAGAGAGAGAGAGAGAGAGAGAGAGAGAGAGAGAGAGAGAGAGAGAGAGAGAGAGAGAGAGAGAGAGAGAGAAAGAAGAAGAAGAAGGAGAGAGAGAGAGAGAGAGAGAGAGAGAGAGAGAGAGCTTAGCATGGGGTCCCTTGCTTCAAGGTTTTCTTTCTTCCTGTATGCATGACATTTTCTGATGTCATTGTTTGTAGTATTTTTCCCTCTCCACGCTTGTAGTTGTCTTTCTGTAGAAAGAAGCCTACAGGTGGTGTTTTCCCATGTTCGTAGTGTGCGCTGTACACCGTCATTGCAGTCCGGTTCCACGGATGTAGTGGTGCCAGTTCGGATATAACGTTGGACTCCACTTCTGATGTGGAGAGAGAGAGAGAGAGAGAATGGCGTTCATCATTGTGTTGAACGTATTCCCATATTTCCATTTTGGCAAGATGAGGCTTCACCGTTGGGTTCCACATATGATGTGGAGAGCGAAAGCGCACGTGCGCGCGCGCGCGCGCGCGCGCGAGAGAGAGAGAGAGAGAGAGAGAGAGAGAGAGAGAGAGAGAGAGAGAGAGGAGAGGTGATGGTTGAGAACGGCGTTCATCATTTTGTTGAACGTGTTCCCATATTTCCATTTTGGCAAGATGAGGCTTTTTTGCTTGACATGTGTCAATCATTTCATTATGATGTATGCGACATACATGTTCTTATTTTCATTACTGCGTGCGTCCTTCATTTTATGTGTGTGTCGTTCATTTTATGTGTGTGTTGCTCAATTTAAGTCAGTCAGAAATGCGAGTGATGGCATGATGTACCATTGTGCATGCTGGGCCGGTCACTTCAACGACGATACCTCAAGTGTCTTAACGACCAGATTCATCATCAGGTCAGCAACAAATCCTACAAAAATCCTACAATCACTACCATCTGAAGAAAGTGGCATCAACATGTATGACCTACACGGTGCGCAATGAGACCACAACGTGCATTCACTTTTTTTTTTTTTTTTTTTACGTGCATTCACAGTTATGTTTTCCTTCCGTTTTGACTTTGTGTTTTTTTCGGTCTCATCATCCAGTTGAGTGAGTCATCTCTATTTGTAGATACAGAGGAGTGTACGACCTACAGAAGAGATCCTGTTCTAGTACACAAGAAAACACGCAGAAAGGAAAGAAAAGAGACGAAGAAGAGGAATAGAAGAATAGAAGAATAGAAGGAAAAAAAGAAGAAGAAGAAGAAGAAGAAGAAGAAGAAGAAGAAAGGTTACGAAAGGATATAAGTCTCAAATGTCTCTCGAACGAGACTTAAGACAATATGGCAAAAGTGGCATGGTCCTACTAGTTTCGGCTGGGTGCTATCCGGCACTCCCCAGGGGCCTTCAGTAGTGGAGGTGGGCCTCTTCCGGGGCCTTTGGTCGCGGATGGGGAAATTTGCATTTTGCCCCTCAAAGATGATGAAAATGCTCAATGGTCCCCAAAAGCTGTGGATGGATAGGAATGCCCTTTTGCACTTGCACCCTTGCATCTTACCCCTTTCAGACAGCTGCACAAATTTGTGCCCTGCCCCTACCCCCATACGTTCGGGCCCACAGGGTTTTTCACCAATTTGCCCCTCCCTTACTGCCGCATGCGCAAGAATGCAGTATATCCAGACCCAACGTGGGCATAGTCTGTTCCTTATGTCTCGCTGACTGGAGCAAGCTTCATCATGCATTTGTCTGTGCTCTCTCCATGGTTGATTCGAAGTGTCTCATACTTCGCAGAGTGTCCACTCTGCCTGGGGTGGCGATTACTGTCCTGTGTACTATGTGGTTACTATGTGGTCACTATGTTGTCACTATGTATGGGTATACGTCAGTACTATGTAGCGATTATCACAACCCCGCTAAGTCTGGCGATTGCTGTCCTCAGGAGTCAGTACTATGTGCCGTGCACTCTCTGCCCCCTCCGGGATCAGCAGTCCTTTTTTTTTTTTTTTTCTTTTTTTTAAGGCCCAGGTGCAAGGCCTCTATCCTGGTGGTGGTAAGAGAACCACCAGGATTGAGGCTTTGCCTGACGGGCCGCTCCATCTATTGGTGGGGAGCATCACCTGCTGGAAACCGGGTCCAGCGTCCCCTGAATACATCAATGGACTACAGAACGTTATTGAAAGTGGCGCCATTGTGCTGGAAACCGGGTCCAGCGTCCCATGTCCAATCCACACTTCCCATCCTGCCTGCAGCGAGGCCGGGTAGTGGGGGTGGGGGGGGAGTCACTGGGGGGCACCAGTGAAGTCTCCCTCCATCCCCCGTCCCCTGCCATCCTCCAACTATCCTCAGGGCGCCAGAACAGCAAAAGTCGACTGTAAAGCAGTGAAATCGTGAAACCAGAGCAGAAAAAACAGAAAAAACAGAAAGAGAAACAAAAGCAGAACCAGAAAAAATGGCAGCAATCTGCCGGGTCTGCTACTAATATGATACACATATGATACTCAGCAAAAATTCCGCAGTGAGGCAACAGAAACAGGATCAGACAAGAACACTACAACTATAATATGCTAACCTCCCCTTCTGGTCCTGCTATCATGCTGTCCCACGCCATCTTATCCTTCTGAGTGTTTCTGTGCCCTTCTTAGTCTATTCTGAGCCTGTTCTGAACCTGTTGTGCTCCTTTCTGCTCCTTTCTACTCCTTTCTGAATCTCTCTGCATCTATCCGAGTCCTTCTGGCTCTTGCTGAACTTATCTGAGCTTTTCTTTCAGAAGGGAGGCAAGGAGCTGAATAGACTGGGTGAGGGAACTGGCTGAATTGAAATGAGCTTGATGAACTGAATGAATTGAATGAATTGAATGAACTGAGGAAACTGAGTGAACTGAATGGACTGATTGAGCAGACTGCAACTGAGTGCAACTGGATGAACTGGATGAACTGAGTGAATTAACTGGTCCGAGTGACTGGATTGTGTTGATTAATTTAGAATACAGAGGGGCTGTGTGTACGGTCGTCCTGTCATCCCGGTTCATGCCATTGGCAGTACTTCCACGATAGATAGTGGATGGGGGGGAAAGGGGTCTGCGAAATCCTGGGCTGGCCGTAAGGGGACGGCCGGATCGATTTGGGTCCAATCATGAAAGTTCAGCCGGTAGTCCCTTGCTATTCTCTCCCGGGGTTCTTCCCTCTGATTGAATCCGGACCACTTTATTTCTGCCACCCAGCCCTCCCTGGCCCCCCCCAGCCAATCTTCACTAAAGCGGGAGATGGTCTTATTTATGTCCCCCCAAGTACAAGACTGGTCGAGCTTGTCTTTGACTGCCTTCCACTGTGTTTCCAGTTCAAATTGGACCAATGTCCGTACTTGTTCCATGGCTTCTCCGTCCTCCACCTTCGCCGCCTCTATCTCTAAAATACATCGCCTCCACCATAARGTCCATAAGACACTCCGCCTGCCCAGTTTGAACATATTTTCTATAAATGTGTTTCCCCGGATTGGGGGATGGTGTCCGAGGAGTATGGCCCTCCAATCCCATGACCACGTCACGCTGGGGACAATGTGGCGCCAAATTCTATCCCAGCTTCTCCATAGTAGGACTGACGCAGGGCATTGAAGAAAGATATGTTCTATAGCCTCCGCCCGTTTCGTCCCAGGGAAGCTCTGACAGCATTTGTGGCACCATGGAAGAACTTTCCCTTGCTGTTCCAAACGTGTGTGGTCTATCAACCAATCATTGGTTGGTAGGCACCTATGTTCGATTTGCCATTGGAGGGCCGAGATCTTGGTGGGTCTGCATCTATGGTGAGCGAACCATCGAATGGGTTTAAGCAGACTGTGATCTATGTTGAGATGGCGATACCATCTGTCCTCCACTCGGTCTCTCAATCTACATTTGGGTCTGATCATCCGGTAGACAGATTTGGTTTTTAGATTGTGTAATGTCAACAAGTTGTCCCCTCCTTTCCGGACCGGGTTACCTAGGCTCCATCGCCATTCTACCGGGTCTAGAGGGAGATCCTCAATTGGGGTCATAGGGCAACACACCTTCGGACAGCACTCCTCCTTAAGCACTCTGATACGATATACCTCCTTTTGGTCCTTCCATACAAAGGGTTGTTGGTTCCATTCCAGTCTACCCTCTTTTTGGATGGTAAGGACTTCTATTAGTGCATCCTGAGGACCTGTAAGGTGTACACGCCCCACTTCTTTCTCACGGTCGGGTAACCCCACCAAGTCCCCTTCCTTTAGACATGGACCTTTCCTAAGGATAGTGAACCAATGGAGAGGGAGGCTTTCGATGAGATCGTTGAGTGTTTCCTCAGTGAAATGGCAGTACCACAGCCATGAACGCATACTTCCTATGCTCTTCCAATTGCCGGACTCCCTATCCCAAAGATTCCCGACCCTTCGGGCCCCATGTTTGACCCATCCTTTCCATGGAGCCTCCGAGCTGTTTCGCACATGCCCTCCTGAATCTGTTATTAGGCGGTTACCGAATAGGGGTTGCCTAAATATCTCTTCCCACCTCTCATGTGTTGATCGAAGTGGAGGGGGAAGTTTCCTTCACGTGCGTATGAGACGCACCCATTGTTTATCAGAGGGATCCCCATTCCTATACTTTCTTGGCAACCGCCAATACCTGTCTTCCAGGCATACTCTAGGATCGATCTCAGACGGGGATTCCGGGGCCAGATCAGAAATTTGTGCTAGAGCCAAGGGGACCCAGGGGGATGATGTAGAAAAAATAATATGTTGGAGCCAGCAAAGCGAAAGGGCTTGGAATTGTGTGGCCGGATCCACAATGCCTAGTCCACCCCCGTTCTTGGGCTGAATCACTGATTCCCATGCCACTCTACTTATGGCGTGGGACTTGTTGCTATCTCCTCTCCAAAGGAAGGCCGCCAGCAGCAGTCCCACTTATTATGTCCCGTTCTCTCTTCTTACCCTCTTCTCTGTCCCTTTGGCTCACAAAATAGTAAGTGTTGTGCTCGACCTAACGTGTGTCGGACAAAGTTCTCTGACGTCCGTTAAGTATGGCGAGTTCCCCGTAATAATTTTAGGGGATTCAGCACCCGTATTTGTCGATGAAAATGACCAAGTCCGCACCCCTTTACATGGCAAAATTGTGGTCTTCGATTACCACGGGGACCAGAATTGTGGCCTGATGCATTGCACCGTTTTTGAGGGAGCTCTTGGCAAATGATACCATGCGGGCGTACTCCCAAGTTAGACCGCCACTCCCACCGATGCAAAAGACCTCCGCCTACTGGTAGGCCGCAATCGTCCAATTTTGATTGCGCTACCGGTTCTTCACGGCCTACCGGATACCGGTCGGATTTGTCGTCGTCGGAGAAGTGGGACCCATGCTTCCGCACCCGTTCAAAATCCCGTGCTGGCCTGATGCATTGCACTGATGAATCAGCACCAGAACGCGGTCATTCGATAACTTCATTTTTTTTATTTTTACGAGGAGAACTTTGATTTTCAGAGATCGGAGGTGGATCCCCGAAAGGGTGAAAAAGCTAGGAAGATTCTCATGCCCAGGCGGTCCTGCCGGGCCGGGCACCTGGGTGTGATGCCGGCGTCTGATGCCCGGGGTACCCGGGCGCGCGCAAAAGGAAAAGGAAAATAAAAAAGTGTGCTTTTTTTTTGTTTTTTTTTTTTGGCTTTCTGCGCTCTCCCAGAGGACCCAAAATCTGGGCTCATTTCGTTTTTTGCGAGTTGGTTGTCAAGGGGGGTTGGAGGGGGGTATAAATTGGTTTTGAAGGGGCTAAAGGGGTTTAAAGGGGGGTGCCTTAGTGTGATTCCGTTATTTTATTTTTTTATCTCCGATTCTGTGACGAATTCTAATGTGACCCTCAGCAACAAAACGTTTATATTGCAATTTGAGACGACATTTTTTTTTTCCCGGAATTTTTTAGTTTTTTTTTTTTTTTTTTTTTTGGAGCCGGGGGTGCCCAGAACCCTGCCTGGGGCTCATTCCCGGTCGGGCACCCGGCCGTGTACCCGGGCACAAGTTGGGTGCCCGGGCCCCCGGAAAAAACAGCCTAGGAAAAAAGTGGAAATGGCGGTGGATCCCGCTGTCCTTCGACGAAAGTCCTCGAAGAACCGCGGTGGAGCACACCCCTAACAGGTGACGTCCTCTTCACTCTTTCCCTGGTTGATACCCTCTGGTCTTGTCTTTGTGCACTCTTCAACTGCTTCATCTCACTTCTTTTCCCCCTCTCTGACATGACCCAGTGGCACTACTGCTGGCTCTCTCCGGGCTCAATCCCCGAATCTCGATGGTTAGAGGGGCAAAATTGAAAGATGACCAAGGCCGATAGGGGTATATCAACATTGCATTGTGCCAGCACTAATGCCTGGAAGTGCTAGGGCATTTGCAACACTCTGACGGTACCGTAAAATGAAATGATGATGCGTCCATCCATTCAATTGACGCCTGGGGCATTTCACCAATTCCAGTCTACCCATTCAATTGACGCCTGGGGCATTTCACCAATTCCAGTCTACCCATTCAATTGACGCCTGGGGCATTTCACCAATTCCACTCTACCCATCCAATTGACAGAGAGAAGGTTAACCGACCCCCCATTTTTCAGGTCAATTTATAAGAAAACCATAAGGCCATTTCAAGCAAACTCCACACCAATGTATAGAGTGCACTTCTTACTAAACCCTAATTTCAGTTTTGGTCCCATTAGTCAGAAGCTGAAAATTGAGGTCCCCGTTAACCATTTGTGAATTGACACCTGGTGCAGGAAATTGACTGTTTTTGCTTCCTTTTTTGAACCACCAGTGCATGGCCCCAGGCAATTGGAGAACCTGTTTTGAGCCTCTCTGGAAATCTAGGACGGCGAGCGTCGTAGATAAAATGAATCGGTGGTGGGCGGTCTTTGAAAGGGGCCTTCGGCTGATAGCTGGCCTGTACTGGTGGTTTAAAGTTAAAAGTTTAAACATAAAACTTTTTTTTTTTTTTTTTTTTTTTAATTAAAGACTCTGTAGGCCATAGTAGGCAGGGTGGTATGAGCAACCCGCCCTACCATGACCTATGTGGGTCGCTCCATCTATTGGTGGGAAGCTGAACCTGCTGGAAAACGGATCCAGCGTCCCTCTTACAATAAGGAATATTGCTGACAAAATCAAAACATGAGCCTCTTCACCCAAATTTGGGCGTCATATGTGATCTTTCAATCCTAGCTCTATTTGTTGCTTCTCCAGGGGAGTCTTGAGAAAGATCAGTAGTAGCTTGAATGTGTTGTGGATGAAGAGCAACTCAAACTTGGAGCTCATCAAGACCAAACCATAATATTGGGACAAGCGCATTTTTGGGGGGAGGGGAGGGGGTTTGGGAAATTCTGCATTGAGCGGAGGGGGATCAGGGAATCGACCTCAGTCCAATCGTTGAGTAAAAGCCTGTAGTTCCTATTTATCTCATCCCCTTCTTCTCCCTTCTTGCGTTCCCATTCAACCCTCCCAATTTTCCCCCCTTTGTCCCCCCCTAGCCAGTCTCTGCTGAATGTTTTGATGGACTTGTGAATTTCTTTGGATGAGTTGTATTGGATCTTTTGCTTGACAATTTTCCATTGAACCAAGATATGAGTCTGCACTTGTTGTTTGATATTTTCTGTAAATTTCGGGCCATCTACTCTGGCCCCTTCCCACTCGTTAGTGCATCTTCTTTGCCATATGGCCCAGAGGAATAGGTTCTGAGTGAAATTATCAATTTGTTTTGGGTACCAGACTTCAAGCAAAATTACTTTCCAGTCTCACGGCCATTGCGGTCCCATCATCTCCAGAGTCAGACAACACCTAGACAAATCAGGAAAATGTGTTTTATAGTCTCTTGTATTTTCCTGCTGGGATAAGCAGATTTGCAAAGTTTACATCATGGTTCTACTAATACTATTATCCTTTGTTTTTTTTTCTCGAGTGAATAGTCGTAATGAAATTGATAGCACCTAATATTGAGGAAACACCCGATAAATGAAGACTAAAAATAGCTAAATCCACAGCTCCTCCAGAATGACTGGTTATGCCGCTTAAAGGTGGGTAGACCATCCACCCGGTACCATCACCTACTTCAACTAAAGCAGAACTTAGAAGAAGTATAATGATGGTGGTAATAACCAAAAACTGATATTGTTTAATCGTGGAAAGGCCATATCAGGCGCTCCAATTAAAATAGGAACAAACCAGTTTCCAAATCCACCTATAAGAGCAGGCATCACCATAAAGAGTAGGTTAAGATAAGAATGAAAGATAAGATAAGAAGTGAGCACTGCATGAATAATGTGAGGTCACTTTGATGACGCTGGATGTCACAAAATTTGAAATGCTTTGTTTTTTTTCTCCTCTTAGATCAATCTTTATTTGCTGAAATACATGATGCTTCGAAAAAACAAGGATTTGCTAGAAGAAAAAAGAGATGATTTTCATAAATTAGCTGAATCAAATCGTAGTTTTTCTCATTATCGTTGGTGATAAAAATGTACATATAGAAATCACCACCAACCAAGCCAGAGTACGCGCAACCTTTATGGCATTTAGTTAGTTGCGCGTATTTATTTTATTACTACGAAGTTTCGTCTCCGCTCGAAACTTACAGGCACAGACTTAGTGCCATTTGATGAGTAACCAAAAATAA
Organism: Chara braunii; assembly: GCA_003427395.1. Lineage (NCBI taxonomy): Eukaryota > Viridiplantae > Streptophyta > Charophyceae > Charales > Characeae > Chara > Chara braunii. The sequence continues at coordinate 1,917,217 of BFEA01000040.1, forward strand.
AGGAGAAGGATATAAGAAAAAAAAAGTGATAAAAAAAAGAGTAATAGCAAGCAATAAAGATAACCAATCATTCATGGGGAGATAACGGTGTTCGATTTGCCACTAAAGAGAGGATATTTTTGCAGGTTTTATTATAACTATACTTAACCATTTAACCTGATTTATGTCTTCCTGGTTGAGGTTCAGTTGTTGTCTCCATCTTGTTGAGACTCTATCCTTTAAATTAATTATAGGTTTGAACATACGGTAGGTTGATTTGACCGATAAGGAGTGTAGCGACCGCGTATAATTCCTATCTTTCTTTTTTTGGCTACCCCATGTCCAACATGCTGGGTCTAGCGGAAACTCTGAAATTTTTATTGTTGGTTTAAAAGCCAACCACGATGAGGTGTCTTTTTGGAGTACTCTGATTCTGAAAATTTGGTCCATTTGCATCCATTGTGTTTTGTTCTCCGGATGGTGGGTCACAGTGTTGTCTTCTTTTAATATGAAGAGATCAACTAACACCGATGAATCGGGGGAGAGATCTATTATACAATCATCCGAGGTTCATTCCTGGGACCCACCTAGTCACTTTTTCTGAAAATTTCTACCTTTCTTAAGAATTCGTACCCAATCAAGCGGACTTAGGTCAATGATCCTTTCTAAGCGTGCCTCCCCGTGATGACAATGTTTGAGTTTGATTTGTAGAGAGGAAGAAGTCAACCAGTTTTCGGCGTCTACATCCCAAATGTCTTTTATTCTTATGATGTCTCTCATAATCCATCATTTCCATGAATTTTCATTACAGTGTAATATGTAGCATTGAGTGTCTCTTATACATTTATTGTTGAAGATCGGCTGTCGTAACACCTCCTCCCGTCTTTGGGGAGGGTGTTTATCCGGCAAGGGGAGCTTCCTCCATGTTTTGATGATTGCAGTTCAGAATGGATCCGTACCAATGTCTTGTCTTGTTGCTTCCTCATCTGTAAATTTCTGGACATTTTGATTCTTAGAGACACCTATTGGAATAGGTCATTCCCGGTTCTCTAACCATATTGTCGGGTCTATTGTGATTTCGGTGGGGGGGGCTAATCTCCTGAGTTGCTCCCATGCTAGGACACTCCATGGGGTTTGCGGGTTGAAGAGGAGTCTCTTGATCCATTGCATTGAGAGAGTCATGACTTGTGTAGTTAGGTCTATGATGCCTATCCCTCCTCTTGATTTGGGTTGGATTAAAGATGACCAGGCAACTCTACTAATGACATTTTTGCAGTTGTGATTGCCTCTCCAAAGAAAAACTCTTAATTGTTATTGGAGAGACTTAATTGTTGAATTATTATTTAGAGCCCATATGAACGATTTGTATCAGGTCGAGGTCAATATCACATTGTTGATTATTAAAGAGTGACCCATGATCGAGGTGTGTTTATTTTTCCATAATTAACAGCAACAAAACGGACATATTATATTTTTTGAACGAAATTAAAATTGAGTTTTTGGGCCGAAATCCGGTCCAAATTTTTGGCTCCTGGGGATCCGGCGTTCCTAGAATATCGGACCCCCAAGATGTATCTAGTCTCAAGCTGCGACCAGATACATGTAGGGGGTCCGACGTTCTAGGAACGCCGGACCCACAGGAGCCAAAAATTTGGACCAGATTTCGGCCCAAAAACTCAATTTTAATTTCGTTCAAAAAATATAATATGTCCGTTTTGACGAAATGGCTGATAATTCAAGTTTAGTTTGAGCACTCTGCATGATGTTCTCATCATAAGTCTTAGGTTTACCTTCTGCAGACAGGAAGATGCTCTAATGAAAATCTCCTTGGGAAACCATTTGATGCGGGGGAGCTCTGGTGGTCTTACCCCTTAATAGCAGATCCACCATCCTAAGTTTTTTTTTCCCCAATTAATCTTCATGTCAAATAGTCTGCAGAAATTGTTCATCAGTTTGTGAATTGCCTCCATATTCTCTTGTGTTTCGTCCACCATTAGAGAGAGGTCGTCCGCAAACAAGGAACGGATAAGGATTGCCTCTTCTGGAAGAGAAGAGATCTGGATCCTTTTGATATCCTTGTGGAGACTGAGGTTGGCAGCAAGGGCTTCCATGATTGTGTTGAACAAAAAGGGAGCTAAAGGATCCCCTTGTCTGACAGATCTCTGAAGGTTGATTGGGGGGTTCATGCTGCCATTTACCATGACCCTGGTAGTTGCCTTTTGATGCAAGATTTCTACCCATTTTCTGAAACTTGGTCCAAAATTCATTCTTTTTATAGCCATTTGTCCGGAAAAAAAAACAATCCACGTGATCATAAGCTTTTTCAAAATCTATGAAAATAAAGGCTGCGTTGTGTTTAGACTGGCGTGTGACTTTAATTAGTTCATTGATGAGTAGGATGTTATCTTGGATGTTTCTGCCCGTGATGAATCCTGTTTGCGCTGGGTGAATGATGTCCGCAATAATTCATCTTAAGTTGGGCAAACCTGCAATCTTGAGGGCGATAGGGAGTACTGTCAAAATTGAGGGGTTGTATGAGTCTCTGAGTTCTGCATATCATCCTTGCGCAGGGGCCATGCTAATCTTCTCTGTATCGTTCCAATTCAACGGATGTCCCGAAGGAGATGAGTCTGCCAGTTGATGTAGTGGGCCTCAGTCTTTCTGGCGGTAGGGCCCCAATTATGATATAACGCAACCTATGAGTCTGCAAGTTGATGTGTTGGGTCTCAGTCTTTCTGACAGCAGGGTCCGGGGACCGATATAGCGTAATGGGACACTGGGCCTGTTTCCCATTTGGCATTGGCTAGTTATAGTTACACGTGTACTAACCAGAGATGCTGAACCTGGTTTCCTGCAGGTGCAGCTCCCCACCAATCGACGGAACCTTCAACATCAGGACCCGCTTAACAGGGTTGCTCATATCACCTCGCTAAGCGGGGCTCCCGAGCCTGAAGTGTAAAAGAAAAAAGAAAAAAGAAAAGAAAGATTGAGGCGTTGCATGTTGATGGCTCCTTTCTACTAGGTGGGGAGCTGCACCTGCTGGAAACCAGTTCCAGCGCCCCACAAGTACACTCCAGAAAAAAGAAAGGGAAAAACAAACTGCTGAAAAACGGGCTCAGCGTCTCTTCACCTACTGTACTCAACACGTGATATGGGAGAAGAGGCAGGGAAAAAAAAAAAAAAAAAAGAACAGGACAGTGCTCTACTGTAGTAACTGCCTGTGGGGAGCAAGCGGACTAGCTGAGTTGGTTTGGCACACAAGTGGCATTCAGGAGGTCATGCGTTCAATCCCTACAGTAACTGACCAATTGCAGCACTCTTGGTGCCAATCAACTGAGATAGTTGGCTTGCTCCCCACTTTCAGTGGCCATCACAGGTGTGCGTGTGAGTGTGTGCGGGTTGTGTGAGGTGTGTGAGAGAGTGCTGGCCATAGACACCGCTGTTACTCGATGAGGGATGGGGAAGTAGATGGGAGGCGCAGCTACTGGCAAACATGCTCGGTCTTTGCATTAGTTGGGCCCCCACCGGCGGCCTACCCTACTCCTGACCACCGCAGATTAGGGCAGGTGCAACATGCATCCCCTTAATTGTGAGAAGTAAGCTATGCTTGCAGGGGTCCCCTGCGTAGGCTTAGGAGTAGTGCTAGGGAGGTAGTGAAAGCTGAAATTGAGAGAAGAATGCAGCTCAGTTAAAAAATAAAAAATAAAAACTACCCGTGTGGTGACTGTATACTGGCTACCGTCTTCCTCCGAATATACCAAACCCTGATAATGAATGTATACAACCTATATTTTAGGTCAGGTACAACTGAAATGGGGTGCGCTGTCCTCTGGGGAAGACGGTATCGATGCAGGATGTCCGACAAGCACCCTGGGGGAGACTGTGGACTCTTCATTCCACAGTAACATGGAATAGAGAAGCTTACCAAGACTGAATGGTCGTTTTGACTCCACAATTCCCCGCTACCGGTAGCGTGTCGGTGTCACGGTGTGTTTGCGCGCCCGCCCTAGTGCCAGCGGAGACGAGTGCACGTCCACTTCAATGCGCAGGTGGTCGTTCAGGACCGCTTCCGCAGTGGTCACCGGCCGGGTTGGACGGCTCCATCATCGTGCCACCCGTGTCCCAATGGCGGTCCTCGCGGCGACCACATTATCACATAACGTTTTGGTGCGCAGCGGTGCGACGGTGAACTGTGGCCGCGCTTTCATGGTCCACGTGGCGTCCTCAGGCGGCTCGTCACTGCCTCAGCGACCTCCTGAAGTCCATGCTGCGCCTCCTGGAAGATGTCCTTATGCCAGCTGGACCTGTCATCACTGCCCCTCAGCTCTGGCCGGCCTGCCATCGCTGCGCCATCACATGGCGGGGCTCGCATGCAGCAGCAGGGATGGCGTGGCCAAATTGACGACCAAGGGCAGGGAGAGTCTGCACCATGCACACGTGCGAAGTGGCCTCACATCCACTCGCCAGTCTGTGCAAGTTGCTTTTGAGATGGCAAAGCCTGACCAGAAGCTGATGGACGATGATGGGAGTGACGGAGGTGGAGGATCATCAGGTGGAAAGCAAAGCCAGGGGGTGGATTTCAAAAGAATGAGTGAAGGAAACAGTGAGCGGTGGTGGTAGTCGGTGGCAGTCATGCAGGTTGTGAGGCGGCGCTGGTAGCCACAAGGATGGGTGTTCTTGCACTGTTGCTCACTCTGAACCTGGACTGCATTGCATTGCAGCCTTGTAGTCCTGGTGTTGTTGGTCCCGCCATGGGTGGAGAGATTGGGAAAATGGCTGACAGGTGTTACCTGCAGAAAAGAGATTGAATAAGTCCAAAGGCCCTGCCGTGCGGCATTGCGTGCACAGACGGATAAGAGAGAGTATGTAGCCGAAATGAAGAAGATTGTTGAGACCACCCCAAATTTGTTTGTTCGGGAGATGTTGATACATTTTTTGGGACTGGGTTCTATGCACCACCTGGGGTTCTCACAACAGGGACATTCACAAATGGCCGCATCTGGGTCGGACGGATGTCCATGGCGGCAGGCCGGGCAGGGGAATCAGCTCAGAGGGCCTGACAGCGAATCTGGTCAAGCTAGGCTTTCAAAATTCAAACAGATAGTCCTTCAGGACATCCGTTAAAATTGGAACGATAGAGAGAAGATTAGCATGACCCCTGCGCAAGGATGACACGCATAAATCGAGAAATGGTCCAAAAAAAAAAAAAAAAAAAAAAAAAAAAAAAAAAAAAAAAAAAAAAAAAAAAAAAAAATCAAACAGATAGGTTGAACACTGACACTCCTTTTGGTGTCACATTGTGGACTTTGAGAGGAGCAACCGGGAGATGAAGAGGTAAGATGGTTCAGCTTTGACCCAGAAAGCCGAGTTGTGCGAGAGCAGATCAGTTGCTATCTGACCAGCACCACTGCAGAAACACAAAATTATCATGGACAATCTCCATGAGACCCCGACATATGGAGGTTGGGCCGGCGCTAAGGGACCTCGATATTGCCCATCTATTGAAGACAAGACCGCCCAGTTCATGGACAAAGAGTCACATCAAATTATATGCAGGGCCTTTCCGCAGGGTTTCCTGAGCCTATACAGCTGGCTCCCTGCTCCATAGCCTGCCCAGCCCGGAACATTGCTCAATGCTTAGGCCAGCTTATGAAGTTGAGTACGATTATCTTCCCACACATCAGTGTGACTACGCCGATGACGAGAAAATTTAAACTGACTGTTCTTCTCTGGTCAACAGGCTATGAGGAAGCAGCTGCACAGGGGCTGGTTGCAGGAATCAGCGCTGCACGACTTGCTGTGGGGAAGCATATGGTCGTCCTCGAGCAAGAAAGCAGCTATATTAGGACACTGATCGACGATCTTGTTACAAAGGACGTGCGACAGCCTTACCGTATGTTAACGAGCCGATCTGAGTATCGCCTTCTTTTGAGATCCGATGATGCGGACAGTTGTTTGCCCCCTCTTGGCCGGGAAGTGGGGCTGATTGTCGATCGACAGTGGAGATCATATCTCGATAAGCAAGATGGAATGGAAGAAGAAAAGACCAGACTGTCAACCTAGCGGGTTTGTGAGGAGCACCCCTTGGCTATCTCTGTGGCAGAGCTGTCAAAGTAGCCTGTGAAGCAATATGTCTCTTTAGAAAGTTTCATCAGAAGGCCCCATAAGCATCACGATGTGGTAGACGCACATAACCTTGGAAACGAAGCGCTGTTGCCAGAGGAGAGGGAGTGTGTAGAAATTGATCTAAACTATGAGGGTTATATCACAAGACAACAAAAGCATTTGGAGCAGATGGCAGAAAAACATCGCAGGCCTATTCCTGCAGACATCGACTACTACGCAATCGCAACTCTCTCCATGGAATCTCATGAAAAGTTGTCAAGGATACGGCCAATCAATATTGGGCAGGCATCTTGCATTGGACGTTGAATCCTGCATACATTACATCGCTGTTGGTATTCCTTGAGGGGCAGAGGCGGCAAGAGAGAGCGCTCCAGGGCGCAGATGAAAAGAAGATGCAGCAATCGCCGCTCCACGGCCGGTCGGCAATGGTAGTGCTCCGCATGCCATTCCTCATGTTGAATGTGCAGCTCAAGCCATGGACACGGGCAGCGTGAAAGCGTCTACCTCAAAAGACGACACGCTGGAGAAGGACGTCGTTCTCGGCAGACTAAAGACGGGGGCTCCTTGGTACTTGAAGTTCGGCAATGGTGTGATCTCCTACTGAAATGGTGCAGTAGAGCATGCCTCGGGCACTGCACCATCGCAGGCTGCACGAGGCTGTTTGGGTGAAGTTTGGATACTAGATAACATGGCAGAAACGTCATGCATGACAGTCTCTAGTGACGACGCGGATGACGACACAGACTGGCGAGTGTCAGGAAATCTGTTTGGATCCATACCTGTTTGCAGGTCTCCTAGCCGGTCAAGAAGATGCTTGCAAATTGCTCCGTCCTCACAAACGGACCACTCGCGAGGAGGAAGAAGGTGGTATGATGATGATGAACACAATGGCAGCAATGTAGAAGCAATGGCGAAGAGGACCAAACACGTCACACACGAAGAGGGCGACAGAACAGCAATGGACAAGGGGCACTAGAGAAAAAGAAGACTTTTACAAATGGAAAGCTCTGCCTTTTCAGGTGACACGCCACAGTTGACAAGGGCCACTAGAGAAGAAGTGCTCCCACATGGGCACACGAAGATGGCCATGGCGCCACATGCCAGCGAACTAATCAGCCTGCCAGTGCGGACTCGGAGTAGCTAAAGCAACCACACAAATAAACATATATCACATGCGGCAGCGATGGCGAGAGACAGTCCCAGCTCATATCACAGGCTGCAGAAAGCATAGCAAGTGGCAGCCTTCCACAATGCAGCGCATGTGCGGCGGCGGTGGTGACAAAACACCAACCTTCCACCACGTCAGGGCATGCAGTTTGACGAGGCTGGTACGTTGGCAGAGGAATGCAGTGGCTGCCCTGTCTGGACATCATGTCGGTCAACAGCCCTGCTCCCCACTACCGAGAAATGAAGGCTTGACCTGTACTGGTGGGTTTCCCCCATGTGCCCGCACAGCTGCTGAGGACCAAAAATTTGCGAAGGTCCACTTCCCCGCCACTCTCCGAAAATCATGCCTGGGGGTTCCCCCTCGACACAATGTCACACAGTGGGCCGCGGACATTCCAGCCCGTCGACGGGCGGACCCCCCAAAAAAAAGCCCTTCTTGTACAGTGTGGGGTAGGGGTCCTCCCCTCTCCAAAAAATGTTACATCTTTCAGGGCGGCAAGAGTGTGCGGTGTGACACATTGGCACTCGTTTCCACATGCAACAAAAAAAGCCACCGCGCCCTACCGTTTTCCCCCAAACATAACGCATATGCGTTGTATTCGAGTTTTCCAAAAAAACCGGTTTTCGAAAAGTTAGACCCTTTTCTTCAACTACAAGGGCACTTTGACTATAACGCATGTTCGTTCTATTCGAATTATCTACCTCGTGGGCGCGGGGAACGCATCCCTAAGGTAGCCAAATCAATGAGACTAAGAGCTCGCACAAAAGAAAGAGAGAGAGAGAGAGAGAGAGAGAGAGAGAGAGAGAGAGAGAGAGAGAGAGA
>BFEA01000040.1:1926661-1948432 GCA_003427395.1 Chara braunii
TCTCTCTCTCTCTCTCTCTCTCTCTCTCTCTCTCTCTCCGTGCGCGAAGGCGCTTCTGACAGCCAAGAATATGGCGCGGCCAAGAAAGTGGCGCGACCAAGAAAATGGAAAAATAAGAAAGCCACTCACCAAGGTCTCGCTGCACTACTGTGGTCACCGAGACAAAAAAGGAAGGGGTTGTATTTGCCCACGTTCTAGCAGAAGATTCATTCACATTTTGCACATTTGCTGAGGAGTGGAGCAAGGACCCAAGTAGGGGAAAGGAATGAAACTCAACCCAGAACATGGAAAGGTACGTCGCTACTTTACTTTTACCTTTTTGCCAAGGCTCTAAGGCCCCCAGTCATAGTCCACAACTGAGCCTACTCAGCTTGGACCCGACCCCCTTCTGCAGGCAAGGTTGGTCTTGTTCACTTGAACATAACGCTTATGCGTTGTAAACGAATACAATGCATGATATGTGTCATATTCGTTTACAACGCATATGTGTTATGTTCGGGGGAAGACGGTAGACTTTAGGAAAGGGGTGACATCCCAAAATTTCCTCGAAAGTACTTGGATGATGATTTGTGGAATCTATGAAGCATGGAGGAGGGCCTTGGGCCCAAGTGTGCGGATCGATAATTATTGTGGATGCTCCCGTGAACCCGCAGGCAAGCTAAGACCTGTGTGTGTGAGCGGGTCAGGTACCAGTGGAGGTCACGTGCTTATTGGAGCGAAGTGTGCAATAACTGTTGCATCTGTGTGGTGCGTCCGTGTGGTGTTGTGTGTGGGGTGTGTTAAGTTGGACACTACAGCCTAACACTTTGTCCTGGCTGTAATGGTTAAACCAGTGGTACACGTCCCCAGCCTTGCAGTCTGAAACACCAAACGTTGGGCCTGCGGTTGATAAAATTGGGTTGGCGGTCGGGTTTTCAGTTCGGCCTTCCAGAAATCGAGGTGTCAGGCCCGAGGCCCAGGTGCCCATGTACTAGTGCTTTAAGAGACATGGCTCTTGAGGCCGAGGTTGCCAATTTGAATCTGTGTGGGCATTGGGCCCAGATGTATGGATCTTAGTAGTGCTTGATCAGAAGCTGAGCTTTTTTGCGGGGAAATTTTCGATATGACCCTGAAAGCTCAATTTGTTTGTGTCATGCCCTTCCAATAGCCAAGTTACCCTGTCGTGCCCCTCGGGCCTCTGAACTTTCCTACAGGGCCTTGTCGGTGGGGGCCACAACTTTCCATCATGCCCCTGTGGCCATTGGTGGCACTGGTGGCCGTTCTCCTAACCTTGGGAGGGGAGCTATTGGGGCATACTGGAACTTTGGAACCGGTACTGGTAGGGGCATATTGAACATATTTCAGGCCCAAACGATGCCAGGGTTTTTTTGGAACTTCAATCGTTGTCGAGGGGCGTGACAGGGTAAGTCGGTCGTCAGAGGGGCACGCCGCAAATAAATAGAACTTTCAGGAGCATATCGAAACAAAAAGAAAACCGACACTTAGGGTCTCGTTAGACACTCCTTAAATAATCCAAAAAAAATTAGGTCGAGTCCTAATACTACGCCTCACTGGGCTTACACACTGACCATAGAATAGCTAGTCTTTCCATAAGAACACACTACTATCTTTGTACAGTATACAGGGATGCTGGACCCGGTTTCCAGCAGGTGCAGCTCCCCACCAATAGATGGAGCCTTCAGCACGGGAACCCACTTACCGGGGATGATCTCACCTCGGTAAGTGGGCTACCCAAATATGAAGTTACAATAAAGAAAACAAAAATGACAAGTCCTAAAAGATTTTTAGGATTTGGTGCGTGCTAGTTAGAAGCTTCCTAAAAATTCAACATTTAGTAGTAGTCCGAAAAGTTATACCCGACCAGTTTCGTATACGTACATGGAGCCGCACCGCCGATGTCCGGCCATCGCCGTCCCGTGTCCGTGGTACATAGGGGTGCGGAGCATCATTGTGTTTCGCCTGCCCAATCCCAATTGCGTCAGTGGCGTGCAACGCATGCCCCAACGACGAAGACAGGCGGGCGACGTCGATGTCGAGCACACGCACAAGGTCGGCGATGGAGGTGGATGTTGGTGGCGTCGGCCATGTGTTGTCTGCTGAGGAGCAGGATGCGGTAGTGCTGGCAGTGACGGTCGTTGTTCTCCGCCCGCAGATCGGCAAAGCATCGTCGGCGCACCACCCCTTCTCTCCCCGTAAGACTTCCGCACCCAATGGTCGACTACAGCAGGGGCAGGACACCACATGATGTTTCCAAGATTCGCCCCGTCCCCACCCCCGCCCCCCTCCCCACCGCTACCGGTTCTTCCCGTTGTCGTCATCATGCCGCTGAAGGCTTGCAATGTCCGCGCAGTTGGCCCACATACTTCTGCACCACGGAGTTGTGGACATTGCTGCCCCGCACGCGTCAGCGCAGCTCCGTGGAACGCGAACTGTAAGGAGCTCGTGGGGATTCCTAATTTTTTTTACGAACGTTGTTTTCACATTTTTCTTCACGACCTCTTTTTTTTTTTTTTTTTTTTTTTTTTTTTTGAGACGATGCTCCAATCTATTCGTGGGGAGCAACACGGCTGGGAACCGGGCCCTGAGTCCCTTATCAGATCAACAAAATGAGCTACCGGGGCCATTACCTGGCTTCGGCTAAGAGCAATTGAAGAAAAGGGAAAACTCAGAAACATTCATGGTCCACTACTCAACCTCTACCAAGTCACTAGAATATGTGTGTCAAAAAGTCTCCCAACCACAAGTCAGATAGGTGAAACCTATTCAATCCACCTACAACCACCACCAGCATGGTTGTTTTCAGCACGAACCGAAGCTCTTCAAGGCCTCATGCTCCCATCAGGTTAGGTTACAAAGTTGTACCACCTTGCTCCGGCACTGGCCAACATTGCTCCAGTTACGACCCCCGATGACCACTGAGACTGCCCCCGCAAACAGCCCCCCAGATCTCTCTACCAGGCCTCACGCTCCCACTAAGCTAGGTCATAGAGTTGCGCCACTTGGCTCCGGCTCCGGCCAGCATTGCTCCAGCGTTGGTCTTCGAGAGCCATCGAATTTTCGGCCACCCTTCGCAGGATCACAGATGACTTGTCAGATAGCACCTATTTTCCTACAACCTTCTCGAGAGGCAAGCCAAATGGAAAGAAATACTAAACTGGAGGTTAAATTTATTTGAGAGAGATCGCCCCTCCCTCCCCCTCCCCCTCCCCCTATCCCTCCCCCCTCAGCCCTTCACTGCCTCTGCCGAGGCGAGTCACCCACTCTCCCTCGGCCCCAATATAGGACCAACCAGGGTCACCAGCCCGTACCCGTACGTACGGAGGTCCCCAGGCCGACTTCCGTATGTACGGAGGTCCCCGGCCTGACCTCCGTACGTACGGGCGTTCGGTGTCCGAACCCGAAGGCGTTCGGCCCCCGCCAAAAATGATTCGGGGCCTAAACATACATTTTTGTTTCTGATTTTTTTTGTTTTTCGTTCTCTATGCTGTGAGGTAAGTGCCTATAAATTTTGAAGTCATTTTGCTGAGCCAATTAAAAATTAAAAATCTCCAAAAATGGTGGTGTCAAAACGCGGCTATTTTGTTTTTTTTTTCCACTTTTTACTTTTTGTTTTCACTTTATTCCGGGGCCTAAACAATTCTATTATATTTTGAATTGTGTTTAGTGAGTTTTGTATTTTAGTATACATCTGTAAATTTTCAGGGCATTTGGCTGTGCCAAAAAAAAAAAGAAAAATCGCCAAAGATGGCGGTGTCGAAAACGTTCTCGCTCACTCACTAATTTTAATTCTCTTTTCCTTTTTTCTTATTTTTATTATTAGTTTTATTTTCTGTTTTTAATTTTCATTTCAAATTTGGTAAGGAATTTGGATGTAATGCTCAGGCAAATGTTTGTTATTTTATTTGTCTTCATAACACATCTTTTTTTCAGATATTTTTGAGATGTTTTTTTTTTTTTTTTTTTTTTTTTTGGTCCGCGTTCGGCCCGAACGGCTGAGCTCATCCCCAAGGGGTCCCATACGTTCGGGGGTTCGGGTTCGGGCGTTCAGCCTGTCCGGAACGCCAGTTACCCTGGGACCAACCCTCTACCCTCCTTTCCCCAGGAGCACGCAGTTCCGACCTAAAGCATTTCTGCCTCCGCTGGGATTGATGGTGACCCACACACCAGCCCCTGCCCCAAGATAAGGCAACCCCCTACTCCGCCCCTACCCTCTTTGAGACATTCACCCCCCACCTTGTGATGCCCCTGCAAGATAGAGCTCCCCCCACCCCCTTCTTACCGTTCAGCCCTCGGGGAACGATCCGATCCAGCCGACTACAATTATTGATGACACACTTGCCAAAATGTCGATTGCAATTTGGAAAAGCAGGGCCTCTTCGAAAACCCCCTACATCGTTAAGAACAACCCACTCAAAAAAGCGCAGGGCAGCAGTAAGACTATTACAATTATTCCCCTGCTCCTTGCGCCAATCAACGTTTGGCAGCTCCCACCATGTGCACGTATCACCAATTTAAGAGAAGCAAAAAACTAATTATCGGAGAGGATCTTCAAAATTTATAGCTATAATAGTAGAATTCCGAAGTTTTCGGGTTCCAAGATTAGAAAATCATGATAGAACTTTACTTGGGACTTTTAGAAATTATAGTCGAAATTCAAAGATACGTAATTATAGAACAGATCCCTACGAATTGTGCTGGTGATTCAGAATGGATAATTATGTTTGTGTGTATGTGTGTACATGTAGATGAGAATACTTTACTTGGGACTTTTAGAAATTATAGCCGAAATTCAAGGATATGTGTGTATGTTAGATGATAATTTAGCTGATAAGAAAATAGAGGATAAGATTGTGAGTTTATTTTTCCAAAATTGAGAAGCTGAATTTATAACTGTGTAAGCATTAAATTAGAGCAAGAATGTAGGAAATTAGAAGATACAAAATAAAATCAGCCAGATCAGTTTGAAAAGGCAGCCGACGCGAATAGCGCCAGACATGTTCGCACAAAATTCACCTGCTCCATCGCCGCTGTCATTATAGTGCCGCTACCTGCTTCCGCGTTGGCGGTACCCACCTGCTTCCTTGTCTTTAACCGATGAACCAGGTCAAATGAATGCCTGAAATTAGGAAGCTTCTAACCACAATGCATTCCTAAAAACTGGCGCTCTTAGGAGTGTCTAAGGAGACCCTAAGAGATTCGACCCTAAGCTATTCTTCTCTCAATCCCACCTTACACGAGAGAACATGCAGGGGCTACGCCTGGCCTGACCTGCAGGTGGGCGATACCAGGCAGGGGACAGCCGGTAGCATCAGGGACCATGCTAAGGGATCCCTGCGCCTCCCCTCCGGTCCCCTTCCCTACGAACATCAGCAGTCTCTGCTCAAATGCCGACCGGGGGATCCAGCGGTCAGAAGCTAAGCTTTAGGGGAGGGAAGTAAAAAGGCAAAAAAAAAGGAGGCCCGGGACGCTCTAGGGTAGGGAAGGGGACGGGTGGCACGGCAATCTACAAAATCCCAGACCGCCTTTTTTCGAATTGCAATCTGCAAAATCCCAGGCCGCCTTTTTTTCTAATCTGCTAATTATTTTATTATTCCGCGAGTGATGAGTTAACCCGGCCGGCGTACCCATATGCCGGAAAAATCCGTGTGACTGTCTGATTTAAAAAAAAATAATAAAATAATTAGCAGTGCCTGAACGCGAGCCGCCCGTTGATGGCTTCAGCGCCAATTGGTTGAGGACGTCGCCCACTATCACATGCAGCCGTGAATGTCCTCTGAGGGCAAGCTCACACTAAGACTGGCATGGATGTATCTGAGCGCAATTACATCACGACCTGAATGTAGACGACGCTAATTACGTCCAGAGCTCAGTCGAAAAAGTCTGCGTGTGAGTACGGCCGGAGTCTCTTCTTGAAGCACCCGGTGTGTCTGTGTTCTTGCTTCTTTACCTTTTTGCTTTTCATGACAGTTTCGCGCGAGGCGCGTGCGTCTTTGCGTGCGTGCTTGGTTGCTGTAGTTGGTACGTTGGTTGCGTGTGTGCGTGCATATATGTCCGTGAAGAGAGAGAGAGAGAGAGAGAGAGAGGATTCATATCCTGCTGTTTGCTGTTCATCTGGTCTGGGCTCTGACTGCTTCCCGCTTTCTCTACACACACACACACACACACACACACACACACACAGAGAGAGAGAGAGAGAGAGAGAGAGAGAGAGAGAGAGAGAGAGAGAGAGAGAGAGAGGATTCATATCCTGCTGTTTGCTGTTGATCTGGTCTAGACTCTGACTGCTTCCCTCTTTCTCTATCTTTCGCGCCATGTCGATGCTAGTCCTGGATTGCCTCGAGATCAAGTGGTTGTGGAGGAGGTTTGTCATCGAAGAGTGTGCTTGAGGGAGGGAGGGGGAGATCCTTCGGTGTTAGTTGAGACTAGTTGGATGGCCGCAGAGGAGCAGAAGTTGTGGCGGTGGCAGCACCATCATTATCAGCAGCAACATCAGTAGGAAGAGGAGGAGGAGAGATGGGATGGAGGCTTTGCGTGGAGAGAGGGGGGAGGAGGCGATTGGGTGAAAGTTCCCTTCTCTAAGAGGAGGAGAGAGGGAGGAGGAAAAGGAAGGCGATCGAGTGAATGTTCTTTGTTCCGGAGGTGGAGGAGGGAGGGGAGAGAGGGAAGGGAGAGGGAGAGGGAGGATGTCATCCTCTTCTGCGACTTCGTTATGCTCTTCTTCGGCTTCGTCAAGCCACGTGGCATCGTCAAGCCACGTGGCAGCTTCTCACTCCGGTTTGTCCCATCATGGGGCATTGTCTGAAGCGCGCCGAATGCTGAAAGAAGTGGCTTCTGCAGGAAGGAGGAGGAGGAAGCCAACAGAATGCGACACGTCATCCTCACCGAATAATGGTAGCAGTGGTATTACCCATTTCCCGCCAAAATGCTCGCCAGCATCGTCTTCATCATCATGTCTTCCCTCTTCGTCGTCGTCATCATTACTATTAGGATCAGCAGCAGCAGGAGGAGCAGTAGGGGGAGGGGGAGGGGGAACGCCACCGCTGTCTGCTGAGCAAGACACGTGGCAGGTTGTGCAGACCTGTCTTGGTCTTCTTGAAGCTTTTGGATATGACCATACCCCTCGACCATGTGAAGAAACGGATAAGGTTGGTAAAGGATCATTGGATCTGGAAAAGGATAAAGATAAGCTGGAGGAGGAGGAGAAGGAGGAGGACGAGGAGGAGGAGTTGAATTCGAGAGATCGAACGGTCATATGGGCTGTTCTGGAGTTGATCGTGCGGTGGGGAATTTATCCTGCGCTGAAAATTGAGTTGGCAGAGGCCTTAGCCGGTAGATTTACGAGTAGCAAGGGTGCGGCATCAGTAGCGGCGGCAGCCGCGGTAACGGCGACAAAGAGGGGTGCTGACGTGGACGCTGCATCTGCTGCCACGTCAGCGCTTGGCAGTTCCGAGCACTTCTTCGATCATGTCCATGCTGTCCAATCACCTGGTCCACGTGGACTTATGGCTTGCGCAGATGCATTGGCATCCATCTTGTTGAAGGGAGGAGGAGGAGGAAGATGGGAAGGAGGACGACGAGAAGGGGGAGGAGGGGGAGGAGGAGGAGGAGGAGGAGGAGGAGAAAGATCATCTAAGAGGAGTCGTTTGCGATCATTGATTCAGAGGCGTGTGCTGTCGCATCATCTTGCTGACGTGGCAGCCGCTTATCTCCAGTTGATCCATAGTTCTGAACAGTGCCACGTGGAGAGTGGACATGATAGATACGCACATCAGCCTTCCTCTCTCTCTTCATCCGTCTCTTCACCTCCTCCTCCTCCTCCTCCTCCTCCCTCTCATCATCATCCTGAGGATAAATCCTATTCTTATGCAGATAATGGAAGAAGTGCAAGTGCGCTTACTACTGCTTCTGGTCCTCTACTTGGGAAAACTGGTCCTGCTTGTGCTGTATCTGCTGCTTCTCCATCCTCCTCCTCCTCCTCCTCCCCCTTCTCCTCCTCGCCCTTGTCATCGGTATCCTCATTAGCAGGATCAGTAGAGACATCATCCACTTCTCTCTGTCTCGTGGAGAGGAAGTCCTTAGAAGATAAGTTGTCCCTGCTAATTGAGAGGATTGCGCCTGAGTATTCGGTCGAAGCATTCATGGCACTTCTGTCTCTACCGTCTAAGCAAGAAAGAGGAGAGAACCACGAGGAGGAGGGAGAGAGGAGGGAGAAGGTGGGTTGGAATGGGATGTCAGGAGGAGGAAGAGGGCGAGGAGGAGGGAGATCCACTCCCTCTCCTTCTCTCCCATCTAAGCCCCCAGCCCCGCTTTCGGCAGACCCGCAGTACACGTGGCTGCGTCGATCGTGCGGGCGAATTTTGTCGGTTGTGATGATGCGTCCCGACGGCGTGGCTTCTGTCCTGTCTCGCATGATTGGGTACGTTGACGGCGGCAATACGTCCTTGTTTGCCAGGGCGGCAGCCCACGTGGCCTCGATCCCGACCACCGTGGCGACCGCCGAGACCTACTACTCGAGTATCTGTCCACAATTGTCGTCAATCCTTTTGAATCGCGATCGGGATCGGGATCGGGATCGTCTTCCAGGCACCAAGAAGATGGGGGGAGGAGTAGGAGGAGGAAGGGATGAAGAGCAAGAAGAAGAACGGATGGGTAGGAGTGGAATGGGAGAAAGTGTGATGAAGAATGTGAGGTCGGCGGCTCTCCACGTGGCATGCGACATGATTCGCAAAAGACCTGCTCTGGGGAAGAAACATTTTGTGGATCCTCTGCTTGTCCCCCTGAGGAAATGGTTCCTCAGGATGCAGCCACGTGGCAACAGGAGAAGCCGTGTGATTTGTGTAGACAAAGTCTTGAAAGTCGGTCGCGATCGACGGTCAGCGACGACCGAAGAGGAGGAAGAGGGTAAGCAGGAGAGGAACGAGGAGATGCAGAAGGACGAGAGGAGGGAGGAGGAGGAAAGAAAAGGGGAGGAGTCGGAGAAGAGAGGGGAGATTGAGGAAAACGAGGAGGTAGTCGAGGGGGAACTGGTTGAGTGTTTGTTGCAGGTTCAGGCGCTTCTGACCTTTGGTGGAAAGGGTGGGGACGTGGCCAGAAGAATAGTCCTCGCAGAGACACGTCAGATGGCTCCAATGATTTTCGATCTGTATTGTAGCGTTAGACTTTATCTTCGAGAAAAGGCAAAGAAGGAAGAACTAGAAAGGATACGGAGAGCGAAGAGAGTAGAAGGGGAAGAAGAAGATAACAGAGAGCAGACTAAGGACGGCGCATTCAGAGCTGCTTCTGCTGCCACGTGTGACAAAGAGAGCAGTATAGGCAACAGCAACGGCGAAAGGGCGATCAAGGGGAGAGCAGTAGGACGAATGGGAGGAGGAGGAGGAGATGGAGAAGGAGGAATGGGGGTAAGTGTAGGGGAGAGAGTAGGGGGAAGACTAGGGCGAAGAGAGAGAGGAAGAGGAGGAGGAGGAGGAGGAGAATATCCGGGGCAAGTAGGAGTAGGGGGGAGAATAGGGGCAGGAGTAGGGGGAAGGATGGGAGGAAGAATAGGGGGTGGATTAGGGCGAGGAGAGGGGGGTGAGAGAGGAGGAGGAGGAGGAGGAGGAGGAGGTCCGGTGCTGAGAAAAGGGTTTCTTGAGAGAGGTCTTGACTTTGAATGGGACTTAGCCACTGATGGAAGAAGTGCTAGAGCCATCAGGAATGTCAGAGCAGCCTGTGCAGATATACTTGGTGCCCATTTCGCTGCTTCTGAGGATGATGTTGGCTCTGCTGTTTCGGCCTGTGACTGTGATCTTGGTGATGAAGAGGGGGATGGTAATCGTGGAGGAAGAGGAATTGATGTGCTTTGGTCTTGTGTGACTCCTGGAGGTAGCAGAAGGGGTAGGAGGAGCAGTAGTTCGGGAAAGAGGAACGGTGAGCAGGAGGAGAAGGAGGAGGAATGGAGATCGAGATTGATGAAGCCCAGACGTAAGGGAGGAGATGGAAGAGGAGGAGGAAGAGGAAAGGAGATGGAACTCGACAAAGGGCAAGAGGAAGGGGGGAGGAGAGAATCTGTATGCGTACTGTGGTGGCCGTCGAAGGATGGCGGAGAGGTTGCTGATGCTGTTGACCTGGCTGCTTCCAGGCTGACGTGGCGCCACAGGGCATGGTTTGCCAGTGTTCTTATCGAATCGGATGATTGGAAACTTGCAGCAGATTTGATGCATCTGCTTTTGGATAAGCTTATCCATTTGAGGAAGGAATATGGCATCAGAGGCGAAATGGAGGAGTGGCAGAATCAAGGGCCAGCAGCCACATCGTCGCTAAATTTAGCACAACAAGAGGTGCATCGTGAAGAGGAGTCTAATCGAAGGCGAAGGAGCTTAGTCCCTCCCTCACAATCATCCTCCCCCTTTGCCGTGATTGTGGGAGAAGGGAGGGAGTTGGCCATCGCTCTCTCCGAGGTGTTGGACACATTCTCAGAGCGAATCGGTATTCGTGCTCTGCAGCAAAGTGGGGCCTGCACGCTTCGGCTTGTCAAGAACCTGCTGGAAAAGGGTGATGTCCTAACGGACATCGGGATCCTAGTCAAACTGCTGGTTCTGGTACAATCATTGGTCTCAAGTGCCAGAAGGGCTGTCATGCTTAAAGGCCTTGTTGAAGGGATTGAAAATGAGAACAAGTTGCAGAGCAATGAGGCGAAGGACCTCCTCAATGAACTCCTTCCTTTGTTGAAAAGGATTGACGACATGTACCCTGCAGAAAGCCCCGTTGTGGGAATCACACAGGGCTTGCTTAAGGCAATCCCTGACATCATAGCCGATCATTCGTGAACGACCTTATGAAAACCAAATCAGTCAATGAACAAAAGGAATGAATGAATCCATACATGCACATGCAGGGCGTCCAGTATATACGGCTCTCTCTCTCGTCTTCTTTTCTCTGCCTATCTATTGATTGGTCTGCGTCGATTTGTCCCTCCAGCTGTCTGTTTGTCTGAATCTGTGTGTGTGTGTGTGTGTGTGTGTGTGTGTGTATGTGTGTGTGTGTGTGTACCTGTCTGTGTCTGGGTGTCTGTCTCACTATCTGTGTGTGTGTGTGTGTGTGTGTGTGTGTGTGTGTGTGTCTGTGTGTGTGTGTGTACCTGTCTGTGTCTGGGTGTCTGTCTCACTATCTGTCTATCTGTCTATCTGTCTATCTGTTCGCCCATCTGTCTGTTCATCTGCTGATCCTTCTGTGTGGCTTCTTTTCTTTTCTTTTTTTTAAGAAGATGCAGGCTGTCTTTCTCCTCGTATGCGGGACGGCTGCATTTACTATGCTATTTTCTTCTCTCAATATTCTTCCATCTCACACTACCTACCTCGGACTGTGCACTCAAACTGGTCGACCCACCTTCCGATCCTGCAATGGAGTTGGCAACCCAACCAGCAAGGAACCCAGCTCCAATCGTCGGTGCAATGATCTTTCGGTTGGTCCGTTGTTACACCATCTGACCATTTTGTCTGCCGCTCTCATTGCCTGTTCATCCAATGGCATCTGTTTGTCATTCCGTCCGTCCGTCTATCCGTTGTCACCCATCGTTGGACCATCCATCTGTTTGGGTCGGCCAGTCTGTTCATCCGTTCATGTGTCTGGAAGTCCGTCCATCTGGCTGTCTATCTATCCGACTGCTCACCCACCTCTCCACTGGGCCATACATTTGTACCTGTCTGTGTCTGGGTGTCTGTCTGTCTATCTGTCTATCTGTTCGCCCATCCGTCTGTTCATCTGCTGATCCATCTGTCTGACTTCTTTTCTTTTCTTTTCTTTTTTTTAAAGAAAATGCAGGCTGTCTTTCTCCTCGTATGGGGGACGGCTGCATTTACTATGCTATTTTCTTCTCTCAATATTTTTCCATCTCACACTACCTACCTCAGGCTGGGCAGACTGTCGGGGTTCAACCTCCTGATGAGTCGGTGAAAGTCTGAAGAAACAGTCTGGCACAGTCGTGCTTTTTTTGAGTGTATAGTGAATATGACAACACACCCACATTATAGTACTGCACATATCTGGCCTTCGCGCACATACATCTCGCGATACAGTTACACAGAGCACACATAGACTGCACATATCTGGCCTTCGGGCACATACATCTCGCGATACAGTTACACAGAGCACACATAGCCTTCGGGCAGATACAAAACGCATGGCCCTATGGGCGCATACAACAAACATACATAGCCTCTGGGCACACGCACATACACACAACTACGATACTGGGCTGGGGGAGTCTATCAGGTATATGACGGGGTCTACTCACGCATGGCTTAGCTCTAGGGTAGGGGTAGGGATATAAGTCGCTCCGGCTAGTCTGAGTTCCGCCTAGCCTTGGGTAAGCTAGGGGAAGGACGGTAGGATGTATCCGCGGGTGCTGGCCTGCCTTGCTTAGGTAATCCTGCAGGGTAGACTCTCTGAATTGGGCCTGTAGAAGATTGCATGAGCCTGGCGTCCGAAGTTCCCGTACGGCAAGGTTCGTCCACTTCCGCTTCCATCAGGGCTGGCAGGTTGGCCCAGCCTTGGTGCTTGTCACTGCTGTCTGGTCCAAGTTGCCCTCGATACTGGTAGGATGATGGTCCTGAGTGCTGGTCACACTGAGGTAGGATAGTAGGGACAGGGGGTGCACTGGGAGTATTAACGTGGGGATGGGTAGGATAGGTGGCCTATCCTGTTAGGACAACCATTGGCTGCCGCATCCAGCAATCACCGCGGGTCTGGTCCTTGGCCTCTACAACACCCTGGGTTAAAAAAAAAAAAAAAAAAAAAACCACCCACATTCCTTCCTACTTTCTCTTGCGCTACTAGTAAATGAATAAGAAAGAGCATCATTAAAAGAACAGACAAAATATAAGCTGAGATCTGAAGTAAAATGAACAGGAGTAACCTTCCCATTTACTCTTGCCTCCTTTTATGATGTGCAAGTGGGTCGTTATGGCACACGGGAATGTGGGCAGCTCGAGCTCAACCACAATCAATGTGATGAGACATGAGAAGCACAGTAAAAGGGGAGTCGCAAGAACAAATGAAAGGGGCACCCCCCAAAGGCCAAAGGGGTACCCCCAAAAAAGCCAAAGTTAACAGTTGAGGAAGGGATTTAAACCAGTAAAAGGGGAGTTGCAAGAACAAATGAAAGGGGTACCACCCAAAAAGCCAAAGGGGTACCCCCAAAAAAGCCTAAGCGAACACTGTTAAGAAAGGGATTTAAACGCTCCTATTATGCTCCATGGTGCTTGCTATAGAGGTAAAACTGTCTCATTGTTGGATTGTTGCAAACTGAGTGTGTTCGTTGTGCAATGAATCCACTCAATGAGAAGCTCATTAATGCCGAAATACAAAATGTGTTAGCGCAGAATCAATGTGTCTTGAAATCGTTCGTTAAACCATATTCATCATCCAAGTGGCATCCCACTGTCAAATGCACAGAGAAGAAGTAGAGGAGAGAGGGAGGTGAGACTTAGAGGGTGAGAGAGAGAGTTTCCACCATCATCGTTGAGCAGAGAACACTTGCTGCCCACTTCCTCATCAAGCGTTGCCTCCCAACTCGCCATGTCAGCAACAGATCCACTCTGGCATTCTCTGACAATAAGCAGGTTAAAGCAAGCCGCCCATCCTCCAGCCATGTCAGTGGTGGCTTAGGAGGATGGCGCAGATCCTTCCTTCGGAGATGAACAGTAAAGCACAGTGTCGACACAGTCAAACAGGTAAGCTTTCCTTCCTCTATCGAACCAGTCTCACAGCTGTGATCCTTCCTCCTCCTCGCCCACTCCCATCAATGTTGGAATCAGTGTGGCCCCAGCCATGTCAGCATAATCAAGTGCGGTGCTGGCACCGACGACAGAGAATGGTGCCAGCATAAAGCTCTGGCAGTCTTGCGTCGTCGCATCAACGTTAAGCCAGCGACAAGCCAGCGTCGAGCCAGCGTCAAGCAGCATGTACAAGATTGAATGTCGTCCATTAGGGACTGGGTCAACTTGATAAGTTGACGTGCGTTGACCGACCTCTGGTCTCTCACATACGATGGCCCAGATCGTTCGTCAGCCAATGGTCTGGATTCCGTACAGTTGCAGAAACCAAAGTATCCCTCTTGGGCTTGATCTCATTCGGATATCTCCAAACAACCAGAGGTGTGTATCGGATCTGTGGCCGAGGTTTGGTTCGGGTCTGTGTGACACCCTGTACGAATAAGGGGCGTCCGTACGGCCCACACGGCTGTACGTACGGCCGTATGAGCCATTTTGACGGCCTTCCTGGGGGGGGTCTGACATGTGAAAGGGTGGGGGGGGTTCTGACATGTGAAGGGGTGCACACACGTGCGCGCGCTGAGAGACAGACAGAGAGAGAGGGAGCGCACACTCTAACATAGCTGTGCGCCTATGTGCGAGTTTTTTTTTTTTTTTTTTGAATCAATCAATCAATCAAGCATTCGATCAATCAACAACCAATCAATCAATCAATCAATCAATCAATCAATCAATCAATTTTTATTTCTCCACTTTTTTATTCCCGTTTTGATTATTATTATATTTTTTTAATATAAGAAAAGATAAAAAAATAAAATAATAAATATGGGGGTGTAGAGTTTGAAAAGCTCTACATCCCCATATGTATATATATATTTTTTTTCGTTTTTTTTGTGGGGGGGGTTCGTCATTTTGTAAGCGATTGTTAATACGGCTGTACGACCGTTCATATGGCTGTATGACCAGAGCTTCGTACGACATACGGCTTTGTATCTCAAGTCGAGGTTGACTGTTGACTTTCCCAAGGTCAACTGCCTCGGTTTGGGCTTTTGAAGGTCTGTTTTGGCTTGGCTTTGGGTTCCCCTTAGTGGTGGCCCTTCGTGTAAGCATTCTCATGACTTAGGGCGTGATTTTGACCCATGTTTTGGGCCTTTAACCAAAAGTGGCCACCCAAAGCCCACGACTGATGCATACTTGAGCCGAGTTAGTCCATTCCATACGGCCCAAGTTTGAGTTCCATCGCAAAACTATTTTTTTTAGGTTCGGTTATCTTTTAACCCATTGCTCATATGCAGCGACAATGTCAAGTGCAGTAGGTAGAAGTTATTTCTTAGTAAACCATCTTGATTCTGATTTAGGTTGAGTCTTGAACTTCATCTTGTACTGCTTTTATGTTCCAGAACTTCCAGTATTCGTTCGACTTCATATCTTTCATTCATGCAAGGAGGAAATATGGATGGTCGATTGGGAAACGTATGACCTTGTACATATGGTAGCAATTTGGAGGCGTGAAAGACGGGATACGTCTTGAGGTGAGGGGGTATGTCAATTCGATATGACGGTCCATCTGCGTCCCCTATCACCTTGAGAACTTTTCAGGGTTCGTAGTAGACAGGTAACAATATTTGAGACACATTCTTTTAAAGGGAAAATTCTTTAGACTTTACCCTGGGATGGTCGGCGATGCTTATTTGCTTGTTCGCTCATCCGCATTTGGGCTTTCTGAATATTTTCCTTTGCTTTAACTATGTCTTGTTTATGGAGAATTGTAAATTCTCTTGTACCCGGGAAAAGTCGTCGGACTTGTTCCCAGTAGTCAAAGCACCAATGAAACGTTTCGGCATCCAACCTTTATGAAGTCTCTTATGCGTTCGATCTGTCACAGTGTGAACACTATCGTTGTAAACACTTGCAATTTTATATAAGTTCTCGTCCCAATCAATCTGCCAGTGATCCGTAACCATACATACGAAAAAGTCGTTGGCACAATCTGTTCATCTGCTCAGTTTGGCTAATTTGTTTCAGGATCATATCTAGTGGACGACATGATCAATCTTGTGCTATACGCTTCCGTCAACATTTGTCATTGCTGGCCAGTGAACCATACCTCCCAATCAGAGATGATGGTTTCAAAAACCCATACCCGAAAACCCATCGCATCTGGAATTTCTAGATGACGAGTTTCCTTATGGAGCCCTGTTCCCAAAAAAAAAAAAAAAAAAAAAAAAAAAGCCTATCCATTCGTGGTCGTGGCGTCCTTACCTGCGGCACCCTTTTTTGAATTCCGGCGGTGCTTCGAATTGCATCTGCGGATGGCGTGGATCGTTGTCTTCTGTTGCCCCCAGCTTTTTCCGCCTGACCTCCACGGACATTGCTACCTCCAGTCTGACATCGCCTTCCAACTTCCCCCTCGTATTCTGCGACATGCGGCTGCTTCGATTTCTGGCCGGTTCACAGGCGGGACAGCGAAGTTTGCACACTCCGCATCAAGGCCATTCGGGTGCTCGAGTGCAAGGAGTAGAGGAAGACAGTGGTGTTCGCCACTGCCATCACATGTTGTGGGTGCGAGGGGTCTCCATGGCGGGAGACTCTCAGCAGCGTTGATCTTCATGCTACAAAGAATGCTCAGCGGACGTCTCGCCTTACCTTGGATCATTCGGGAGGTTGAAGACGGTCAGGGTGCAGCATCCTCGTCATGTGTGCAGCCAGCCGGTCCTCCAATTGCCCTGTCTGAGCATGCACGGCACGAACGTGAAGTTCCTGCGATTGCTCCGAGGGATTGCTGCAAGGTATCTGTCATGGTGGTATGCTGTCGTCCGTGCTGGGGTGAGAAGATCCGCGAAGGTCCGGTGTCGAAGGAGAGGGGGGCGGGGGGGGGGGGGGGGGTCCTGTAGTTGTTGGCATTGCTTACCCTCCGTCGTTTTTTTTTTGGGAAAACGGGCCCAGTGCCTAAGGCTCAAATTATAAGGTCGAATACAACACAAACACACGACTCCTCCCATTAGGGCTTGAAGAGCCTCAACCACTGCTCCCATAGAGACAGCTTCCCTATTCGGCAGAGATATAGTACTGGCAAGGGGCATTGATTGCTTCCCAATAAGGAAGGATTAACCCCACTCCACACAAAATCAAAAACTCTACCCTGCTTAGCTTCGACTGCGACTATTCAGACCGCTTGGCACAGTAAGAAGTAGTAGGSGGGGAGAATAGCAGGACAAAGAGGGTCTGCRTTGGACAAAATTCCAAGTCTAACCCTAGGTARTTTAATCCSAAGTCAKAACCCGCAGTTGGGCATTGATTGCTTCCCCACTAGGGAAGGACTACCCCCGCTGCATGCCAGAATCGAACTCTGCCCTACCATAGTTTCCCATAAGCAATCATACCCTACAACAGGGGGTAAGGTTATGGCAGGGCAAAGGAAGTCAAACAGAATGTAGATCCCAGTTAATCCCTAAAAGAATATAACACGTGTCCCCCACATCTGCCCAGATTTACCCTGAAATGCAACGTACACTTRYCACCCTGTCTACRYACCTCAGCACAGTATAACACAGGACAACACGCCATTGATACACTCGCGGGTAAACACCGAAATTTTATTTCAGAACTCCCCGTGAAACATAGAGTGAGCAAGGAGATGACGAGGCATCGTTCAAGAGCTATCCTAAGCCCTCCTCGCAGCAGCCTTCTCCTTCCATCCTCTCCCCGCCAGAGCCCCACGGAAATAACTCATGGCTAAGCCCCCCCTCACCCCGACCCCCAATCAGCTCCCTCCCCTGATGTGACACTGTGAAGGGCGCCCGAAGATAATCGGGAAGCGCAGTGGGATCGGCGAGCAGAACCCCTTGCCCACCCTTCAACCTCGGCAGATACTCCCAAGCCTTCCAAGAAACCCCACCCAAAGTGAGGGGTGAGGGAGTGCAATTGATACTTACCATGGCGGTCGTCGCGGCGAGAGGAGTTGTTGGTGTGCCAGTTGTTTTACGCATTGTCGACAGGGCAGTTATTGTCCAAAATTGTGCAACAGATGTCATCGTGATGGGCACTGTTGTTATTGTCGAAGTTGTTGTTGCCAATGTTATAGTCAAAGTTGTTGTCGCCGTTGTCATAGTTGTCGTAGTTGTCAGCAGTTGTGCAGCAGATGGCCTCGTCACCGACGCTGTTGACTTTTGTGAAACGTTTGTCACCGTTGCAGATGCCATTGATATTATCGGAATCGTCACCTGTGTTGTTGACTCACTCGTCAGTCTTTCTTTCAGCGCATCATAATGATCTAGCCCCTGACTATAGATTGTGTTGCAATTGGTGATCAAATCATCAGCCCGCCGCCAATCAACGAAAGCCTCTAGAGACGCATCCTCCCGGATCTGCCAAAGGATGGTCAGGGGCTGGTGCGTGGGTCAACATCAGACCCTGTGGAGGCAGAATTGGGCAAGGGCCGGGGGGGCATGCTGTAGGTGGGAACTGCGTGCTCCTGGGGAAAGGGGGGTAGAGGGTTGGTCCTATATTGGGGTCGAGGGAGAGTGAGTGACTCACCGCGGCGGAGGCAGTGTAGGGCTGAGGGGGGAGGGGGAGGGGGAGGGAGGGGCGATCTTTCTCGAATAAGTCTATCATCCAGTTTACTATTTCTTTCCATTTGTTTGCCTCTCGAGAAGGATTTAGGAATAGTTGTCATCCGGCAAGTCATCTGTGATCCTGCGAAGGGTGGTTGAAAATTCGGTGCCCTCGAAGACTGATGTTGGAGCAACACTGGCCGGAGCTGGAGCCAGGTGGCGCAACTCTGTGACCTAGCTTAGTGGGGGCGTGGGGCCTGGTAGAGAGCTCTAGGGGGCGGTTTGCGGGGGCAGCCTCAGCGGTCATCGGGGGTCGTAACTGGAGCAATTCTAGTCGGTGCTGGAACAAGGTGGTGCAACTCTGTAACCTAACCTGATGGGAGCATGAGGCCTAGAAGCGCTTCGGTTTGTGCTGAAAACAACCATGTTGGTGGTGATCGTAGGTGGATTGGATAGGTTTCACCTATCTGATTCGTGGTTGGGAGGCTTTTTGACACACATATTCTAGTGACTTCGTAGAGTCTGAATAGTGGAAAATAGGTCGGTGGTTCTTATGAATGTCTTAGCACTCTAGGGACTCTTAGCAACCCATCTTAGGCGGTTTTTAAACTGCCATACTCAGTGATCTGCGGCTAATTGATGCCAGAACGACGCTGGCCGGTGCTGGGGTGTTGCCCTGTAACCTGCTGATGCAGGAGCGCGAGGCTTGGTAGAGAGATTTGGGGATGCTTTGGGGTGGGCATTCTAAGGGACAACCAAGGTTTGCTGCTGGGACGACGCTGGTCGGAGCTGGGGTGAGTTGTGTCGCCCTGTAACCCAGCAGGGTGGTGGCGTGAGGCCGGAAAGAGCTTAGCAGGGAGTAAGACTGTGTTGGAAAGTCTTAGAAGGGTTTGTTAGGGATCCTGAGGGTTCTGAGCACTCATAGGACCTCTGTGGCAGCCTATTGCATGAGTAGTATTAGATATTCATGATCCTCCCCATGCTTTTTGAATCATATAGTGTTCACAGACTGTTATCAGCCGAAGCCGTGTAATGGCCCCGGTATCTCAAATGTTCTCAATGATCTGTACAATTCGATATGGGACGCTAAATCCGGTTCCCAACACGTGTTGCTCCCCACGAATAGACTGGAGCATTTGTTTAAAAAAAAATAAAAAATAAAAAAATAAATAAATAAAAAAGTAGGTAACGATAGTTCCAAAGAAATCAGAATGTATGGACAAAACATCAACAACAAGGTTAGAGTTTCCTTCTATAGTTTTCAATTCAAAGACTTGGTAAAACGTATCAATGAATGCAGTCCATCTTGATCCACTTCCAGGTCAAGTGATTTGAGTAGACCGTAAAGTGTCTACGAAGCAGGTAGTGCTAATACACTACCTTCCTTGTCTTGAAGATTCTTCATCCGTCGCTTCCTTTCATTGTCACGAGTGACACCAATCAATTTGGGATTGGGGTTGTGTTATAGCAAGATGATGGAGAAAAATTATCGACCAATTAAGTTCATGTTTAAACGTCTTTCATTCAATAAAGTAGCTAACTCTACCTAAGAAAGAGAATTGTCTGCTTTGATTGAAGCATATATTTTAATTTCTTGAATGTCCACTCGCAATTTTTGTCCAATAGGCAAGGTTTTTCTTTCTTTAGCAATCTGTTCTTATGCGCAACTATAAGGGAAACAACTCTTACAAACTTTCTATAATAGCTAACGAGTCCAAGAAAGGATCGAAATTCAGTGTCTGTCTTAAGGGTGGGTCAATCCGTGATTGTTGTAATCGTTATTTCTTCTTACCTTAGTCCTTCTTCATTTACTATATGTTCAAGGTAAAATACCTCTGACTTAGCAAATTTTGATTTCATAGGATTTAGTTTATAGTTATCTGCTCTTAATTTTTGTAGAATCATTCGTAGATGTTTCTCATGTTCCTCCAACGTCTTGTTGTAGACGAGGATGTCGTCGACATACACAACTACAAATTGGTCTAGCCACCGTCGAAACAATTCATTCATAAACCGTTGGAAGGTTGCGGGGGCGTTAGTTAGACCAAAGAGCATTACAACAGACTCATGGTGTCTATACCTTGTCTAGAATGTTGTCTTTAGGTGCCACCTCGGTCAGGTGGTAGCCCGACTTCAGATCAATCTATGTAACCATGCAATTGGTCAAGAAGGTGATCAATCCGATGAAGGGGTTCCACATTTTTTATCGTTACATAATTCAAAGCTTGGTAGTCAATATACAATCTAAGTTTTCCTTCCTTTTTAGGCACGAATAATACATGTGTGTCGTAGGGAGAAAAACTTGGTTGAATTCATCCTTTGTCAGGAAGTTATTGCAATTGCTTCTTTAATGTTTCTAATTCCTTCGGGGACATACGATATATCGCTCCTTTGAGAATCTTACTCCCGATAATGATTTCAGTGGTGTGCTTTATAGCACGTTCGGTGACTCCAGTGAGTTCAATTTGCAAGTCGTTATATTCACCGAGTAATTTGTCAATAGAAGGAGGATAAGACGAAGGACATTAACCTACTCGCTTGACGAGTATCATCATTACATCCTATACCTTCTTCTTCGTGATCATGCTTCAAGAAACAAAAAGACCCGTGCAACAGAAAGACAATCATGAGTTAGAACCAAATTTATGAAACAATTTAATCGGTTTCATTTCGGATTTTTCATCCTTTAATTTGACAATCTTGTCCTTAACCTTGACTTCTAGGTCGGCCTCCTCGTGCCAATCTATTTTCAAAATTAGATTGAAAGACATGCTATTTTGCATAAGGAAGGTTATTTCATGAAATATTATTTTTCCTTCCTTTGTTCAGAAATAACATTTCACACGATCAACAAACTAAGAGACATTTATAGTGCTTTCATCAACAAACATATTAGTCTCAGAAGGTCCTGCACTCCCATTCCCAAATGCAACTTGTGAATTGTTTTTTCTAAGATACAGGTCCGCGTAGACCCAAGATCCAACAAAGCACCTACTCGTGTTCGTGCAATCGCTATATCCGCAACCATCAATTTACCCTTAGACTTTACTTTCTGAACTTCGTAAAACAATCAGTTCACATACAAGCTCATCAAGGGAATCACCAGAGAGACATATCCTAATACTTTTTCAGGGTGTTCAGGGTGACGGTTCGAAGAAGAACCATATTTTGCCATGCGATTTTGGGAGTCGACAAGGATCTCTGACGCCTTTTCTTTGTCTAAATCCGCCATCTCAGTAGGAGCAGATGCTAATTCTACTGACTACTCCTTTGTGGGTTACGAATAAGAGGACATCATGCTATGATCAGTGTTGTCACGCGGGGATCCCCGGGGCCCAAGCTGGGGTGGGGGTTTCACCTCCGTAACCCCGCCGCGGGGATCCCCGACCCCCGACCCCTCCAAATTAACCCCGCACGTGCCCCAACTCCGCACCATCGGCCCCCGGCCCGCACCCCCGCCCCGGCACCCC
>BFEA01000040.1:1961817-1977441 GCA_003427395.1 Chara braunii
CAACAGGTAAGAGTCACCTCCTGTCTTCTTCTCTCTCCCTGATCTCTTCTCTCTTTCTCTAGAACTATGTCTTGGTTCCCTCTTTCTCTATGCATGCACACTGTCACCTACGAAGATTTACTTTGAATGTCACTCACTATTATCCTCCTGACTAACTCTCTACTACTAATATAAGTTGGCACAGCTATGGCTTCCCTACAGCCAACGCCCAGCCTCCCTTCTTCCTGGCGCAACTCTACTTCAACCAGCGCCTGTCCAACCAGCTAGCGCACAAGCGCCGCAGCACTTCCACGCATCAAATGCCAGTGAAAATCTGTCTTTTGAGGAGGCAGTCTTGTTTCTTATAGTGCTGGCCTCCCCAAAGGGGGGCTGAATCTTATCTGTCTTGGGTCCTTTCCCAGTCCCAGCCTCTGTGTATGTGTCCCAGACCTTTTTCCTTCAAGGGTTGCTGCTGCTGCAGCCTGTAGGCCTCAATTTCGGACTGCCTATCTGTATCTAGAGTGTCCCCCTGACTCGAATCTGGACTGAGACTTAACTCTTCAATTTCCTTTTAGACAGACACATCTTTTGGATGAACAGACATTTTTACTGCACGAACAGACACATTGACTGCACGTCCAGACACATCTTTACATGAATAGGCATGACTTGCACACCCCCTGGATGAACAGATGTGACCCAAATATTTAGATTTTGCAACTGTTCGTCCAGGGGCACAACTGTGACCTTTGACAATGTCTTTTGCTTTAGTTTAGAATGTGACCTTTGTCCCAGAGAAAATGTCTTTTGATCTGCTTTCACGAATTGACTCTGGGCGAGATACCCCACTATGCTGCTTTCGTCAATCAGGGGCTGCATCGGGTAAAAACCTTTTTACTCTCGCCGGCCTCGATTCGAAGTCCTCTGAGAAAACCTTCATCTATCAATAATACTTATTCCTCTCTTAGCCTTTTCATATGCAGATACTTGATCATACAAGTTATACTTTTTCACATGGCGAGCGAACGCAGGGACACTCATACAACAATGAGTTAAGCTGCTTTCCTTACCGGACTCATGAAAGAGGCGGATTTTCTTCTTTCCACCTTGCGGACTAGGGAGCCAACACTCATGGTCTCGCATCTTTATATCCGCATTTGCAGCTTCACCCCAATCCATACCTAGGAGAATGTCAAAGGGAAGATTATCTTCCACCAAGAGAGTCAGAGAGTGGAGAACGCGTTCCACCCTTCCCTCCGCTTCGAGCCGGAAGTATACCTGGACCCCTTCAACATACTTATCCATTACAATCACTGTACTATTAGCTAACTTACTTACTACGGGGTGACCTAATTGCTTTACCTTAAGCCCGAGTCGCAGCTTTTGCAAACCTTTCTTACTTATGTAGTTGCGTGTAGATCCACTATCAATCATATCTCCTACTCTTACTTTATTGATTTCAAGATCTGCAATTATTAACTGTCCTTTTTGTCTTTTCATTTCAGTCTAGGCTTGGTGACAAGCGGCCAACTCATCACCCACGCCAGCGAGGGATCCATCTAGAGAGAGGCATACACTTGCCACCTCTGGACAGGGTACTAGATGGGGACTGTCTTCCTCTTCAGTTTCTGCCGGTGGGACCTTCGAATGTGAGGTTTTCTGTTTTTCAACACCCGAAGTCCCTGTAGAGGCAACTGAGACCTCTACTGGTTGTTCCCTTTTGCTATCCTATAGTCAGGACAATAAAAGGGACAATGTGGTCGGGGTCCCCACATTTCAGGCACTGGTCAGCAACTTTCCTTTCTTGCCAAACCTTTTCTGTAATTCCCAATTTCTTCTAAGGTTCCTCTTCGGGTAGACCTGGATGAGGTGGGTATGGCTTCAAGTTATCCCACTTGTTGTACCAAGTGCCTCTTCCTCTTCCTCAGGCAGAATTGTAACCACGGCCACCTTGCGAGGGACCATTGCCCCTTCCTCCCACGTAGTAGCTACCTTCGCCACCACCCCTATGGGTACCGGGTCCTCTTCCACCACGTCCGCGGCCTCCTCTTCCTTGGCCACGTCCTCTTCCTTGTCGCTCTTCCCCGCGGGCTGCAACGGCTGCGTAACTCCCCTCCTGAGCTACCAACACGTTGGTTCCTTCCTCAAGACCATAGTCTATTTGGTCCCAAGAAAGTGATTCGACACCTCCTTCTTCAAAGGTCAGAAGGAGGTTGTCCTTCCCAGGTATTGATCCTGAGATAGTGCGGTGTTGCCATTTTTTTCCCGCCTGCAGATCTTTCCAATAATGACAATAATTGGCTTCAGCCAAGAAACCAGCATGATCTAATGCTATCTTGCTGAACTTTTCATATGTCATCCCCTCCTCTTTGGTACGGGGATACAACTGAGTTCGGACGGGGTCGGGTAGTGCACGTGCAAAGCTGTTCAAAATTTGAGCTGGGGTCAATCCATGTTCACTGCATTGTAGTAGTTCATCCATAGTTGCTTTAAGCGTTGAAGTACTTTTCCATTTCCTATCGGGAATGTTCAATATTAGTAGTTCTGTTCTTCGTGCTAAATTTTTGTCTTCAAATCTTTCCCTGACGGCGATACGAGTTTGTTGGGAGTATTCCACCATTGAACTGCACCCTGCTTCCTTTTGTACCGAAATGGTGAAACTCATTGCATCGTCGGCCATGCACGACATGGCCATCAGAACTCTATCCCAATATGGAATCCGCTGTCCGTAGACATAGGACTCGACTGCTGCTATCCAATGTAACACACTTTCTTCCTTCTTGCTTGTGTAGGTCCACAAATTTTGACTTTAATTTTATTACTTGGCCCCGCTTTTTCTTCTCGCAGCACCCCCTTTCCTTTCCTATCTCCATCACCTCTATCCCCGTCTCCATCACCGCCTCCTCCTCCGCCGCTGCCTTGCACTATCCTTTCAATCACGGCCGGAGTGAAGGTCTGGGTGATGTAATTATCTAATTTCTTAATATAAGATTGAATATGCAGATCTACGTCTTGGGCGGACTTCTGCAGAAAGGTGTTCCAGACACCTTCAAATTCGTGCTGATAGCTTTCAAATTTTTGTAGGGTCCGGTTAATTGCGGCTACTTCTTGCTTGGTATGGAGGACTGTTTCAGTCAAGAGCGCAAGTTTTTCTTCGGTAGCTGCCTGTTTATCTTTCTGTGCTTGTAGCTCGCTATGCAGTCTTGCTCCCTCTTCTTGTAATTTTTTTCTGTCATCAAGTTCTTTTCGCTTTGCTGCTAACATTTTACTGTGCAGCTCGGTGCGTTTTTCTTCAAGCATGAGATCTCTCTCCCTTTGATCTGTAACAGTCGCCAATCTTGCAACGAATATGTCCCTTTCCTCTTCTGTTTCTTCATCTCTGTCACTGGAATAGGCGTACTGGTCATACCAGTCCAGCGGTTTGACATCAAGTTCACCCGCTGTTTGGCTGGTTTTACCTCTTCCTGCATGCCGCCTGACAAGTCTTTCTCCCCCTTCTTCAGACTCTACTTCCCCTTCTTCTTCGATAGTCTGCAATTCTTCTTTCAATTCTTGGTCTAACTTTTCTTTTAACTTCTTTTTCAACTCTTCTTCTTCTAGCTGGGCCTTTTTCTTTATTTCTTCCTCTTTCTTTTTCTTCTTTCTTCTTTTTCCTTTTTCTTTTCTGCCTGTCGGCGATCAATCTCAGCCTGCTCAGCAGGAGTGAGCCCTGGCTTCAGTGCTCCTGAGCGCATCATCATACGGGAGGTGCTTACTCTCCCGAAGCCCAGGGGAAACAGAACTCGGAACAACGGGCCCAACAACATGGAAAGGGCAATCAAGCCCTGCATGGGAAAGTCGTCCACCATGATGGGACTTAGCATAGGAGACCCTCCGCAGGTCCCACCAGGTAGGCCTCCCAACGGATCTTCAAACTACCCAAATGGAGGTGGGTGGAATAAACACTTTGCTTCGTCTGTTTTTTTTTTTTTTTTAACTGTGGGTGTCGCTGTTGCAATAATAACGAATTTCAAAACTTTAATATACTTTTTTCTTTTCTTTTCTTTTATCTCCCTATGCTAACTCTGTCTGTTTGTCCTCTCGCGCAGGTAGGCACTGGAGTGATTACTTCGATTAGATACCTGAGCAACAGTTCAATCAAACTTATCTTTTGCCCAGTTTGATTAGACCCTGTACCTTACTTGTATCTGATGTGGCAAACTGACACCACCTCCCAATCGTGCTCCTATCTTGACTACAGCGCAGACTTCAGACTAGAGGGTAGGAGAAGAAAGGACTCTAATCACCCTGAACCCTGACGTGACAAGATCCTTTGACTTCAACCATCCAGACTATAGACCCTATGACCTGATTTGACAGCAGCAGCATCGACCCCAGAGAGGATAAGAAGAAGAGGTACACACACACATACAGCCAGGTAAGGGGTAAAGGGTGTTTCTCTCTTTGCAGCGATCGTTGATGAAGACTCCTCGTCGCTCCGCACTCCAACCTCCAAGTAAGTATCTCTTTTGCCCCTTCCTCTTCGGCCTACTCCTCTCCCATATCCCTATCCACCTCTCCCACCATCGCCAGCATCCTCAACAAGCCAGCGGTGTCTCCTTCTTCTCGTCGGCCTTACTCATGCCAACGCAATGAGTACGACAAGTATCTGCTCCGATACCAAAATTGCAAGGAAGCTTACTGTTCACAGCTTGCTTGAGAGCATCACACCGCATGCATATATGTCATCACACATAGAAAGTGGTTTCACTCAAAACCAGATTGAGATGAGAAATGAACCAAGTAGCGCAACTTATATTAAGAATATCACTTAATACAAAGAGTATCACGAGTTCCAGAATTCAGCGCCAACAAAAGATAGTCTCTCTCATCATACAACATCATGGAGTCTGGCTCAGCCAGCACCCTTCTTCGGATTACAGATATGGCGCAACAGGTAAGAGTCACCTCCTGTCTTCTTCTCTCTACCTGATCTCTTCTCTCTTTCTCTAGAACTATGTCTTGGTTCCCTCTTTCTCTATGCATGCACACTCTCACCTACGAAGATCTACTTTGAATGTCACTCACTATTATCCTCCTGACTAACTCTCTACTACTAATATAAGCTGGCGCAGCTATGACTTCCCTACAGCCAACGCCAAACCTCCCTTCTTCTTGGCGCAGCTCTACTTCAGCCAGCGCCTGTCCAACCAGCTAGCGCACAAGTGTCGCAGCACTTCCACGCATCAAATGCCAGTGGAAATCTGTCTTGTGGGGAGGCAGCCTTGTTTCTTATAGTGCTGGCCTCCCCAAACGAGGGCTGAATCTTGTCTGTCTTGGGTCCTTTCCCAGTCTCAGCCTCTGTGTATGTGTCCCAGACCCTTTTCCTTCAAGGGTTGCTGCTGCTGCGGCCTGTAGGCCTCAATTTCGGACTGCCTATCTGTATCTAGACTGTCCCCTGGCTCGAATCTGGACTGAGACTTAACTCTTTGATTTCCTTTTAGACTGACACATCTTTTGGATGAACAGACATTTTTACTGCACGAACAGACACATTGACTGCACGTACAGACACATCTCTACATGAATAGGCATGACTTGCACACCCCCTGGATGAACAGATGTGACCCAAATATTTAAATTTTGCAACTGTTTGTCCAAGGGCACAACTGTGACCTTTGACAATGTCTTTTGCTTTAGTTTAGAATGTGACATTTGTCCCAGAGAAAATGTCTTTTGATCTGCTTTCACGAATTGGCTCTGGGCAAGATACCCCAATATGTTGCTTTCGTCAATCAGGGGCTGCATCGGGTAAAAACCCTTTTATAAGCTGGGTAGAGGTCCCAGCCCTCTCTTTTCCGGGTTGTTTTGTGGAGGAATTCTTTTTTTATTTTTTATTTTTTATTATTTTTTTTAAGGTTAATTCTTTAAGCCCAACC
Source organism: Chara braunii (assembly GCA_003427395.1). Classification (NCBI taxonomy): domain Eukaryota; kingdom Viridiplantae; phylum Streptophyta; class Charophyceae; order Charales; family Characeae; genus Chara; species Chara braunii. The sequence goes on from BFEA01000040.1 coordinate 1,967,715, forward strand.
AATTCAATTACCTGTCAAATCTGGACAGGACGGGCTTTCAGGCCTTTTTTTATTGCCATTATAGGGAACCCCGTAGCAGCCACATCCGTGTTCAAGCCTCCAACGAGGGAACATCCGGGAGTGGCACCCACCAGCAGGTGCGATACCTGCTACAGCAGGTGGGCGATACCAGCCAGTGGTCAGCCGGTAGCATCAGGACCGAGCTTCTTCGATGGGCCAGTCACTGTGCCTCCCGTCCGGTCCCCTCCCCCTATGAACATCAGCAGTCTCTGCTCAATGCTACTCGCGGGGACCAACGACATATCTCTAGGTGGCGGGCGCCAAGCTCAGGCAGGAAGGTGCATGAGGCCAATGGCTATTGAACCCAAGAACTCCTGAATGCCACTTGCATCCCTTACCAACTGAGCTAGGCCGCTGGATCTTTGTGGAGGAATTACGGGCCTCCTTTTGGTTGAGGTTTTTTTTTTTTTTTTTTTTTTGAAAAGAAAGGTAATTGTCATTAGCAGAACAAATATTTTTGGTTGAGTTTAGGAAGGGATATCAGCTTAAAAAAAAAAAAGGAATTCCGGGCCTCTTCCCCGTGGCCCGCCAGACTGCTGACATTTCATACCCGGTTTGTTGTTTTTGCCACTTTTCCTGCCTCATGCAACTGGCCCAACCATCAATTTTCAGTTATTTTACCAAAAAAGGCCCTACCCGGTAGTGTGAGTGGGCCCTAAGCTGGCCTAGCTTATCACTCTTTTCTGGCCCCTCAGGTGAAGAGGCCCTACATTTAGCTAGACACGCACGGTCACCTGCATTGACGGTTCCTTCTTCAACCATTTGTTTATTATGTAAGGGACTCTGGACCCGTTTTCCAGCTGGTACAGATCCCCAGGGGCATGGTCCCATTCGCTGACACTGAGTGGCAGAAGCCTGACAGGTTCATTACGAATATTTGGGCTGAGAAAACAGGAGAAAGGCAAAAAAAACCCAAAAAAAACAAAGACCTCCCACCGGAAATCACGGCAGAGTGCTTCCCTGCCATCAGATCACATATGATTTGATGACGGTGGTTGCAACAACTGTGAACAAAGTAACTGCCACTTTTTTTTTTTTGGAATAAACTGGACTACTTATCTCAGCAGTGATCATGACGCCCTCCATATATATATATATATACGATATATATATATATATATATATATATATATATATATATATATCAGGTCAGGTCGAGCGGCAGTGGTCCGGGCCGTTACTAGGCGGCCATGCTGTGCCTCTAGTGCCAGCGGCGTGTCTGGAGTGTATTTTTTGGCTGTGACAGACCTTTCTTTGTTCCGTGGATGTTTTGTTGGCTTGTGATGGGGTGTGAACAGACAGTCTGTAAAGTTTTCCATCTGGTGTGGGTGAGTGAAAGTCTACTTTGATTTTGGTTAAGGTAGATTATCATTTACAGTGTAATCAGTGAGGGGATTTTGCAGACTGTTGAGGGTTCAGCCTCCTGATGAGTCGGTGAAACTCCGACGAAACARTTTGTCACAGCCCCTCGTTTGTTGTCCTCTTCTCTCTCTCTGCCTACGGTTTACTAGGCAGTTCTGTTTGTGACGATATATGCTACGACTTCGCTAGCTTCCTGCTACGKTTTTTTCCGGTCAGGTCGAGCGCCAGTGGTCGGGGCCGTTACTAGGCGGCCATGCTGTGCCTCTAGTGCCAGCGGCGTGTCTGGAGTGTATTTTTTGGCTGTGACAGACCTTTCTTTGTTCTGTGGATGTTTTGTTGGCTTGTGATGGGGTGTGAACCGACAGTATGTAGAGTTTTCCATTTGGTGTGGGTGAGTGATAGCCTACTTTGATTTTGGTTAAGGTAGATTATCATTTACAGTGTAATCAATGAGGGGATTCTGCAGACTGTTGAGGGTTCAGCCTCCTGATGAGTCGGTGAAACTCCGACRAAACAGTTTGTCACAGCCCCTCGTTTGTTGTCCTCTTCTCTCTCTCTGCCTACGGTTTACCGGGCAGTTCTGTTTGTGACGATATATATATATATATACTATGTGATTGAAGGAGGGCTCCACCCAATGAGATAATTGCACAACAACAAACAAGCAGAATACTGAAAATCTTCTTTCCAGTGGGCCTATGGCTGACCGACTCTCTTTTGGGGTTGGCCATACTCCCAACGGATTGAAAATTTGGAACGGATTGAAAATAGTTTGGTGGGAAGCTTCCTTTGCACCGGCATGCTCCGTGTTAAGGAGAGGAGGAGGGGAACAAAGATCTCTTTACTTTTTCGTGTAATACATGTAAAATACTGACTGTGGGATCACGAGTACTGCACTGCAGGTTTTGGGTCACTCACCCGCGACACAAACCCTTTTTTACCCCAAGAGTGAGATCCCACTTAGTCTACTGATGTATGTGGATTAATGTTTAAGGTGTGTGACTGTCAGGCATGGTCACGGTGGATTTGGCAGGAAATCAGTGGTAGCCTGTTTTTGTGAATTCAACCCGGGAAAATGATGTTTTCTTTTGCTCTCCCATTGGTAGGTTTTTCTTTTGTTTTTGTTATGGGGGTCCTGTGGCGGTCCCAAACGTGCGTGAAATCAAGACCATTTTTTTTTTTTCTTGAAATCACGCATATTTCGTTCACGGTGAAGGCAAAGACGAAGGGCTTCATCGCTGGACATTGTTTGTGGTTTGGGAGGTGTTTGGGAGGGTTCGATCCCCTCACCTACAGTAAATGGTGTATGGAGTTGCTCTTGCCCTCCTTTGCCAAAGAAAGTTTTTGTCAGGACAACTGAACAGCGTGCACTACAGCCTATTTCAAGGAAGCATCAGACTATTGTCAATAAATATGGTCCATGTCCCCACTCACATCCAGTCGTCTTGACTGCCACAACCATGGTCAGTGAGTCATACCCTGACCTCTGACACCCCGCCTGGAGCAGGCACCATCTGTGAGAAGAGCACTTTCTTTCCTTTTTTAGCAGTTTTTTCTTCATTTGTTTGGTCATGAAATATTTTTTTGCATTTATTTTCCCTATTTCACCCTGCCACCCACCTCTCCCCCACCCGTCCCACACCCGTCCCACTAATCCACATACATGGCTAGTGGAATCTTGCTCCAAGACTACCTGTAGAATGGAGCTATGGAACCACACCCGTTTCTTCTGATAGTTACAGTCAGGGGCAGGGCTCGTACTCCCTATGGGAAGAAACGCCGGCTACCCTTAACAATGAATTGAAAGCCAAAAAAACATTCTCGGCCTTTTTTTAATTAAAAAAAAAAAAAACAGAACAACTTTCATTTTGGACTGGGAAGCCGGCCCGGCATCCCTCACATGAATACTGTGGTCGAATAGGGCTGAGGGCATACTCACACTGCGACCCCAAATCTGCAAATTATGCGGGTTTGAGAAGAGCCGATTTGAGGTTTTGGGCATGGTCCACTTCACGTTGCTGTACCTTTTCAGATGGGACAAGGTCGCGACCGTCTGGAGAAATGGGGATTTGGTACTTGGCTGGTCAGCCTGCGCCATCCACGAATTGTGCAAGCACTTCAGTGAACGAATTTTTGCCAATTTTCGAAGAAAATGCGAAAAACGAAATAGGGCATTTGCGGTCACCTCAAGAGGTGACTGCAAAATCCATTGCCCTGCGGCTTCCCAGGCGGCTGTAGGGCAGACTAGGCAGTTGCCGACCACGTGCCTAACATCTTCTTGGATATTGGACCAAAACCATTGGTTCCGATCGATAGTTCCATCGGCGACACGTATCGAGAAATGAGCAGCCTGTTCTTCATGAGCAGATCGGGTCCAATCGTATCGTTGAAAGGGATGCGGTCCAATCGTATCGAGAAAGGGAGCAGCCAGTAGGATTTTATCCATTTCAAACTTCTGGCCGTCGAAACTTCTCGTCATAGCCTGGTTTGTCTGTCCTAGCGGTCTCGAACCAAGCCTCGGTGGGAAGCTTATCCGTTCGACATAAAATGTATTTCCAGGATTCGGCCATTGTTCGATATCAAACACAGGCTCCAGCACGATTAGCACACGTGGCACAATCGATCCAATCGATAAACCCGGACTCATGAGGATAGAAATCAACCCCATAAACCCGTGAAATGCACGTGCAAAAATAACAGAATTTATCGGGGAAATCCGAAAAGAAGGAAGGGTCGGGGAGCTGAGAGGGGGTGGGGAGATCAGTAGGAGAGGAGAAAGCAACCATCGTTGTAGAGTTTGAAACCTTTTGGAGAATCTTAACCTCCTCGTATTGGCGCTTGTCCTCTGTTTCTGGGTCGTTCCATGGAATCACCTTTCCACTCGTGGGGACCCGACCAGGCCGATGTAGTCATGTCAGTCGGTTGGCATTGTCATGTCGTTCGTGTTGCTAATGACGGGTGTCAAACTCTATGCTCTGCAACATTGCAGCCCATCATCCCATCATCCCGAAGTAGTTCTTGGACTTCTTCAAAGTGAGGAGCGGCTCGTGATCCGTCACCAACGTAAATTCTTGCCCATAAAAGTAGGCTCTGAAGTGACTGATCCCCCACAGAGCAGCGGATAATTCCCCCGTGGGTGCGGAGTAATTCCTCTTGTAGGGCAGTACCGTCTTGGAAGCGAATTCCACCACGTGTTCCCGACAATTTTTCCATTCCTAGGCAAAAATCGCCGAAATCACCTCGGATTGCCAATCGGTGGTGAGAACAAAAGGCTTTACGGGGTCCGACCTTATAAGAATAGGGGCCAAAGTCAGAGCCACCTTGAGTTCTCGGAGCGCCTGATCACATTGAGACGTTCAAATCAACAGTTGATATTTTTTCAAGAGGTTCGTAAGTGGTCCCGATGCCGCAAGTCCTTTGATAAACCTTCGGTAATACGAGGCCAGACCCAGAAACGCACAGACTTGTGTGAGTGATGTAGGGACCAGCGCGTCTCTTACCGCTTGTATCTGCTGAGGTTTCGACTACAACTTTTTATCGGTGACCAAATGTCTCAGAAATGAGATCTTCGTTAGAAAGAACTGACATTTCTCCAGAGCAACCTTAAATCTAGCGTTCACTGCCATGTTCCTTCAAAAAGGACGAACGTCGTTTTCAGGCGATCCTCCTTTTTAACGAGCAGATGATGGAAGTCATGCCTAATATCAAACTTACTGAAGAATCAGACACACCCAATCGCATCCAACAATTCGTCAATCCGGGAAGGGGATACACGTCTTTGATCGTGATATCATTCAATTTTATGTAATCAATGCATATTTGAATCTCTCCTGTCTCTTTGGGTACAATAACTACAGGAAAGGACAAGGGTCTGATTGTGGGTTCGATCCATCCATTAGCTTCGAACTCCTTCACCTTCTGGAATACAGTTGGTCGTTGTGTCGGAGAGTATCGGTAGGGAGTGCAACTAATGGGAGGATGGTCCTCCGTGAGAATCTCATATTTAATCACGTTCATTTTTGCGATATCATGGTTATACAAACTCAACACATCAGCATATCCATGCCAAACTTTCTTTAAGAGCTTCTTAATTTTCAGGGGAACATAGGATGAAATCGAGACCGTCAGGTTGGTGTCTGATATTTCGAGGCTAACTTTTCGTCCAGTTTGGATCAAGAGGACGCCTACCTTCTACGTTGGAGAACATCGAGCTGCTGGTTCATACAGAAAACACTGTGGCAAGCATTTGAAATTTTGCGGAACAGATCATCTCAGTCTCTTTTTCTTCGGCGTTGACTTCCGGATCCACGATATCGGTTGCAATTTTTAGTCGTGTAAGTTTCATCATTTCCTTTATCAGATCGGGGACGTCAGTAATTGGGGTCTCCGCCTTATCTCTAATTACTAGTCCTATCATTGCTCTTTTTGTAAGCAAGGATCTTGATGGAGAGGTGAAAAGATCCAAATATTGGGTCATCTGCTGATACCTTCCCAGGAGGGAAAACACACCCTTGTACAATGTGCGAGGGGATTCTAAAAAATCAGTCATATCCATGACCTGTAGAATGGGTTCTCCGAGGAAAGAAATTGTTGAGACTCGTGTGTCTGTCTGACTGGGGGAAGGCGACGAGGGGAGGGGAACAAAACTAGATCTATCGTCTTCACTGGCGAGGCAGAAAGATCATGTGGTCCTATGAAGAATTTGAAAGTCTTCCTTGGTTTCTTGTTCAAACAATAAAACTAATTCGTCTCATTCTTCTTTGGGGGGCATGCAGTCTTCCTTTATGGGGGAGGGTTTACCGTCTCTCCCAGTTCTTCGTTCCCTGAGCACTCTTATCATCACGATATGTCCCTTTGTCCTAGTGACCTTCCTTAAATGCCGCATAAAAAGCTGCTAGCGAAGGGTCTGAGGCTTTCCTCCTGTGTGGGTGAGAATGAGTTGCTTCAAGTTGGTGTCGAAATGTAGTCGAGCACCAACCACCATTCCCCAGGGTCACCCGAGCAATACGAAATATGATTGTACATCTATCACCAAGGCATTAACCAGCACATACACTCTTCCTATTTTGACGGCTACATTTTTTATCATCCACACAACGTTCATAGTTTCTTCATCCGCTGAGACATAGTTATCCTTTTCTGATAAGGGGAGTATGAAATTCAGGTGTCCTGTCTTTCAAAACGAGTCGAGTGAGATAGCTACGACAGAGGATCCTATGTTGATTAACGCATTAAAACTGTCATTTCGTCAAAACGGACATCTTTTATTTTTTGAACGAAATTGAAACCGAGTTTTTTGGCCGAAAACTCATCAAAATTTGTTGTTCCTGAGGGTCCAACGTTTTACAAACGCTGGACCCTCTGGCTGTACATGGACCTAGCTTGAGACCAGACCTCCAGGCAGGCAGTCCTGCCTGGAGGTGTCTGGTCTCAAGCTAGGTCCATGTACAGCCAGGGGGTCCAGCGTTTGTAAAACGTTGGACCCTCAGGAACAACAAATTTTGACGAGTTTTCGGCCAAAAAACTCAGTTTCAATTTCGTTCAAAGATAAAAAATGTTCATTTTGACGAAATGGTCGTTTTAAATGGCTTCCCACAAATCTCACTGTCACATTCGACAGTCCTCCATAGTACAGGCCGGACACAGATGAAATGATTTTTTTATGCACATGCTATGATTGCCACGTGAGTTGCTTCTGAGGATTCAAGTTCAGTTACTAGTGGGACTGTGGGAGAAGGCTCTGGATCCACCGTCTCCTCATTCTTTTTCGACATTTTTTGAACCCATTGATAAGTGAACCTTTTCTGGTTCTTCAGACATTGCTGCAAAGCTTGTCATTGGCTATTTCAGAGATGGTCAACAGGTGTCCTACTGGAACGGGAGCTCGAATGTCTAATTTTTTTAGTGCCTGTAGGACATCGATTTCCCCTGTTCGGTACTGAGGTCCTGGTTCCGACTCGCATTCTACCCACTCAGATTCCTCCTCCGACCGAATGACCCCAATTAATCCAGCCAGTTGGAGGTATTTGACTGAATCAACCACTTCGGCTGCTTTGAAAGGAGCATCCGAGGTGGAGGTAGTAACCTCGGAGGAGGGAAGGGAAGGGGGACGACCTCTGGCCCTCTCCTTTCCCCAAACACGATTTGACACCGGATGCTCCAACATCCTGCATTCCACAGATTTAATTTTTTTAATAATGCGGAATTCCTTTTTCTTCCAAACGGCCGCAATAATTCGTGAGTACACACTCAACAGATTCGAAAAAATCCTAGATCTTGAGTTCCACCATTGCTCCAGGGAGTTATAGTTGGGCATCTGGCCAGTCTTTCCAAAACTTCCTCATCCACATTACCAAACCTGGATCCTCAAGGTTCCGTGTATTAAGTCCAAAACTTTATTTACCTCCATTACTATCCTTGAGGTGGAACAAAACATGTACCGGTTTATGACCCAAGAGGAGTTGAAACTCTTTGTATATCAATGCCTGTTTATCCCATAGCTTAGCCGAAGTCAAAGAGAAATCCAATCGCCGCCTAATAATTCTGGTATCTGGCCAGTCTTTCCAAAACTTCCTCATCCACATTACCAAACCTGGATCCTCAAGGTTCCGTGTATTAAGTCCAAAACTTCATTTACCTCCATTACTATCCTTGAGGTGGAACAAAACATGTACCGGTTTATGACCCAAGAGGGGTTGAAACTCCTTGTATATCAATGCCAGTTTATCTCATAGCTTAACCGAAGTCAAAGAGAAATCCAATCGCCGCCTAATAATTCCGGTATCTTCTCTGTAATTGGAGGACCAAGTGTAGCCATACTCTTCTGAGTGCGATAATCGAAAGGGGTCAACCAATTCCAAATCATTCATAAGGGACAACAATGTGATCTTGTCTTGAGGACAAATTTGTGGGGTGGGGGATGGGCAGACATCCAAAGGTACGTTCCAATCCCCGGCTACTACGATGTGTTCTGCCTCTAGGATAATATAGAGTAGCTCATTAAAAAAGATCGATCCTTCTCGTCTGTCTGTAGGAGCGTAAATATTTATTATCAACCATTCCATATTACCTGCAATAAGTTTAACCCACTACCATCTACTTCTTAAATCGGCATAGAAATCTACAAGTTTAAAGTCCGGTCCACGGTTGATCAAAATAGCTACTCCCCCCCGGGAGCCTTGGGCTGGCGACCAAATTTGAGGTACATTCCACGAGTTGCCCAGTGCCGCCACTTTCTCTTCACTGGGCTTAGTTTCTTGAAGGCATGCAATATGGATATTGTTGTCGTGCAACCACGACTTCATACGGTCTTTCTTATGCCTTCCTGATGTGTCGCCTAAACCTCGAAGGTTCCATGAGGCGATTCATAGCTTACTCATCTAGTCGGGTGAGCCCCTCCATTGGATTGGACGTGGGGACTTGACTGCGTTGATCCTGAGACTGACGTGGCAGGTCGAACCTGACCTGTCAGCCATGAGCAGGAGAGGGCAATATGGATGAAGGCGGAGTTAAGCTTTTTCTCTTTGGGCATCTTCCCATTCTACTCAATCATGAATGCTGTCGAACTAAGAGGCAGACTCTAATTCGACAGAATTCGTTCCGTGGACTTTTGTAAAACCAAGCGAGTGGGAGGAGACGAAGCCCCTCTTGCTCTAACTTTTCCAATTGACCAAGTACGAAACAAACATCAATAATAGGAATAAAGAATTTAATATTTTTCTCTGCCCCTTCAGGGCTATCTGCGATGAGACGAGACATAATTAAATCATGAATAAAACGAATTAGAATCGGTCCTAGATTGCAGTTCGGATCAAAGCAACTATTGCGGATGGCATGGGCGACTCTGGAGAGGAAACATTTATCAGGGACGGGATGCCTTCCACATTCATCCAAGAGATAACCCAGGATGCATTACGTACAATTGTACAGAACACCGGGAGAATTCTTCTCACTATGTTTTGAATCTGACCTTTGGCCAGTGAGACCAAGATTCTCTTTCGTGTGGTCTTATGATCAGGTGTTCCTACCTCCACCCGTTGGTCTTGCGCAGATGTGGGCACCGGGTGCCCATAGCCGCACCCACCTGCCCGACCCGACCCACAAGGTGATTGGGTTGGGCTTGGGTCTAACTATGGCACCTTGGGTGGGTGACGGGCGTGTGCAACTAATGGGCATTTCTGGGTCTTGGGCGGGTCAATATTTGCTCTGGGTCACCCGTCGGGTGGGTGACAGGTGGGTGAAGCATTGGCCTGGGTCACCCGACCCATAGGACCACCGGAGAAAATCCTCCCCCCCCCCCCCCCCC
>BFEA01000040.1:1998550-2008987 GCA_003427395.1 Chara braunii
CTACCGACCTTCCCCATCACAGATGACGACAGCGTCTACTGCGATGCGGACGTACGGCGCGCGCTGAGGCGGACGGAGCAAGTGTGTTGGCAAGACCCGCCTCGGGCTTGTGAGATAAAGGGGAACGGGTTTGTGTTGTTTGATCGTTTTGATTCCCCGACTCTAATATTGCCGTATACGGGTTTAACGGTGTTGCCCTGGTCGGCCGCAGTTTGATTGTCGCTGGTGTCGCCAGGGGGACTCGTGTTCTTGGCGACGGCTGGTTCTTGGTTACGAGGAAGCGACACGTTTCCCCGAGCTTTCCCGTAGTGCGGGGGCGCTGCCCGCGCAATTTCGAATTCAGATGCCGGCGAGTCCTCCCGCCGCTTTGCCCTCCCGGAAACTTTCACGCGGACTCTGTGAGTCCGACACCGAGGCTTGAAGGCCTCGAACCAATCACCTCCACAGCAAAGACCCGAGGGTTCGGCCACCTTGTGAGGCCGATGATGAGGCCTGAGGGCTTCGAACCCGCCACCTACCTCCCCAAACCCCTGACGGCTGAAGTCTTATCTTCCGCCGCCATGGCCCTCTCCCCTTGATGCCTTTTCCCGTCCCGATGCACGACGGCAGTTCGTTTTTGCGGAAACCTTTTTGATTTTATCGTTTCGGAGTGATCCGACCCCCACTGGACTCCTCGACGACAGTTCGACTCCGAGAAAAACCTCGGCCACGAAACGAGGGCCTCCCGTTCCGTCCGGGAGACTCAACCCTTACGGCCAAAAATCCTCGGCCACGCCCCTCCTAGAACTCTGATCGACGACCGCGTACGGGAAGCCGCGAGGGGGCGTGAGGTTGGTATCAGAGCTGATTCGTTTCGGCTCCGAGGTTTTCCTAGGACGATTACCCTGTTTTTAAGTTTTTCTTTTTCTGATCTTTCTTTTTGGATTTTTCTCATTTTTGGGAGTAGGCTGGCTCCCCGTCGACGGAGGCCCGCGAATGGCAATCAGAACCGAGCGAGAGGCCGGGCTCGAAACCCGCCTCCCGCGATAGTGGAACCCGGAATTGGGGGTGAAAACGACGGTGATAATCACGCGGGGATGGCCAATCATCCCCTGTATTTTGTACCTCCTCCCTCTGAAGTTCCCATTTTTTCTGAAGATGACACCGACCCTCGCACCTGGCTAGCCGCCTTGAAAGCCCAGGGCTGGTCGGATCAGTTGCTCCGAGAACGAATTCCCGGAAGATTAGCCGGAACCGCTTTTGAGTGGTATGGACAAAATCCCTTCACTAATTGGGCAGCCTTCCAGAGGAAATTTCTCGATAGATTTTATCACATCGCACCAGGTCAATGCCTCCGTTTAATAAAGGAATACACACAGCAGCCTCGGGAGACCTTGGCCAGATATGCTGAACGTTTTACGTACTTAGCCGAACGCTCCGGGGTGGACGAGAAAATGGTACGGACTGATTTCGTTAGAGGACTGTCAGATTCTCGTCTACGGAGAAAGATCCGCAAGAAATGCAACCCTATAGAACATACCCTAACAGAGCTAATTCGGTACGCAATTAAGTACGGGAAAGAAAATTACGATGTGGGCCTGGACTCAGAATCCGACGAAGATGACCCTTCGGGGGTTCGACGCAATAGCTACTCCGCTATGGCACGAATGTTCGAAGATCGCTTCGGGTTGGGTCCGACAAAAAAGGGCGTGGATCGGAAAGCTTCTTCCTCTGCTTCGGCCTCCCGTCGCCCTAGTCAAGCACAAGGAGGACGGGGTGAGGAAGAAGTGTCCATGAAGGAGGTCGCGACACAATTAGTTACGGTAGTGGCTTCGTTGACGGAGTTTGTTCAGGGCCTGCAGCGGCAATGCCTAGCCGCCGCACAACGGCAACAAGCGGCTATGGCCGTCGGGACCCCTATGATAAGACCGGCCGCGGCCGGGGCTGTCCAGTCCCTACGCTGTTATAATTGCAATCAGCCATGCCACCTTGCGAAAGATTACCCGAAACCTCGAGCTCAGGGTGGGCCCGCTGGGCCTTCCCAAATCCCGCTGGCTGCTCCAACCGCTGCAGGACAGCGGAGGGTGGCCATGATGATGGATACCGGGGCAACGGAAATGGTGACCCCTGTGGCCACCGAGATAGGGCCCGATGAATACATGGCTGCGGCAATGTTCGAACCCGGGACCATCGGAGTGATACGTCACGTCCAACGAATTACCGAAGAAAGCGACCTCAGGCCGTGGCGACCAGGGTTCGAAGACCTTGCGGCGCCTGGCCCTGAATACAAGGATGGCCATATCGACGTATTGGATGCCTTGAAGGCTCTAGATCTTTGGATCCCAGTCCCTATTCCCTATCTGCTAACCATTTCCGAAGCGGCTAACGAAAAGTTGATCGAACGGTGCCTCAAAAACAGGCGCCGATTCGAAGAAAGTCGAAAGGGCGAAAAGCCAGTCCTACGGGACCTACCCACAAACGAGGAGCCGCAGCCCTCAACCTCAAAGGTGCACGAAGCCGACCGGATAGGAATGATCCAGACCGTAGACTCTGCCTCAGAAAAACCCGAGGTATTCCTCCGAGCCTATCCTATAACCTGGAAAAGCGTTGAATGTGACTGCGAGGTCTCGGGAAATCCCTCGGCCGCCATCCTAGACTCAGGATCGTCGGCGGTCGCCATTTCTTGGAGATTGACGAAACAGTTGGGAAGGGAAGGACAGGTTCAGCCCCTCCGACCAGATGATTTGTACATGTCCGCTACGGAAGACAGTATTTATTGTAAAGGGCATATAACAAACGTGCCCATACGGGTGGGGCGGGTGCATTGTTTGTGAGACGTAATCGTGTTGGATGTACAGGCGTATGATGTTCTGCTAGGCATCCCGTGGCAGGCGGCGGTCGGAGCGCGAATGCACTTTGACAGCTGTAAGGTGGCCCTCACATCGGCCCACCCCAAACCCCAAACGATACCAATGAGATTGGCGGTGCGCATGCGCACCCAGCCGGCGCCCCGCCTCACTACGAAAGCCCATCAAATCAACATGATCCGACGCCTCTCACCAGACGAAAACGAACCCTCGACGGAAACTGACGAGACTGATGCACCCGACCGATATCCGATCCGAGTTCAGGATCGGTGGCGCCATTCTTGGCGGCGAGAACCACTGGAAATAGTTCGGAGCCAGTCCAATTGGTCACACGCGTTCTCCTCCGTGGTGCAGGGGGAGCCCCTGCTGAGGGTGTCCCGAATAGCTGACCTTTCGGAACCCCCTGCGTTCTTATATCTCAGGACGGACCCCCTACCTGAAAGATTTACCGAGATGAGGGGGCTGTGCGATCTATCTTTTCGACCTCCACGACCCCTACTCACGAATGAAAAAACCGCGATACTCTTGAAAGAAGTGTCATTTCAACCCAGGACAAGGGAATATCGGTGGGGACCGAGGGAACTGGAGCAGGCCTTTTCGGTAGAACCTCGGCCGAACCCGAACAGGACAGTGACAGTGACATGGAAAGCGAGCCGATAAGCCCGGCGGACAGTCAACTTATCGCAACTGTCCTTTCGACAAAAACCGACAACTCTTTGTTTGGGGCCTCGCCCAATGCCAGCGCGGCAGTCCCCATTGTTACGACGACGGTCTCCCTTCCTGGGGAAACTGTGGAAGTTCAGTTGCCAACCCGTGTTCCGGATGAATACAGACGCCTCCTCCTGGCGGTCATACGGGCCTATCCTGAGGCCGTCAGTATTCAAGACCACGACATAGGACTAACCCCTTTGATACAGCACGCGATTGATACCGGGGATCACGCCCCGATACATTGCCGACCGTACCGATATTCCCTTAAAGAAAGGCAGTTGGCGTTGGAAAGGGTACGAGAATTCGAGCGGTTGGGGTGGGTCGAACCATCGCTGGGACCTTGGTCTTTTCCCGTGGTCCTCGTGCCAAAACGAAATGGTTCGGTCCGGATGTGTATCGACTACCGGAAATTGAACGCTATCACTACCAAAGATGTGTATCCCTTGCCGCGAATCGACGATTTGTAAGATGCTATCGGGGCCGCTCGAGTCTTTTCCAAGTTCGATATCCGACACGATTTTCACCATGTCGCAGTCCGACCGGAGGACCGACCCAAAACCGCTTTTGTCCTATTCGAGGGCACGTGGCAATGGGTCCGGTGTCCCATGGGAATTTGTAACGCACCCGCAACGTTTCAGCAGGCCATGAATATGGCCTTTGCTGAGTTCGTTAACAAAACCCGATTAACCCAGCCCCTGATCAATTTCTGCGTGATTGTGTACATGGATGATATTTTGGTATTTTCAAAAACACACGAGTACCACGTGGAACACATTGAGTGGGTGTTGCATGCACTGAGAGCTGCGGGGTTCAAAGTGGCCTTGGAAAAAAGCGAGTTCTTCTTGTCGGAGATCTCATTCTTGGGGTACATCGTCACGGTCGATGGACTAAAACCGGATCCGAGGAAGGTGGCAGCAGTTCAAGAAGCCAAGGCGCCGGTCACACTCACCCAAGTTCGGGCTTTTCTAGGGTTGGCGTCCTATTACCGACGCTTCATCAAGGGGTTCGCCGGTATAGCGAAGCCCCTCACGAACCTGCTGAAGAAAGAGGAGCAGCTGATCTGGACGTCGGAATGCGAAGCGGCGTTTCAGGCGTTGAAGGAGGCTCTGACATCTGCTCCTGTGTTGACGCGCCCCGACCCAACAAGACCGTTCGCACTGTACACAGACTGGCAGCCTCAGGCGATATCGGCGATGCTGACTCAGCACGGGAAGGACAGAAGGGATCACGTCATTGAGTATGCGTCCAAGACGCTAAGCCAGGCGCAGGTTAATTACGAAGCGTGCAAAGGTGAATGCCTGGCGGTGGTGTGGGGGATCCACCATTTCCGACGGTATCTTTACGGCCAGAAATTCGTGCTGGTAACGGATCATCAGCCGCTACTGTCCCTACGCAACAACACGGACTACACGGGGACGCTGGGCAGGTGGGCGGTGCGTCTGCAAGACTATGACTTCGACATCCGCCACCGTGCCACGCGGCAGCATGGTAACGCCGACGGATTGACGCGCCTCCTGCTGCCCAACAAGTGTCCCGCCAACGAGCGACTCATTCCGTGGAGGCCAGAAGTCGCGGCGACGAAACCGCACTACGGGGAGCTACACGTGCTGCGCAAGAACGACGCCTGAGTCCGGAATGGAGGTCTCGCCGGAGATGGCAGTCGCGATCTCTTTGCCCCCATCCAACTCCCTTGCTCTCTCGTCTAGTCCCTACTCGTCCCCTGAAACGCATCTAAATCCCTGTTTCTTCTGTACTTTGCCTATGGTCCCGGACTAGGAAGGGTCACATCCGGGAGGGCCCAATTTTCTTTTATGGGTACAGTGTAGTCGGTGTCATACGGTCAAATCTCACGGACAGTGCGTTAGGTACCGAAGTGAAAAGACATGGGTCTGTCCCAACTGTAGAACGGACCAAGTCCCTACCGAGAAGCGGTATCTGGACGCCAAAACAGCCGACGGATTTGCGCCAAGTGCCCGCCGGTCAGAAGCCTGGACGGACCTTCTGTTGCTACGGAGGCTGTCAGGCGACTCGCTGTCAGAACTTACTAAAGCTGAGAGACGGAGAGTCACGGAGCGAGCGCAGGACTATCGTTGGCAGGGACCGACGTTACAAAAACGAAAAGTCGATGATGACGGAGGGTCTAGCTGGTTGACGGTTCCACACCCTCTCGCTAGGTTCGATTGGACACGAACCGCTCATGAAGAGGAATCCGATGCGGTCCGCTTCACGGTCAAGTACACGGAAAAAGCCATAGAAAAGAACGGATGGTACTGGTCGGGAATTCGGGAAGATGTGAAATACATCGTTCAAAATTGCCCGGCCTGCGCGGCGGACAAGGCGCCGGTACAGATGCCTCGGACGATGGTGCCCACTCGTGTAGAGCGCCCCTTTCAGAGGGTTAGCATCGATACGACGGATATCAACGTTCCGAGAGGTCCCGTTGATTAAGGAGAACTCAATGTTCTTTTAGTAGCCGTCGATCATTTTTCAAAATGGATCGAGGCGTACCCTATGACCAGCCAGAATTCGCAGGAGGTAGCCTGGTACGTAAACCGATTTTTGTGCATGCATCGAGACGTAGAAGAGGTACACATGGACAATGGTCGGAATTTCAAGGCGAAGTAGAACGTCACCTAGTCAGGGCGGACGTTGAGATTATCTACTCGCCGGGGCATTGGCCTCAAGCCAATAGCCTGGTAGAGAATGCCAACCGACTGATTAAGATCGTCCTTAGACGGAATATCACTGCGGGCGACACCCAGCCCTGGCCGGTCATTGTCGACCACATCTTGGCCGTTTATCGAGCTACCCCACACGGTAGTACCGGGGTGTCCCCCTTTCAACGGAGAACCAATAGTGACCCTCGAGTGCAATTGTCCCCCTTAGTAGGTAAAAAAGTTAGAGCAACACGGGCCCAGAACCGAGATAAGGCCCGCCACTACATGGACTTAATGGCTAGGGCCTATCCCCCGTTAGCCCGCCGTCGACAGCAGGCCGTAGATCGGACACATCAACGGCAGATCCGTGACTACGAGAATCGACACGCGTCGGCGGGRCCACTGCCCCGCTATAAAGTTGGGGACTTGGTGCAGGKACGGAAATCTGCGCGCTCCTCCAAGATCCACCCGCGCTACACAGGCATTTATGAAGTCACGGAAGTTGGCGCACAGGGACAGCACTCTGTGAAGCTGATTCCCCGTCACAACTCCCGGCCCTTCCAACCATCGCTAGGTCCCCTACGGATCCCCGCTCCTGCGAGATCACCCTCTCCTTCTTCATCCTCCTCCTCTTCCCGATCTGCCTCGTCCATTGGTGCTGAGAGTGTTAGGGAGCAGGATGAACCATCGCCAGCCGGAGCATGAGCCCCTCGAGCATTTCCAGACGCCGCTTGCAGATCGCTTGTTGCAGCATCGGTTCAAAGAGGAAAGGCAGCTGCGGTATGACATTCAGCAGGTGAACGTGCCAGCGCCCGGGACTGCTGATTTGGCGGCGTACTCATTGCTTTGCGATCGGCTGACGTATGCGGGGGTGTACGTGGACGTGACGCAATTGCCTGGCCGGGAGACGACTCGAGTGCTCATCGAGTTCCGCACGCTCCAGGTGGCACCCAACTTCGTGCAGAGCGTCGCCACTTTTATCGGAGACTTGACGATCCTGCCGCAGCCGAACCGGGAGACGGCGCGAAGCTTTTTGCGCGATTACGCGGTGGAAGCGGCCAGATCAGTGGCCAGATTGCAAGGACGGGGGGGGCATCGATTCACAGCCCACAAAGTGCTACTGCGCAGGGCAAAGGACGGACCGATTGCGTTGGTGTCGCAGCTCCCCGCGCTTCTCCCTCCCGCTGCTCCTCTCAACCTCCAAGCTATTCCCCCTATACTAAATGCCTCCTTTCTTCTCCTACACCACCCTCCCCTACCAGCTCACGGAGGGCCCTTACCCCATGTGCGAGTTCTCGGAGTATTTGGTGGAGCTAACTGACGTGGAGCCGCTGCCCTTCGCTGACGAAGACGCGTGGGAGTTGCACCGTGCGCTGTACAAGTCGGTGGTGCTGGGGATGTTCCGGTTCTTCGTGGATCACGAAGATAACGCTATCGGGGAGCACTTCGTCGTTTACTACGTCATCACGCGGCCCAAGCCAGCGGAGAAGGAAGGGATGGTGGCGCTGTACCCTTTCGCCCAGCTCCAGGCAATCGATCCGGGATTGTTGGAGCTCATACACCTTGAGCTCCTCTCCATTGCGCAGGTGATCGCGAGCGAGGAGGAGGAGATCTAACCGCGATTGCGGACGGCGACGGCCCCACGGAGAACGTACAACGCGGTCGTCATCCCGAATTACATTGCGCAGCGCGCGGAGAGGTTGAAGGACTTCCCGGAGGAAAGGCCGTTGCGGCCTCCCTCGTCGTATCCCCGACCGGCGCCACTGAAGGCCCCCAAGAAGACGCCGAAGAGGAAGAGACGCCACCCATCGCCAGGGGCGCAAGGCAGCAGGATCGGCAGCGGCGAGGAGGTGATTCAGTCCGCACGTCCGCGGAACCCGGACCCCGTGCCTGGGAGTGCGGCGACGCTTGTTAAGGAGGCTGTCGTGCCATCGCCGCCCTTTCCGCGTGTGCCCGATCCCAATCTTGATGGAGTCGGGCCATCATCATCAGCAGCAGCCGGAGGAGGAAGCCGAATGGGATTACCGGATCCCATATCCAGACCCCCCGTCCTCGCGGGACCTTTCTGTTCCCGCCAGCCACCCCGGGGTGCCCCGGTCATTGACATTAGTAGTTCATCCGAGCCGGACGTTCCATCCGACAGAGGTGGACTTCATGGTGGAGCCCGCCACCATCAGGCTCGAGGCCATCGCGGGGGCGCAGCACCCTGATCCGGCGTGGGAGCCATATCTGACACCCCCTTTTCAAGGGTGTATTACGGCGCGATTGGCTGGGACGCTCATCTACGAGACCGCGCAGCGTCCCAATGCGATGTACCACTTCCTTGTCTTCGCGGCGCAGAAGCGGGAGCGGCGGCCTTACACCGAGACTCATGTGGTGATGACGGGTCTAGGGCCCCGATCGGTGCGCAAGCGGGTGGTGCGAGCGGTGGCGGATCTGGCGCCACGTGTCCTATCTCATGTGTCGGGGGCTTTCCTTTACCCCTCGTTCGTCCAGCATCACTTCCATGAGGAAGATGCGCCGACGACTCCCGCAGCAATGGCCGCTTTTCTTCCACCTATTCCGCCCCCTCTCAATCCCGACATAGATCACTTCCTCTGATCACCCTCGTCTATCTCTCCCCTGTTCTCTCCTTCTCCTTCTCTTCATCTCCCTCTTCTTCTCCTATCTCCAAAGTTCGCGCGTCGAGACGCGCTGTATATATATATATAAAAAAAATAAAAAATAAAAATCTTACCGATCGGGCCAGCTGACGATGAAGGGGCCGCCCGATCGAATGTATACGGTGGGAGGAGGCGATGGAGGATGCGGGATGCATCCACGTAGATTAGGAAGATGATCGGGCCAACTCACGATGAAGAGGCCGTCCGATCATCCAAGATATGATGACATCAGCAGTCGGGAGACTGCTAATTTTTTCGGAACCCCCTGCGTATCACAGATGTGATAAGCTCTGATCCGTACCGCGCGGCTTGCCGTATCCCTAAGGAAAAATCCCGCGGAAGCCCCGAAGTACGGACACGGACAGAAAGGGGTTTTTCTTTCTTTTTGCTTTTGTTTTCTTCTTTTTGAAACGGCTTTTTCATTTTGTTTGGTTAATAACTTCCGCGCGGGCGAATAGCGGCCGCGGTATGAAAACCAAGAAACGGATGCGGTTGGGACTTTTTGAATTTTTACGGGCGCACGCTCAAGCTCCGATTTCTTCGCGCGTCTCTCATCCCCGTTTCTTGCTTTCCATCCTCGCGCCATCTTCCCTTCTTGCTGCGCTCGTTTCCCTCTAGTTGGACTGTTCGTCTTCCCCTACGCCCAGCTTGATCCTTCCCCCGTCTTCCTCCGCGAAGTGATTGGCTGCGTAGTTGGGATGCTCGGATCAATGTGGAAAGCGGGAAACCGCGCACCACTTGGACGAACACCCCAATCACGTAGCCAGGCAATCCCGCGGGTCGAACCCTCTCTCTCCTGTCCTGCTCATCTACACCCTGCGCTGCCCACACCTCGCACTGTTAACCTGCCGCCTCCCGCGCTATAAATTTGCGCAACCCTCTCCTCTCCTCCTCTTTGATCTCGGCTGCAATGCTGCCTGTGTAACCGGTTGAACGCCGTGAACGCGCGTTCAACCCCCCCAACCCCGCGTTCAATCGCGTTTAAACGCGCTACGCGCGAAAAAATTGAACAAAGTCCCGCGGAGCGCGCGCGCGCGACTGGGGCTACGGGGTGGTGGTCCGAGTTCAACAAACCACCAAAGTGCGAAAACCGCCCCCCGGGACCACCTGATACCACCCCCCCGCCCCGCGGTCCCCAGCCCCGAAACCGCCACGTGCCAAGCCCCGACTCCCCCTCCCCCCTGAGGACATTTTTTTATTTTTTTTTTCCCCGCCCACAATTACAACCCCCCAGACCACGCCACCCATTTACACACACACACAGACTGACACACACACACACATATACACGCACATGCACACACAAATTCACACTGTCGCACACACACGGGCACTATTTTTTTCGCCAACACGTACAACCCCCCAAACTGCGCCACCCATTTACACAAACAAATACACACACACATAATCACATTCACACACACACACACACAAACTGCGACCTTTCTTTTATTTTTTTTTCCAAAATTTCTGTTTTTTTTTTATTTTTTTTATTGGCGCAAAACAAGTGGTTAGAGAAATTTAAAAAAAAAGGGTTGCAAGCAAAAAAAAAAAAAAAGG
>BFEA01000040.1:2065319-2075874 GCA_003427395.1 Chara braunii
GTTTGACAATGGTTTGACAATGGTTTGACAATGGTTTGACAGATAAGCACGGCCACAGATAAGCACGGCCACAGATAAGCAAACACTGGTTTGACTTTGACACTGGTTTGACATTGGCTTGACGATGGTTTGACACTGGTTTGACAGATAAGCACGGCCACAGACAAGCACTGTCACAGATAAGCACAGCCACAGATAA
Organism: Chara braunii; assembly: GCA_003427395.1. Classification (NCBI taxonomy): domain Eukaryota; kingdom Viridiplantae; phylum Streptophyta; class Charophyceae; order Charales; family Characeae; genus Chara; species Chara braunii. The sequence continues at coordinate 2,065,519 of BFEA01000040.1, forward strand.
GCACAGCCACAGATAAGCAAACACTGGTTTGACACTGGGTTTGACGATGGTTTGACAATGGTTTGACAATGGTTTGACTCTGGGTTTGACACTGGTTTGACAGATAAGCACGGCCACAGATAAGCAAACACTGGTTTGGCACTGGTTTGATATTGGTCTGACAGATAAGCAAGCACAGAAAAGCTCAGCCACAGATAAGCAAAGACTGGTTTGACATTACGTCGTTGTTGCTGTTGTTGTTATTGTTGTTGTTTTTAATAACTACACTATATTCTTCTCTCAAATTCTTTCATCTTTGACAACCTACCTGCCACTACTCCTAAGGCTATACAGGGGATCCCTGCAAGCATAGCTATCTACCTCTCTTGGTGAAGGGAGGTTACCTGTCAAGGTGGAGGGAGGTAATTGCATGTTTGCCCCTTGCCCTAGTGGTTGAGGGTGCAGGGTTGGGGCCACCGGCGAGGGCCCGACTACCACAAGGACCAAGCATTTGCCAGTAGATGCGCCTCCCTTTTCATCTTCCCCCACCCCCATTGAGTAACAGCAGTGTCCAAGGCCAACACTCTCCCACACACCACATGCAACCCACTCACACTCACAATCACACTCGCACTCTCACACACTTGTTGGCTAAAGACCCTACTAATACTGACTGGGAGGATCCAGCTAACTATCTCAATTGGTTGTCGCCAAGAGTACCGCAGGCAGCCATGGGGATTGAACCCACGACCTCCTGAATGCCACTTGCGTGCCTAACCAATTGAGCTGGGCCAGTGTATTGTTTTTTTTTTTTTTTTTTCCCTCTCGTTTTTAAATAATACAACAACAAAAAAAGGTGTTTTTATTTCTTTTTTTTTCTCGTTTTTAATTACTTCATTAACAAGTCCATTTTTACAGGATGACGAGACATGGCAGGCCATGCTTTCAAAGCTTGAGACGATAATACAAGACAACCCCACTCAGCTCACAGTATATTTCATTCTTCTGCCCCCCGCCCCCCCACCCCCCCTCTCACCCAAAGCCGTTATAAGTGTACGATGCACTTACATCCCCAGTCCCTAAACTGACATCGAGCAATGAGTAGATCGGCAATCCGCTCGGAGAAGGTTCTGGAAGCGTCAGTTCCGCCTCTTGTTCTTCTTCTTCTTCGTCTTCGTCGTCTTCTTCTTCAATGTACTCATCCTCGTCTTCAGAAATAAGTCCAGGTTCATCAACTGCCACGCCCACGCCTTTGTCGTCGTTCCTAGCTGCGTTAGACTCTTCCATCGCGTCCTTTGATGAGAGAGCGCCTGCGGACCAGCCTCTCGCATCCAGCTCATCCACCCAGTTCTGAGCCATCGACACCTGGCGATCGGACGTAGCACAACAACAAAAGCATTCATTGAGTGGGACACGAGTCGCGTAATGATATCGCGTAATGATAATGATCACTTTTCAAAAGAAAGAAAGAAAGGAAGAGAGGAAAACTTTGAAGAAAGCGATCGCGATGGTATCATGTACTTTCATCGGATGCCATTTGGATGGATACCTTCTATTTTTTTTTTAATTCATGAATTTAATAATTTATAGTCTACAATTTATTTATATTTTTTACAATATATATTCTATTACTCTCTTCTATAATTATAAATCTGTCTAGAGTCAAATAGATTGAGAATCATATACAAATTAAATATAGATAAAATAGAATACAAGATAAAAGATATAAAATAATTGTAATCTTGGAACATTCAATCAGAAAATCATCATCATCATCATCATCATCATCATCATCATCATCATCATCATCATCATCACAGAACATGATTGTGGATGACCCAACTGAAGATAGAACGAGACTGAATTTTGTTTTTTCTGCTTCTTTTCTGTTCGTTCTGGTTGTTTAGATTCACACGAAGCAGCCAGAAAGAAAAGAAAAGAAAAGAAAAGATGATTCCGTGCACATTTCACATGGCCCAACTGAAGATAGAATCATAGAACAAGATTGTTATTTCAATTCGCATGAGACAATCAGAAAAAAGGGGGGGGGGGGGAACAATGCGCCGAAAAGACAATTCAATTCATACGATCAAACTGAAGATAGAAGAAGATTGTTCACTCAATTCACAAGAAACAACCAGCGAGATAAGAGAAGACAGCAAAAGACTAGATGGATACTATATATATCATTCATTCCTGCGGTGCGCCATCCACTTGCACCGCGCCACATCAAATGCGCATGCACAAGTGGCGTGCACGCGATGCGCTTCGGTCAGCCCGTCAGTCTGTCTGTCGGTCGGTCTGTCCATCCGTCTGCTTGTCTGTCTGTCTGTCTGTCTGTCTGTCTGTCTGTCTGTCTGTCTGTCTATCTGTCTGTCTGTCTGTCTGTCTGTTTGTCTATTCAATTGACAACATGATCCAATTGAAGCTACCGTCTTCACCCAAATAGAACGCCCGGTCATTATAGCTGTATTTGGTGCAACTTTCAGTCCAGATTCGGCGAAAATTACCGGCCGTTCTATTCGGGCGAAAACGGTAGCCCAAGATTCTTCAATCAACATTCACATGGAAAACACGACCAATTCGAACCACCAGAACTGCTCATTCCATTCCCGGATCTTTGTCCATAAAAAAAATTAAAAAAAAACACAACTTACAAAAAAAAAAAAAAATTATTGAATCCTTGTCGACTTCGCACAAGACCATTGTTGACATCAACTACTCAACAAGAACCAAGATAATAAAATTTTAAATTATTTTTTTTAATTACGATTCGCTACAACTTACAAGACAAAAGTGCGTACTACTCGAAAGTGTTGACATCAACTACTCAACAAGAACCATAGCAATTTGTGTTCGTTCAATGCGCATGCAAACTATGCCGGCAACCATGTGCTACAGAAACAAACACCAACATCATTACACCCACACACTCCTCACAGAACACACTGGAGACCAACATGAAGGGTAGTGATGTCAAATCTGATACAGAGCTGTTGAGCATCAATAGCTGCACTGGACGCCCTAAGTAAGGGGCGAGAAGAAGAGAAATGGATAAGAAGAAGGCGAGAACGCCGAGAAGTAGGTGAGAGGTAGGTGAGAGGTAGGTGAATGGTAGGTGAAAGGTAGGTGACACTACCAGTGCATCTTTTAGGCAGCCCTGTTGAGCATTGACAAAATTTTCACTGGACTGGCTAAAGCCAGAGGAGAGAAGGAAGACCACCCGGAAGTGCATCGGTGAAGATCAGTAGGTAACTTGGTACACCGATGAAGTGTTGAAATACGGACACAACGTTCAAACCATGCCAAGCGGACGGACGTCTGGACCAGAATCCAGACGGTCCGGTTGTCTGGGTATGGGTCCGGTGTCTGCAGCAACATCAGTCTAGCATTCAAACATCGATCGTTCGAAATGGGGAAACAAGCAATATGCATAAGCACACCACTCAGGAGAGAGATAGAAGAACGAGCGCAGGTAATAATTTCAGAAGATACAACATGAAGCACAACGTAGTCAGGCGAAAGACCCTACACCGTGTTTCTGCCGGTCGCCTATCCGGCGTCATCAGGGGTCATGGTACCTGGCGCCCAATTTTGAAAATTTCGGAAAGTTTTTTGGGGGGGCCTAGGACGTTTATCGGGTCCTAGGCCACCCCCCAAAAAATGCCCCCGGTATTTTTTGGCCATTTCAGGGCCTACCGGATGCTTCCAACAGCTCCCTCTGCCGTTGTTCTACGCTGGTAGTTCATCGGATGAGGATGAGTCTGATTCCGAAAATGAAGCGCTGGCTGCAAAGCGCCACAGAACATCATGCTAGAGAGAGAGAGAGAGAGAGAGAGAGAGAGAGAGAGAGAGAGAGAGAGAGGATTTTGGTCAGATCTGAGATCCCGTCTTAGATCTGGTCCTGACCAGATCTCAGATCTGTTCTTAGTACTTCTTACGTAGATCTGAATAACTCTCTTTTTGACAAGCAAAGCCTATTAAAGCTGAAGACGGATCAAATTTCAATCGGTTTTTTGCATAGAAAAAATCTTGCATAACAAAATAATCTATTGCGTGCTTTATCAACTTGCTCGATTGATCTAAATTTTCAATTTTCATATGAATATGAATTAGAAAGTCGAACTTCGAAGTTCGAAGTTCTGTTTTTCTCTGACTTTCGTACTCTTTTCTGAAGTGACTTGGGATTGGTCTGTTGAGAACTGGTTTCAACTTTCAAGTGTTGTGTGAGCCTTTGTGAATGTCTCTGACTCTGTGACAGTATGAAGCTGTCAAGTTGTGAATAGTGAAAGACAATAAGCTGTGTTTAGTACTGTTTGGCAGTGTTTGCTAATGTTTTTCTTTTTTTCTTTTTTTTCGGTCCGGACATTTTCTGTGTCTGGTGTACTGGTCCGGACGGTCCGGGTCCGGCCCAGGTCGGGTTGTTCAGTGCCTGTCCGGATTACCGGACGTCTGGACCAGTCCAGACAAATGTCTGGGCCTCAGTCCAGGCATGTCCAGGTCCGGGTCCACGGTTGGCATCGTTCAAACCTTACAAAAAAAAAAAAGGGGAGGGATGGGAGAACATGGCGGTGAGAGGTAGGCGAGAGGTAGGTGAGAGGTCCGTGAGAGGTGGGTGAGACTACCTGTGCGTCTTTTAGGTAGCCGTTGAGCATTGACAACTCCACTAGACTGCCTCGTCCCTGCCTCCATACAGCGTCGCCATTAACCGGAGAAGCCAACGTGGCAGATTCAGGAACCGAGACGTCAATCTTTACCAAACAACGGCCTGACAAAGTTTAAGACCAGGTTTGATCAGCGGAACAGTAATCGCACACCCAACCAAAAAAAAAAAAAAAAAAAAAAAAGAAGAAGAAATTATTAAACTGTTAAAAAAAAGGAGCTTTATGACAGAAAATATTAAAATTCATAAATACATATAAGTACCTCCCGGGCCGCCGAACGCCACCCGCCACAAACATCCTGAATCACAGGTTAAAGGGCTGCCACCGCTCAACGCATATATGAACCTGGCTGGAATCCTGGAAGCAATTCAATAACATTTTTTTTAAATGGGTTGCACCTTTTTTTAACTCCATGAATTGGGGGGGGGAAAAAGGGGTAAATACTAAATTCCAATAACGTACTGTCGACCTAGCTTAGTCAAAGTTTGTTGTTTCCCAAATTTTAAGAGTCAAAGAGAACGTCCTTCGGGACATCCGTTAAAATTGGAACGATACAGAGAAGGAAGATTAGCATGGCCCCTGCGCAAGGATGACAGGCATAAATCGAGGAATGGTCCGAATGGTCCACTTTTTTTCAGAGTCAAACACTGTGCTAACCATTCAGTCAAATGGGAGTACAAGTGTGTCAAAGTTAGTCAAACACGATTACAAATACCGTATGGCTTTTAGCTCCGGTTACTTCTCATGATTTACCCCGATGGCTTTTAGCTGCGGTTACTTCTCATGATTTACCCCGATGGTTTATGTGCGGTAACTTCTCAGGATTCACCGTATTGCTTTTAGCTGCGGTTACAAATTGAGGCCAACGAAGGTACAACTGTACAAGTGTGTCAAACACATTTACAAATAGAGTCAGATAGGATTGCAAACACAGTCCAGCAGAGTCAAACAGAGTGAAAAGAAGGGGAAAAGGTGAAAAAGAGTCTAAAAGACTAAGAAGCTATGTGACCAGAGTGGCCCGGGACCACTTGCCCGGCCGGGGACAAAAAATGAATTAAAAAAAAAAAAAAAAAAACAATTGTTTCATTTTTATTTTATTTTTTTTGCAAAGAATTTCCGTCCGACCCTGAGGCAAAAGTTGGTCAGTTTATTTTTCTGCACAACATATTTTTGTTCGCATTCTTTTTTTCTTTCTTTTTTTTTATACAGGGACCTTCTCTGGTCCTTGCCTGGCTCCGCGGCCCGGTCAAACAAGCCGACCCAGGCGGCCCACAAAAGAGAGTGAAAACTACTAATTAGTACAAACTAGTAAAAGAGCAAAAAAAACAGTTGTAGTCCTTCGGGAAATCCGTTAAAATTGGAGCGATCCACGCACACACACACAGAGGGGGAGAGAGAGAGAGAGAGAGAGAGAGAGAGAGAGAGAGAGAGAGAGAGAGAGAGAGAAGATTAGCATAGCCCCTGAGCAAGGATGACACGCATTTAGCATAGCCCCCGCGCAAGGATGACACGCATAAATCAAGAAATGGTCCAAATAAATTAAAAAACAAAACAAAACAAGTTAAAAAAACCATTTGTAGCTTTAAACCTTTGCTACCTCTGCTTCTACATAGGATGAGTAGGACAGGGGATTGGGTTCACACAACTTCAGATCATAGTTCCGGCGCACTGCCCCGATGCGCGATACGGTGCGGTGTGCCGTGCGGGATGTGCTCAGGGACACCGCACGCGCATGTGCGCGCGCGCGCGCACTGGGCGCACCATGCACACAGTGCACCGAGATGCGGTGGTGCACAGGGCTGCGCACTGTGCACAGTGCTTTTTTTTTTTTTTTTTTTTTTTGTGCGTGTGTGTGTGTGTGAGAGAGAGAGAGAGAGGGAGGGAGCGGGATACGTGAGATTCAGGGCCTCGCTCCACAACTCTCCATGTGCACAAAGGAAAAAAAAAATGACGGTGTATCTTTCCATGTTCTAGCAGAAGATTCATTCTCATTTTGCACGTTTGGAGAGTAGTGCAGCGACGCCCTCATTCTCGTGTTGCACTCTCCACTACACGTGGTAGGAAATCCAATGGACCGTTTCAAGTTTCAACGGATTTCTTGGCACGTGTAGTGGAGGGAGCCCAGCTCACCAAATGTGGAAAATGAGAATGAATCTTCGGTTAGAACATGGGTAGATACACAGCCATATTTTTTGTCTTTTGTGAATGTGGTGAGTAGTTGAGCGAGACCCTATAACGGCCATAGCACATGCGCCTCGCCCGACTACGCACCACATACACAAAAGACACAAATATGGCTCTGTATCTTCCCGTATTCTAGAGGAAGATTCATTCTCATTTTGCACATTTGGTGAGTGGGGCTCTCTCCACAACCCGTCCCAGGAAATCCAACGAGCGCTTTCAAGTTTCAGCAGATTTCGTTGCATGTGTAGTGGAGACACCCACTCACTTTGGCGATTGGGGCTCTCCCACAACGAAATCTGCTGAAACTTGAAAGCTTCCGTCACTTTCTGACATGTGTAGTGACAGAGCGGTTTCAAGCTTCTGTCACTTTCTGACAGATTCTGCTGAAACTTGAAAACTTCATGTTTCTGGACGGAGGAGGGGTATAAAAGGTAAGTTTCTGGTTCCCTTTTTCTTTTTGCAAAAGCACCGAGTTCTTGTCGTTTTTGAATTCCCAAAATGGAAAGAACCAAGCTCAGCCAACACACAGACATTGCCTTGCGGGCCAAAAAAAATTCCTGGCCAATCTATCATTTTCCGCAGGGCTTGGGATCTTCAATTCAGCGCCCCCCCCCCCAAGTTTTTTTGTTTTTTTTTTGGGGGGGAACCCCTATGTTAGCCGTTGCGGCGCACCACATGCGCGCGCGACGTGCGCAACTGCCGCGCACGTGATGCAATGCGCAGTGCGCCGCATGTGCGCAACCGAGAGGCGGTTAATGGAAGGCCCAAAATTCGGCAAAGCAAATTTTTCACCGAAACTGTCATATTTCCCTGAACTTTTACTCTTTTCTCACTTTTTCTTTTTGCCTGTTATATATGTGTTTTAGGGTATATTTACCGCTTGTGGAGAGGCGGTTAATGGAAGTGGCGCAACCATGCTGCAGAGTGTTTTCAAGGTTTTCCAGATTCGACAGGTAATTGAATTGGTTGGGCTTAAAGTTTTAAACCACCACAGTCTTCCCCCGAATACAACCTACGGTCATTATAGCTGAATTTGGTCTATCTTTCTGTCTAAATTCAGTTATAATGACCGTACGTTGTATTCGGGGGAAGACTGTAGTACCTCTGCCAATGTTGGGAAATTATGAGTTTTTGCCAATTCCCAAAGCAGAATTCGGGGGTGGGACCCAGGGTCGGCGAGTCCCATAAATCTTAGTTTTCTTTTGCCCGCGCGTGAAAGGAAAAGGAAAAAAAAAACAAAAAAGCTTTCTGTACTGCAATGATGTCGGGCAGGGTAGTCTAGGGAGGCCGTGCTCAGAGTCTTCCTCTACAGAATGCATCTTACAGCAAAGACAGTCAAATTCTGAAACTTGCTGTTTTCTTTTTTTTCTTTCTCGTGTGTTTGTTACGAGTCCCCTGCCGACGAGGCAGGGCGGAATCCGCGACCTAGTCAAGCTGTGTTTCCTCAGAGGATTGTAACTCTGATCGCACTGACACTTAGAGGAATGTATCCAGCCATTTTCACGGCCGAATCCGTGTTTCCACTTTTTTTTTTCTTGTTTTGTGTTTCTGGAATCTGACAATCTGAATCCGTAATCTGCTCAATCTGTGTTTCCTCAGAGGATTGTAAACCCTGATCACACTGGCACTTAAAGAGGAATGTATCCAGCCATTTTCACGCCCAAATCCGTGTTTCTGTTTTTTTTTTTCTTGTTTTGAGTTTCTGGAATCTAACAACCTGGCCACGACGGGGCTGAGATGCCCTCACCTCACTGAGGGAACACTCACACTACCACTTCCAAGAATGTATAGAACTGCAATCACGGCCGGAGCTTTGTTTCCTTTTTTTTTTTTTTTTCTTGTTTTGCGAGTTTCACGCCCCCAACTTTTTTTTTGCCTGTTTGTCCCGCGAGAGTACCATAAAGAAAATGGAGTGGGGCCCAGGCTCGGCAAAACTCGGAGCGCAGTGAAAAAAAATCAGGGTCGGCAAAAACAGGCTCGGAGGTACAAGTGGTTTAAAGAATCAGCCTTTAAAAAGAAGAAAAAGGGTTATGGTGGATAGGACAGGGAACCTTTAACTAGTCTCCCGCTGCTCTTTGGCGGCCCTGGCTCGCTGTGATTATCTTATCTCATGATTCTACTTTTTCCTTAGGCTTGATGGTGATAAACAACTGCACTGGTGACCTCCCAGAATTTAAAGGGGGTTGCGTTCTCTTAAAAAAAAAAAAAAAAAAAAAAAAACTCTGGTGATGCTTCAGAGAATGAATCTGGACTCTTTATGGAGCCAGAGACAGACAAGTTATGTATTACTAATTTACTACTATTACATCATTAACACCCTCACGCTTGCGCTGGTTTAGCCCGCTTTAGCCCGCTTAGTCGTCGGCTTTTCATTCCTCAATAGGGCAGCCTAAAAGATGCACACGTCCTCTCCCCTACCCCTGACCTACCTCTCACCTATATCTCTCCTCTCTCTCACCCACCTCTCACCTCCCTCTCACTGATGTTACAGACAGATTTAGTGTAAAAAGTACTAAAAACTTTTTCTAAAAACAATAAAGAGTGGAAAGAAAAAAAAAAGTTTCAAAAAACAATAAAGAGTGGAGACAAAAAAACGCATGCCAGTGGAAAAGGAACCAAACTGCTGCTACGCAGAACAGGAGCAGCTTGGTTTAAAAAAATAATAATAATAATAATAATAAAAATAAAAATAAAAATAAAAAATCATCAAGGTTTCACATCAGCAGACTCAGCACTGGAAAACCAAATGCGACGTAAGCATCTGGTGATCCTGCTTCTTTATTTTTTTCTTCTGTTTTTTTTTTTTGTTTTTGATCCTGCTTGTTGCTTCAGAGAGTGTGTTTGTTCTGTAAGACGGATTCAGTGACGTGTCTTTCAGGACATCCGTTCAAATGGGAATGATACAGAGAGAGAAGATTAGCATGGCCGCTGCACAAGGATGACACACATATATCGAGAAATGGTCCCAAAAAAAAAAAAAGAGATTCAGTGATGTAAGTTGACAACAAGCACAGTCACTGAAACAATCAGCACACAAAAAAAATTAAAAAAAAAATAGAAACGATTCAAAAAGGCTTCAAAAACACTCACCAGGACGTATACGGTACGTTGGAATATCTACTGCTTCCCTCTTCCCAGTGACCCGCTCCTCCTCGAGATCACCCTTCTCCCTGGGGACGTCAGTATTCAAACGTTCGCCTTCATTTGTTCTGCGATAGAGTTGCAAAGAGAAGGGATTTGTAATTCACTCACTCGCAGCGCACAGTCGTTACATCCGGGGCCGTAAATGCCGAGCTCTATTCCATGATCTAGATCCACATTTCATAATTCACTTAAATAAGTTAAATTCAGATAAATGTAAATGCAAAGGTCGCTTGAAGAGACAACCCTCATGCACACAAGCACTGAAAACGAGAGAGAGAGAGAGAGAGAGAGAGAGAGAGAGAGAGAGAGAGAGAGAGAGAGACAGAGTGAGAGACAGAAACAGCCAGAGAGGGACACAGAGACAGACAGAGAGAGACAGACAGAC
>BFEA01000040.1:2120700-2138876 GCA_003427395.1 Chara braunii
CCTCTTGTTTTCTTTATTTCATGAGCGATGGTTGGCGGCCCAGGGTCAACATAAGGAGTAGGAAAAAAAAAAAAAAAAAAAAACATAGGGAGCAGCAATGGTTGCAAGAGCAAGAGTTTAGGGACACGGTTTGGATTGTTGTTGGTACTACTATGTCTCCCTCAGCGGCCGAAAAATTGGTTGAGCCAATTGCTATGGAGAAAGTTAGCTTGGCCCAACTGTCAAGTCCGAGCCTCGGTCGACCCGTAGGCGGATCCGTGTCGAGGCTCGGACCACTGGGCGTTCAATTCCTGGAGTTGACAGAGCTGTTGTTGAAAGAAATACAAAGAAAGGAGGAAAAAGAAAAGAACAAGCAAATACGAGAATAGAAAAAGAAACAAACTGTCAAAAACGAAAAGAGGCGCGTGAGAGAGAAAGAGAGAGAGAGGAGGGGTGGCAACCTGCATGGAGGGCCGCAGCAAAGTCGCCACCTCTCTCTCTCTCTCTCTCTCTCTCTCTCTCTCTCTCTCTCTCTCTCTCTCTCTCTCTCTCTCGTGTGCATCTTTTTGTTTTTGACCGTTTTTTTTTTTTTTCCTTTCGTTTTTCACATATGAATTCCTTTTTTTTTCGGTGTGTGTCACACCTGGAAGCACGGAGCCCGCCCATTCAGCAACGACCGGCCCTTCCCTTGGCTGACCCCCTAAGGCTACGGCGCGTTAGCGGGGAAGGCCCGCGGCCGATGTATGGCCCAAGTACTGGTGGTTTAACAGCCCTGCCTCCATATGAAATTGTTCAAGTTGCCCTTTGTAACAACTGTCCTCCAAGTGGTTTTTAAACCACCAGTACTTGGCCCATATGTCGGTCGCGAGGCCCCGCAAGTTTCGGAGGCTCGGGGTACCTGACCTGAAAGGCTGACGCCACCAGCCAAAACAATTTTTTTTTGTTTCGCTGGCAGGTCAGAGCGAAACGGAGCGCAGGGCATATTCAGGCTCGGCATCGATAGTTGGGCCAAGTACTGGTGGTTTAATGGTGCGTCTCCGAGTCCCCCTGTGGAGATGATCACAATTATAGTGACATTTATCTACAAAAAGGGCAACGGGGTAAATTTCAGGAATTGAAGGCCTATAACACTTATGCCAGTGCTTTATAAGTGGTTGTCCAAAATTTTGTCACTTAAGCTTGGACCCCACTGGCCGGCGGCTGGAAAAGGTACTTGGCCGCTGGTTTGTGGCCAACATCGGTGAAAAGAAATTAGCACGTTTCAACGTGATGTGACGAACTGTCTTCTGCGGCCGCGCGGCTTTTTGCGCAGGGCTACTTCGGGGATTCATTGAGTAGGGAGGGGAAGGGTTCGTCAAGCTGCATGAATGCCCTCGTCTTTCGTTCTTTTTCTTCTTTTCGGGGCTTGAGGCCAGTATAGTCCGTGGCGGTTGGTGACAATCGCGCCTTAGCGAGCGCGGAGAATAACCATAGCTTCTTCTTGTTCTGCAGTTGGAATGAGGAATTTTGGCGCGATCATCATCGCTCGTGAAAATCATTTTTGAATTTTCAATTGTTGACGAGCCCCCGCGGACTCTCGAAATTTGTTCGTTCAGAATCTATTTTTGCAATTAGGATTTAGATTAGGAATTTAGGCGGGTCTCAATTTCTGTTGTACGACGCTTCTTGCTTGCGCACGCCTTGCCGCGTCAGCATCTGTATTATGACTTTTCTGCGTCTTTATCCTTGCATGTAAATGTAATTTTTGGTTTTTTGCGGGCATAATTACAACCGTAATCCTCATGTTCTTGATATCTTTTGTGGCGTTCATGTGAGCGCGTGCTTCTTCCTCTGTCCTAATTGGCCGGAATGCTTGCATAACTAGATCGAGGTGTGGAGTGAGGCTACGTCCCCCACGCCGCGGCCTGGCCATGCAGACGGAGACACTTCCTTCCTCCTCCTTCTTTTTTCGATCAGCCACATCTCCGGGTATCCCAGGCAAGCGTGAATGCTATAAATCCTGCAAGCACGATTAACTCGCTCTCTAAGAATCTTTGGAGTTAGCGTGGTTGAGAGGATCGGCTAACGAGCAGGAGTTGGAAGGTGAGTAGAGAGTTGGGCGATCCAATGAGTTGGTGTTGGGCATGCGGGGTTGACGTGGGGCCGCGACGGACTGTGGCGCATGGGCGAACCTAGCTTGCATGGTGCGAGGCGACGGACTTCCTGCATCGGGGTGTTGTAAAGAGAGAGAGAGACGGGAAGTGTATGGTGAAAGTTTTTTTTCTTCCTCCGAAGTAATTTTGGTTTTCCTCCTATTCTTCCAAACAATTTTTGATATACGGCGCAAGTCGCCCTTGTCCTTTTGTTTGATCGGCATCTCGGATTTCCTTTTTGTTGTTTTTTTTAGTTCCTTTCCTTCGAGACAGACATGTGGACTGTCTTCCCCCACTCCCTGTCTTTGTCTTTTCAAATCGGCAAATCTGATTGATTGGTTCTCGGCGATCGAGTCTTGTGTGATTCAGGGGCCGATTGGCCAAAGAATTGTTGCATGATCCTTGAGCCTTTTTTATTTATATGTAAGCTAGATGCATGGGCAATAAACGTGATTCTGTCTGCATATGAATGGGATGGGCATGCTAGGCTGTTAGACAATTGTCTCACTATAAGATGATTCATCTCGTGAATCGCTGGCTTTTACTCATCTGATCGGAGGACAGGTCCCGCGCACGCACGTATAAGCTCGACCAAGACAATCGCTGCCTACACACGCGTTGTCGCAGTTTTTCTAGTCGGGCCTCTTCAGGCGACCAGAAAGCCAACAGGCTGTCACGCAGGATTTTAGTTATGTTTGCAATAAATAAAGTAAACTAATTAAAGCAAATTCATTCTTGTTGCGTGCGTCCGGCTTCGAGCGAGACCCTTCATTTGCGGTCTTCGCCGGTCCCCGGTCTTAGGAATCTTTTATTTTGATTCACAACACCAAAGAATCATGTAATAATAATCGTAAATTCTTATGTGTCATGCATGCATCATTTTGCCAATTTACTAATTTTGAGAACTGCAGCAGAATCATCAAAGAATTCAATCATCAGCAAGGACAATGCAAGAAACAAGACTGACTAACTCGAGCAATGACAAGTTAAGTGAGGGAAGAATGAGAACTCATAATAGTCTCAGAAAGTACACGTGTAGAAAGCATGATTAACACTAGTCAAGAATGCTCACTCATCCCTCTTACCCTCACACTCAATCTCATATTTAGCTATCTGTCCGTTGTGTTTTCGGCCGTGTCCCCGTACTCTCTGAGATTGTGATCTCTCGATGTAGAGTCACCTGAAGCCCGCAAACTTTGAGCATTTCCATCCGAGTCCCATTATACAGAAATCAACCATAGCACATAACTCCTCCCATAATGTGAGGAGAAATGACCGAGAGAAAATCCCTTGTCTTAGATGTTGGAACTCCGAAGGCCCTGTGAATGCCTCGTAATCAATCACCACAGGAGAGACGTACCTCTTAGCCAAATTCACCAGATTACCCCAATAAGAACCGTCAGTGAGAATAAAAGGAATCGGAGGCCTGGGGTCGTCTGTGTAGAGCTAAGATCCAAAGTTGCGGATCAGCTTAGTACCATTCTCATCAAACTCCCTCGCTCTCTCCTCAAGGTACTTTGCTGCTGAGATCCAAACAAAATCAAAATCCTTATGGGTCTCCTTTCCCTCCTTTACATAGGGCGTCAGGTCGTAAATAGTATCTGTTGCAAAACTGGTGAGGACAACAAGGATTGACAGACCCCCTTGCTTAAAGTCGTTTGCACTAACACACTGGTATTGAAAGGCGTTCTTAGAAGCAACCTTGTTGAGACTAGTAAGGACGACCTCCGGAACTGTCGACAATTGTACCGTATTCATGGACTGGAATGAGTGTTGAATCCGATCTCTGTTTTTTTAGCAAAAATACTATCTGATTGAGGTTGATCTGTGCGTTAGCTGATAATGACCAAATGCTGTTTAATTCTGACTGACTTCCTCAAGTAACTTCGGATGGCTGAGTATTGGTTGAATACTTGTTGGATGCTGATTAGATACCAAAATATCGAGTCACCGTCCACTGATCACTTTAACTTCGGGACACTGGGGGAGCTATAAATCATGAAGGGGTACTTGTTGGCTACGATGATTGAAACGTACTCATACAAGAGATGACTGTTCCATGGACGATTCGTTGATGGTTCTCTCTGGTCTGTCTGGATATGTCAAATAGAGGTGGACTATGCTGATTGCTTTACCACTCGAATTCTGATAATGCACTGTGTGTTTGATCAGTATTTTATCTCTCGGTGACACTGAGTGGTCGCTTTCACATCTGATTACTGCAGGATGCAATGTAGTTCGTCCTCGGCTGGGCTTTATTTCCCCTCCTAACTGAACTTTTGAGACTAGATGGTCAAGTTTATATAAATAACGATTGCCATGGTAGACTCATTACTGACCACCGACAACCCCCTTTGCTCGGTCAGCAGTCTCAATAGATGAAAAAATGTTGTGCATTTTCCCGTCAAACCCAGAGAAGTATATAACATACTCAATGAGCACAAGCGGTTATCGGGTAGATGAAAATTCAGGAATGAAAATTCTGAAGTGAGAGTTTTGGGCAGTCTGAAAATCATGAATGGTCCTGAAGTGGTGAAAGGTCCGAAGACCCTGAAAACCACTTGTTTAGGCAGGCTGCATCCTGAAGTGGTAAAGGGTGTCCTGAAGTGGTCAAGCGAGAGTTTTTAGCAGTCTGAAAATCCTGAATGGTCATGAAGTGGTGAAAGGTCCGAAGACCATGAAAACCACCTTTCACCACTTGAGGATGCAGTCTGCCTAAACAAGTGGTTTTCAGGGTCTTCGGAGCTTTCACCACTCCAGGACCATTCAGGATTTTCAGACCTGAATGATCCTGAAGTGGTGAAAGGTCCGAAAACCCTGAAAACTACCTGTTTAGGCAGGCTGCATCTTGAAGTGGTGAAGGGTGTCCTAAAGTGGTGATGAAAAATACGACTGTTATTAACCTACCCTCTCAATGAGCTCCTGAGTTTCTAATAATTCGAGCGCTTGTTTTCTTATTAGTTTTATGAAGTCCCAAACAACATCAACAACTCTCTTTTCCCAGCCTTCTGCTTTCCCTCGATAGAGTGCGCAGGATACCGAGAGAATGTTTCTACCCACCATTTCATCCTCCCCAAAACACTGTCTTTAGGCTCTGCAGATTAGATTAGAGTAATGTTTGTCATCAGTCCCTCGACCCTCGAAATAAACTCTTACAATTCACCCCAAGCAGTTGTTAATAGCTACTTCGCTACAGTCGGTCCACCACCGGTTCCTTGTTGCGAGCAACTCATTGTTTAAATTATCACTGCTAGGTCTCAATGAGCATAACTAGGTGTGTACCCGTGTACTGCAGAGCGATGCAGTTTTCCTCGGGGCTGAGCTCAAGCTCGCATCTGGGTCGAACAGACTAAACAAAATCGACTGGGTAAATGAGTAATGAGTGATAGACATTAGCGTTAGTTCGTCCTACAAAGTCGTAGACGTACTAGTCATGGTCTTCTCTCCTATCCACGAACGCAGTGAATGCTAAGCGTGTCTCTAGGTTCGATCACACAGCCACAGGTTGACCGGTAGTACAAGCTAGTCGGATGCTGCTGCAGATCTGGCCAACTTTCGGCTTTTAATTTTCAGTTGACTCTCAGCTCATGCATAGCAAAAGAGTTTTGCTAACAGTCCTCGTGCGATATACAGACAAGCAGCCTTATTGCCCATATATTATGCACGATGAGACAAAAAATCTCTAGCCACGAGGAGTTTTCCAGGGGCATATTTTGGAAGAACTTCACATTAAATCATTGATCGTTAGCCAACAACAGTCTGTCTATCCCAGCTACCAGAGACCCGACTCTCGTCCTCGGTCTGATCCTTGTGGCGAGAGCTCTTATATTATATATATATATACATATATGTATGTATGCGCACGAGGGTAAGAGCACGGATCAACCCTCCCTTCTTTTATTAGCATGACATGTTTGAATCATTCAAATCACTTACTAGTCAGATTGTATGGGAGGAACCAATCAGTCACTATTGAGAAGAAGCTTAGCGAAGAGGTAAGTAATCCTTTTTATAAATACCACTTTTCTCCCCATCAATGAGGCAAGGAAAATGGGGCCACTGACGCATTCCCTCGACGGTGAGTTCTTCTAATTTATCTCATCCTAACAATGACCCTACCAACGCTAGAGCATTAGTAAACTAGATGGGTAAATTATATAATTTAACGATTGTTAAGCAGGTTTATTTTCACTAAGCTCGCAAATCTCGTATGGTAAGACTTTTCTCCGATTTCAGGGCGACTTCTAAGTGCGTGTGAAATTTATCATTGATGACTGGATAAATCCATACTAAACGGAAGTTACAAGTGTGAACCTATGTTTACTGAAAGTTGTCTCTACTTAGTTCGAGACGTGTAAAACTTGCCACAAAGCGCAGAACACACCCTTACACCACTAGAACCTTTCCCGCGTGGGAAAATAGAAAAAACTGGCAGTTTTTCCAAACTCCCGAATTTTCGGAGATCGGGTCCGATGACGACTGCCATTGATAAATCTGATCGGCGACCGTCATTTCGTTTCGGCCTCTGAAAAGGTCAGACGCCTACCCCGAGGCCCGCTATTTTCCCAAGCGGCAAAGGTACTAGTGGTTTAAGCCATGGAGAGTCAGAGATCATATTTAGGATTTGTCATGCTTGATGAATTGACTCGTAGAGATCAGATCAGGACAGGTATCACAATATCTTTTTCCTTTTCCCAGCATAATAAAATTTGACCTTGCAGTTTGTCCAGTCGAACATTCTGGTTACTTAATCCCCATCGAGTAGGTACTTAACTAACAAGTAGGCTATCAACAAAAAAATTCCCACAAGAAATGAAAGTTGAAAAAACATTGCATTAAAAAAAAATCCTTCATATTTATAAATTATCATTCCAATGTTCGTACAATTCTAAAATTTCTAGTTTTATTTGATAAGTTTCCGTCTAAATATGAGTTTTCCCTTCCAAGTACATCTATTTGTTCAAGATGGAACGGAATTTTGTACGAGTTTATCAAATGTTTTAATTAAAATTTCATTCTACTACAACAAATATCTTATAATTTAGATTGAATTAACCTATTTATGACTGGAAATCCTTACTTAGAGTAACAGTCCAATTAAAATATTTCATGAACTCATTCAGACTTTCATTCCATCTCTAGCATCCAGTTCAAATAAGAAGGGATACTCCATTCTCGGAGGCAAAGTTTTCAAGCAAGATGAAAAATTTTAAAATTGGAATGACATTTTTTAAGATGGAATGAAAATTTAAAATTTCGAATGTAATTTTACTACAGAATGATTATGTAATTCTGGATTTTTTTTTCTGTTGATCTTTCGCACCACAAACTTTCTTTTTCCCATAAATTGACAGCAATAGGAAGCGACTAAGTTAAAGGAACCGCACTCGGACTTAGTTCGTTTCTAGAAGCCAACTCGTGCGGTTTTCTTGATTACCCATCTTTATTCCTTTATCCTCATGCAACTCCAATGATTGGGTTTTCTGAGAGCTCAAGGCGATTAAACCATAGATTCACAATAGTAACCCTGCTAGATTGTACAAATCTCTCAGAAGTGGCTCGACCATCACGCAACACTTAAAAGATACATAGTAAACCAACCTTTGCAATTGGGCTCAAGTTCTACATAACGAGGTAGCCTTTCAATTCTCAATCATTATAACGAGTTTTTAAACAGGGCATGAACTCACTCTTTATGTCTTCAGACTGACTGTACCAGATCAGGATAGCGTTGGACGAGCTTGCCAACCCTTAGTCTCCCCAAGCCCTAAGGCAGAAGCGACCACTGACAGTTGGAGGAGGCAAATCGCTTAAAATCGCTCTCATAGACCCATGACTCACAAAGCTTACCTCGCTCATGCATACCGATAGCTCTTTAGCATAACCAATAATTACTCCCCTCACAATGCAAGCATCAAGAGCATGAGCCGTAAAACTGATAACACCCAGTAGGATAACTAACAGTAACCAAGAAAAAGGGTGTGAGTGATAATAGTTTCATAATTGAAGTCTCATACTCATTACTTATCGAAAGTCAGTGCTTGCCACTCAGACCGCTTTACTGTGAGGGCGAGGGTACGGAGTGATGAGAGGCATGCTTAGTATACAAAAAGCAAAGGGCATTGACCCCGAACTCTTAGGCAAACTTGAACTCTCATATCCGTAAACCTCACCTCCACACTTGGTGTTGATTTGTCCCTCCTTTGTCGTGGTAGAGATGAGGTGTAAAGTGGGAGTGGGGTAGATCGGACGATAGAACAGACCAGGGAGGAGCTCTTCCAACTTCCTTCCAAGACACGCTGAACGTCACTCGCAGACGAAAGTCAGTTGGCTAACTCCACTCGTGCTTACTCTGTAACCCCCTCGTAGGTCGCTCTCAATCTTGTTGCCTTTTCGAGTGAGCCTATTGCCCGCACTCCATCCGAGAATGCTCTCCGTCAAGCATGGTCAAAGATAACCTTACAATGCAATGACGGACGGGAGCGGAATGCGCTGATGAAGAAAAGACGATAAATGCGAGAGGCGTCACTCACATGTCACTTCCACGGGCTTGAAGTCAGCGCAAACCATATGCTCTTCTCGCGATCCTCACTCATGCTCGTATCATGTATTAACCGACTCTTTGAACCTATCGCCCTCTGAGTATGCACGCACACTGGTTCAACTTTACTCTCCTGTCAACTCGCGGCTAAACCCCGTTCCTAGTGTCTATTCCCTCCCGATCTTTACTCGCGCACTCGCTTACCATAAGTCACCGACAAGAAAGTGGAGTTGAGGGTGACGCCAATCATCACTGCCGCTTCATGCAGAGATCGAGAGAAGAGAGAGAAAGAAAGGAGAAGACGGTCATAGCCAGTGACATCAACAAGTATTCCCACAGACGTCCCCAGAGGGTCTGACTTCCACCGTATACTCACACTCGTGTCACTCATGCCATGCGTGATAACTCCTGTCCGTCCCCACGTCAGAGGTGGAAGACGGTACGGCCCTCCGAGGACAACTACTCAGATCCCGCAAGGGTAGTGATTTCGCTGTTCCGACCAGACGACGTTGACGTCAATAACAACTCATGACCTCTCACCTCGTCTCTGCTCTCCTCACAATGCGCCAAGTCTCGCAATATCATCGTCTCTCGTTCGCGCGTAATCACCTCTCGTGCTTGGCCTCGCTGCCCCCGCGACTAAACTCAAGTCCGCCTCTTTCTGGTGCCACGGTCGCGTGGTCCCGTTCTCATACCTGCTACTGACGCGAACGGGCCTCCGGGCCATCCTCTACCTACTCGGCTGGCGGGTGCTCTCTCCTCCACTGTTCCAGCCCATGCCAAAACTGGGTCAGTGCATCACTGGCTTCGGACTCAACCTATGAGTCCCGGTCCAATTCTTGCTGCTCCCTCTCCGTCGTACTCGTGGAGGTTTCTTCCTCGTGGTAAGTGACCGTAATCTTCAGGGTCGCAGTCACTTCATTCCTCCTGCACCTTCGCTCGGCTCGGTCGCGAGCCTCGGTGACTACCCTTTGCACTTTTTTATCCTCCCTCATCTCCTGTTTTTTCCCTCCGTGGATGTTTATCTTTAGTCTCGCCAACCCGTCACTCTTTCTGTAGCTCAGGCAAGCGTCCATTGTAGCCCCCTCTTCCCGCAGAGGCTCCCAGCTCCGAGTCCAGTAGAACCTCAAATGACATGGCGTATAGCCAAAAAGATCATTGCTACGCGCCATAGTTGTTCGCCGGATAGCCCGATCTCGACACTTAGTGCACAATCACGCAGATAGCCCCCTACCGACAGCACGACCTCCACCCTCAAGTTGTCAGCAACAGTACGACAAAAAGGTTCACGCGCGTCTACCAGTACGTGGTTAATGACCCGCTCCCTCTCTCTTTATAAGATTGCCACCCCCCGCGACTCCCGCATTCTGAGTGAAGGACTCAGTCTGGGCGACATTTAAATTCCTGTAATTTAATAATTAGTAAAAATATCAGTAACGAATAAAATAAACTAAATTTAAAATTAGGTACGAAACGTCAAAAAGGGGAAAAGGGAAAAACTTTGTTGTGTATCGCGTCTCTTCGCTTTTGATCTGACGTGCTTGTTAGTACGGTGGTCTCATAACAAGATACCTATCAACCGCTTCTCCTCTTTAAAACATGTCATCAAGTTACCCCTAATGGGTACCCGTGTCCGATGGCAAGGAGGGGGCTTATGACCTTCCACTGGGGGTGATAGGCCTCCTACCAACGCGGCCACGGGTGCTCCCATTTTGGGGGGGCCTACAACACAGTACCCAGCAGGACACGGTTGTGGGGAAATTGGGACGTGGACGGTTGACCAGTCAAGGCCGCTCACTCATAATCATGGTTCAAAAATGAACCGTTAGTTCCCTCGCGAAATGACAGAAGGGCCGAAAAAAAAAGAAGCGGACTCTAAATAACAACTAATAAAACTAGCAAGAATAGTAATAATAGACATAGGAAAAGAAGAAAATTATAACTCCGCCATGACCAGATGCCGCTAGATCCTCTCAAACTGAAGCGAGGGTCCAGATTGACGCGTAGACCGGACACGCAACTCCCTTTTTTTTTTTTTTTTCTTTCTTTTCCTTTCTTTAATTCCTTTTTGCTTGACTGTGGCAGCAACCCCGTGTGCATGTAGCCCATAACTTAGCTAGGGGCACTCAGCGAGTGGCGAGAAAATTGCACCGATCTCTCTACCTTCGCGTCCCCGGGCGAGTCCGGCGGCTACCGTGGCCACAGGTTCCCGAGTTGGTAAAAGGTGAGTTGTGGGTCCTTGAGCAGGTATTGGGTACTCACCAGATGGCCGGGACAACGCGCCCTCCGACAGCATCTGCGGAACCCGAACTCGACTAATTTTCCAAATGGCTGGCTTCCCACCCCGACTTGCAGCATGAATTCCGACGTTCCCTTTCGTGTCACTGACCGCGAGTGTTTGAGGGATCGAGAATTCCAGGAATATTGGGAACACTCTTGTTTGTCTGCACGAACCTGGGCGGAACCTCCGGAATTTCCTTATTTGATAGGGAACGAACGTATTTGCGAGTGGGACCTCGACCAGGCCTTGGGACGTATCCCCCATCTTCCCTGCTACTCTAACCCATACACGTGTCACGTCATCACGGATCCCGAGATCGTTGTCTTGGGGACTGAATTCCCTCCCTATCACCACATCCTGTCCTATCACTCCCTGACCATCGTCCCCTGGCTCGCAATCGCTCCTTACTGGCCCCAACCCCGTGTTCAGAGTGTTGGCGGGACCACGAGTACCGAGCCTCCGACTTCGTCCAACGCACGGGTTCGGAAGACGAGCGACCGACGCACAACCTTAGGTTGAGGCCGACCGCATCAGACTCTGAAACCTGCGACGTCAGACGCCGACAGGTGATCAACCAGCGAGACAGCCATAGCGTTCCGACGGTCCACCAAATATTTGTCAAACCCAGACGAGGGAACCAACACAGACGGTGGCCCCACGCTCAAAAACATAAAACCGGACCTTGACCCTCGCCTACCCTCTTGCATTCCTATCCCTGGAGCTTGTCACATGAGATCTCCGTTCTGACCTGGGACTCCATCCCCACTTTTCCAAAATCCTTGGCACACCTTTTTTTTTGCACGTCCAGGCCCACTCTCACTCCGATCAGGAAGTCGCGTCGGGCGTGAGGTTAGGCATCACAACGACCCTGCTGGCGATTTCTGGTGGGGCTTTGGAAACAGCTAGGCCTGCCGCATTGGGAAACCCGAGAGGAAAGGGGAATCCGATGTGACGGACCGGCCGAGATGGCGGTCCGTGAGGATCATCAAGACGAAGGGTTGAAGGGGGACGAGATGAAGATGGAGCTGGAAGGGACAGCGCAGCTCCGACGCGGACTCAACACGCACGTACTCCAAAAGTGCAGAATCAAGAATGGTCTAAAAAATAAACCGCAGCTTGGGTATACCCCCATCGGACTAACTGGACTAGACACAACTGGATTGGTAACGACAGTGCTACCGGGCAGGACTGGACTGGACTGAAACAACATACAATTTGTTGGGTCAGGCCACGACCTTGTCCCACAGGCTGAACAGGTAAATAGTCGAATAGGCCCTGGCTGTAGGCCAGGGCAGACAGAGGCCCACTGCACGATCCTCAAACCTGTATTGGATCGCAAGAGCCATAGACACGCTATCCACAAAAGCAGCGAAACTCTGCAATAAAGAAAGTTGAAAATCTAGGATGCGGAGTCCATGCGATGCAGCCTAAGTTACACAATGTCATATGAAAAGCAAATGTCTGGTATACATATCCTAACTAACAACAGAAAATGAAATGTAATATGATACAATCCTAAAGTCCTGGAGGCAATTGCCTCAGAAAGAAAAAAAAAACAATATGTCACAAGTAATGTCATGCCGTTGAACCACTAAGAGTGGGATGGTCTCATAGGGGTTGAATGCAGCCTAAGAATCAAAAAATATCTAAGGGCAGTCACACACAAGGTGGGGTAGGTCATAAGGCTCAGGGTGAGGGAGTGGTAGCGATGCAAACCAATGACCCTGACATATAGACCATCAAGGTGGGTAATGCTAGACGAATGGGTGACACCATGCAAGGTTGACCATGAAAGGGGAGTTTGGAATAGGTTGGAAATATGCTTAGCTGAAGGCATGCAATGGCCGATACTAGGGTGATCATGAGAGATGAAGTGGGTGAGAGAAACATGCACACAACTCACCGACTAGAGGAGGGCGCTAAATCTAGGAGCAGGGAAGCCAAGATAACGCTACAGTCTCAATGCCTATGCGATACCAAGGGAGAGCCCAACTTAGAGAGACCCCGCTAAGCGAGAACCTTCATGCGACACATGCAAGGGAATGTACAGGGTAGGGTGGTCACGTAAAGTAGTCACGTCCAAAGTAGTTGAAGTCGATAAGGTAGTTGAAGTCGTCGATAACGTAGGAGTCACGTCAATGTCGAGGCAGAGCCGCAAAACGCCTTCATTCTGAAGAAGTTGATGATGGAGTACCTGAAGGTGTGAGTCAGTAGGGAAGACGGGTCCATAAAGGGTGAGACGCCTGTGAAGGGTGAGGGTGTCTCAGGGAGAGAATCTTCGCCTGGAGTTGCGTGATGGTGGCCTACAAAGTAGCCACTCGCTGGGTGCGCGGGGTCGGAGGTGGAGGAAACGAAGAGGGTACCCTAGCGGGAAAAGGAGTAACAAACTGCAGGGGACACTGGGGTGGGAGTGACGAGAGGATGGGAGGAGGGAGAACTCCGATCCGTAGTGTCGGGACTGAAGCGGGAAGCTGGGAAGCCATACCGGGATGAGTAGATGAAACTGTCTGGCCAGATACCGGTATCTGGGCAGCAACACCAACGGTACTAGCCGAAACGGCAGGGGCGGCAAGGTTTGACGGGTGTGCTGCAATAGATAGTATGGTCTGAGCGGCGACAACACTCACCACTGCGGAGGGGGATTGTTAAGCCTGACCCGCGGAGGAGGACGAACCACCACGTCTCCGTCTCTGGAGTCGTAGAGAACCGGACTCTGAGCCGGTAGGGGATGGAGTCTGAGAGCGGTGAGGAAAGCAATGAGGAGAACCCTTGAGGCGGTGAACTTCAAGGCTGAGCGCATTTACTTTCCTCTCCAAGGGTGCAAGCGGATCGAGTCGCGCTTGCAGAGGTGCAAGGAGCGACGCAAGAATAGCGCGAAGGTCCGTGGGGTCCACAAAGTGCTGACCCTGAACCGTCGGGTGGGTGGGCACCAGAAAGACGGAGGGCGTCGAGACGATGTCCTCAGTTGAAGCCTCGTCCGTAGGTAGTGGACGCATGGTGGTAGACATGGCGGGAGGTGGAGAAAGAGGTGGGGAAAGAGATGGGTTGTGGCGTGGCGGAAAGGGGACCACCGGTGAGATGGAGAGGACCGCGGGAGTGGAGTGGGTAGTCGTGAGCCAGCTCACTCTGTGGCCCGCGGTTCGCATGTGAGATGGTGGCGCGAATCCGGTCGAGTGGGGAGGAGCCCTTGGGGTTTTTGTGGTTAGGGTTAGGGTAGGGTAGCAGCGACCTAATCAAGAGAAGAAAATAGCAACCATGGAGGGGAGGGGGAGAGAGAAATAAAAATAAATAATGAAATTTCGAGATAACAAATAAAAGAAAATAAATAAACAAAACGTGAAGAAAGAAATAATATTTATTTGTTTGGAATTTTCGGCATCATTTCTCTACCCCAGCATGGGGTCAAAAATGTGCCAAGAGGAAAGAGAGACCAAGATAAGCACCGTAAGGTTAAAAAATGCCGCAAATTATAAATTCTAGAAAAAAAATAAAAAATAAATAAATAAACTAGGCTACCAGAGTGGCCCGGGGTCACTTGCCCGGCCGGGCCAAAAATAATTAAAAAAATAAAAATAACAAAAAATATTTTTAAATTTTAATTTTTATTCTAAATTTGGTGAAGAATTTCGATGTGACCCTTAGGCAAAAGTTATTCAGTTTATTTTTTTGCATAACATATTTTATTTCGGATTTTTTGGTTTTTTTTTTTTTGGGGACCTTCCCTGGTCCTTGCACGGGCTGGCCACCCGGGACCCGGGCGGCCCAGCTGGTAGCCTAGAAAATACATAAATAAATGAGGAGGTGGAGAGTAAAGGAAAACTAAGTGTTGGATTTTTCAAAATTTTTGGCAGCATTTCGTTACCCCCATGGGGTCGAAGTGTGTCGGCAAAAGAGATGACTAAGTAAGATGGGAGAGAGAAAGGAGAAAAAAAACATTTTCAGCAGCACTTCGTTACCTTCACGGGGTCAAAATATGCGTCGAGAGCTGAAAGAACTAAGTCCTAAACAAATATAGAGGTGCCGCATAAAAATTCAAATTTTCAGGATAATTAAAAATAATAAATAAATTAGAAAAATGAGAAAGAAGTAGAGGAGAAAATAATGCAAACGTTTTTTAGAAAAGAGAAAATTTGAATCAAAGAAAAAGACAAACGAAAAAAAAAACAGAAAAATCCAAAGTTGGGTGTAAAGAGGAATGAAAAAGTGATGGAGAAAGGGAGAAATAGGCGAGGAAGAGAAAAAAATTGGAGTGGCAGGTGTTTGCAAACGACTCTGTCACCTTTACTCCCTTCCAAGATCAGCCCTTTCAGGCACACGTAAGGATACAATCTCACTTTTCTGTCATATTTCGTAAGTGAGAGTCAACTGGGAAAACTCATCCCTGCTTATAGCGCCAACAGAGGATCCCCCAGAACATTGAGGATTGAGAGTGGTGACACCAGCACAACATGAAAGGTTATGAGCGCATCAGATTTCTTGCACGCCATATTTGATGATGGAAGTGTCCCACGTTGTGGGATGGTGAGGAAGGCACTGGGTCCTTGGGTCACACAAAAAAAGGTAAGCCTGTTCGGTAGATCGTCGGTCATAAACAACGTTGTTTTTTTCGACAATTTGGTTCCAGAGAACTCTTTATCAAATGGTCAAACCAGCACAACCGGTCATCCAAAGCATGGTGGCACGCTATCTGTAAAAGGAAAAAACTTCAACATCTTTTTTTTTGCCTAAGGTAGCTTGTTGATCTGATAAGCAACGCTTCTCAAATATTGGTGGATGAGCATGATTTGGTGCAAGCCTTGGATGCAATTAGATAGCAAACCACTTTTGTGGCATTGCCTGCAATGAGAGAGGTTGCCTATCAAAATAAAGTTTTTGCCTGGTTAGGGGAGACTGAATGAATGCAACTTTTTTTCGAGGCCACAGACCCATAACATCCCCTCCCTTGATGCTTTCAAGTTCAATGCGTCATCCGTGGGAGGAAAACCAACCAATTGTGACATACACAACTGTGATTGTGCAAAACATTTCTTTATTTTATGAGCAATTTTTAGCGTTTCAATCTCAACATACGGAGCAACAATTGCTGCAAAAGTTTACGAACACGGTTTGGACTGTTGCTGGTACTACCATGTCTCCCTCTGCGGCCAAAAAAATAGATGAGCCGATTGCTATGGAACAAGTTAGCTTGGCATTAACAGCCCTGCTTTTGCATAAAATGTCGAACCAAGATGGTCTGCCACTTTTGTTTTTTAGAAAGTTCCAGATGCAATTGTTGTAAGTAGAAACAATTTTATTCCAAGTTTTTTTTAATGGTGTGTCTCCCCCCGTGAAGATTATCACAGGAACATTGACATTTATCTACAAAAAGAGCGACAGGGCAAATGTTAGGAATTGGAAACCTATAACACTTATGCCAATGCTTTAAAAGTTGTTGTCCAAAATTTTAGCACTTAGACTGCAACCACTTATGCCTCTACTAATCTACTGTCCACAAACTGGTTTTCTTCAAGATTAACAAATTTTATTTAAACCGCCACTCCCCCTGACAGTCGAAAATCATCGGCGTTGTCGAGCGCATCGGCCCCCACGTGAGCGAGGGCCCTCCCGACCGTGTCACGCAGGAGAAACTTAGTCTTTCAACTTTTTAGAGACAACTCGGGGACGACATGGTTACCCGCGTCGACCCTTCGCCGCTCCGACCGAGTGCGCCAGCCGTACATCCCGCGATCCCCTACGACAGGATAGGTTCTCGTGGGGCACAACTTACCTTCCCTTCAGCATACATACAAGTGAGCGACAAAAAAACAATCATCACACCTTCATTTCCACTGACATGATCAGAGCTTTTTTTTTTTTAGGCATCCTTCTACCTACCTGCACATCAGATCAAACAACAATTTCAAAAGAAGACAATGCAATCCCAAACTTATGTCAGACTTCCATTCACGCGCGCAAATACACATTTCGTCTACCTTTTCAGTGAACATTCAAAGAAACAGGGTCAAGCAAGTGTGGGTCCACATGGGCGTGAAGGGATCTGAGTCAAACTGACCGACCTTGAGTGAAGTTGAACTGAAGATAACAAACGGCTCACTCAAGAAAGTCGTATAGATCACACTCCCAGTGAGAAAATCGCCGCAATAAGCTGTCAAAAAAGCGATTCACACCACTCCCTCAAAAGGATCGCCCACTGACACACAATCCCCTCAATGTCCCAGCGTCGTCACCACTTATGACCAGTACCACTATGCCACCACTGTATCGAGGCATCACTGCCAAAAAAAACACCGTCGATGCCGGAAGATTTCGACAGCATTTCCACGTCTCCACCAAAATCTCAGCGCAGTTGCCGCAAAAAAAATCGGCAGCGCTTCGGTATCACCGCCGTCAAACCCGCGTTGTTGCCGCAAAATTTCGGCAGCGCTTCCTCGTCACTACCTAGAATGCAATGCCGCCGCCGCAAAAAAAACGGCAGCGCTTCCTCGACACCGTCAAAAAGCGTCGCCGTTTTCGTGCCAACCAGGCAGAGTTTCCCCTGCACCGCTTGCCGAAGACTTGTCGCCACCGTGCAAAACGGGCAAAGTTTCCCCTGCACTGCCTGCTGAAAAACCTGCCGCCGCCGTGCAAAACGGGCAGAGTTTCCCCTGCACCGCTTGCCGAAAAACATGCCACGAACAGCAGCCCCTCCCGTTGGCACCACGCAGCACGGTGGCTATGGCAGCCTCTCCTCTCCTCACCTCGCTGAGATGGCGGCTATGGCTATGTTTCACAACTATGACCACCTCCAGCAACCCTCCTCCCTCACTTGCAGCACAATGCTCCTCTCCACTCCACACTCAATCAGAATGTGGGCAGCACCTCAACTGAGTGAGGACGCTGCTGGCCATCCCTACTTTTATAGCTGGGCTGGAGTGGTGGGCAGCCACTTGAGACCCAACCAAAAAACGGGGCTGATCCTAGCCCTCGATCTGAACTTCGATCGAGGGCTGGGAATCTTGATGTTCTACTAGGAACATCAAGTCCCTGGCTTTGGCTATGCACCTGACCACCACCCTCGTCCAGGCGCAGCCTCGAAGTGGCTGTATACAACACTCACTTACAGCTGCCTGTTCAAAACGAACAGGCGCTGTCTTTCCCCCCCTCTAGAACCTTTTACTCCCCTGCACCTCTCCTACAGCCGTGGCCACATTCGCGGCCGTTTCTTTTCCTTTCCTCTTTTTTTTTTTTTTTTTTTTTTTTTTTT
>BFEA01000040.1:2139040-2155662 GCA_003427395.1 Chara braunii
CCTTTTTTTTTTATCTCTCCTTTTTTTTCCCAACGGCTGCTTCTCGTCGCGCCGTTTCGTCTTAGTGGCCCGAAACAGACAAAACAAAAGGAAAAAAAAAAAAAAAAAAGGAAACAACTTACCTCACGACGTTGTAATCTCTACAAAGCCCGTTTCTGGGCACTTACACGTCCAGATGCGGGGCAGGTGAGTTTTTTTTCTCCCCTTCTCTTTTTTTTCCCTTTTTTTTTTTCAAAAAAACAAAAAAGTTCGGAACTCGGACCATTCCTCGATTCACGCGTGTCATCCTTGTGCAGGGTCAAGTCGTCCGCGCGGACGATTTCGGTCGTACGATCTGGTAGATCGCACGGTCGAAATTGACTGTGTTACATCAGGGAGCTGGGCCGCTCCTATCAAAAGGAGCTCGCCCAGTCACGGGTCGTTGGGCTTGATCCCTGAATCCGCAGGGTGACAGTTTGGTGGCGATACCTACTGAGTTAGCTCCTTCTCACATAAAGAGAGGAGCGGCCCTTCTATATGAACGGCTTCGGTGCCCAGCAGGGCCCCCCCTCCAGCGCTTAGTAGTCTGTGCCTGCTAAGCCCGTTTGTTACCACGGCTGGCTGGCTGGTTGGCGGCCGACGGCCTTATCAGCCGCCCTACTCAGCCGGCCCTCACGCCGTCACCCCCGGTCCTCGACGCAAAAAGCCCCGCGGACCCTAAAACTAACTATCCTTTCATGCAGCGGTCCCGACCTCGTCGCTGCGACTCCTTTTTATCCCGCTTAGGCCCTGAATCGCGCGGCTGCTGAGCCACGTGACATTATTTTAGGTAGACTAGGTCTAGCTTTAGTCTTTCCATAACCGCACACTACTGCGGCCTCGTCGGGAACCGCGGACGACAGGTCGTACTGGTGACTCTCGTTGTTTCGAACGAACGTTGATGACGTCACACGTCAACGACGTCATATGTCATTGACGTCAGTCTTTAGGTTTTTCAGTTATAGGGTTGGTCTGAATAACTTTGGTAACGTCAACCTCTTCAAGTCTCCCAATCCAAAAAAAAGGTCAGGCAGTGTCTAACCTTCAAAAACTCGGGCAGAAACCCTCACAGGGGTTTCTGTCCCGACAGCGCTGTGAGTTAGGGCCGGGTTTTCTGACAAGTTGCCGACCTTTCCAGTGGTGATCCCAAAGTCCCAAGGTGTTGGAAGTCGGGCCCTTTTCGGAGACGCAGTCCGGCGGTGGATTGCAGCCAAGGCCTTAGAAACGGTCGGGCTGGTCCAGTGCGTGACAAGCCTCCAGCTTTTCATTATTTCTCACGATGGTGGGAACGGAATACCTTTACCAAAATTTTGAAGATGCGGAAATGGGGATATTGGGCGGCCTGGGGAAAAAAGGGACCGACCTGTTGTAGCCGTCATCGATGCTTGAGTGTCACCGACGATACGAGAGTCGTCGTTAACGAATCTCGCAACAACTTTCTTTTATGGCCCTTAGTGTTCCGAGTGATAGGTAAACGCAGAAGTACATGAGCAGCATTCCAGTGTCAAACAGTGGTTGATACGAGAGAGAGAAAGAGAGAGGGGGAGAGAGAGAGAGAGCAAAACGAGAGAGAGAGAGAGAGAGAGAGAGAGAGAGAGAGAGAGAGAGAGAGAGAGAGAGAGAGAGAGTTATACCCTTTCGAGATGGGTAGTGCTGGAGGGAAAGACTTGTAATGTTCCCACTGGATCACGCGTCCGAAAGTGGGTCGCCATCTCGAAAAGGCGCAAGTGCCTTCCCCGTGCGTGCTTGTACGAACACATCGACGACATTGCCAGGATGCCATAACGTGGCGATGATAGGGTGCCACGTGGGAACATCAAACGTGCACAAACAGCCGCCACCCATCGGTGGCTTTTCGGTTGGGGAAGGCGTTAGGGGTGGTGTCCTTTCCTCGTTGGTAAACATGTGAAAACAAAACATTCATAAAAAACAAAGAGAAATAAAAAACAAGAAAAGGAAATAAAAACAAAAAAATAATATTTATTTTTTATTTATTTAAAAACGAGAAAAGCGACACACCGGTCACTTAGATGTCTGGAAGGAACACTTCCGACTGCCTTTTGCTAGCACGGGATTTGGAACGGGTGAGGACACACGGGTCCCATATCTCCGACGACAAATCTGACCGGTACCCGGTACGCCACAAAGAATCGGTAGCACAATCAAAATTAGACGATTGATGCCTACTTGTACGATGAGTTTTTTTCCGTCAGGGGGGGTGGCGGTTTAACATAATGACAGTTGAGCAGATTATTGAGCTGGTAGCAGATGGGGAGGCGCAAACTGCAGTAGTCTTGATAGACCTAGAAGACATATGATCGAGTAGGGTGGGAGTTTTTGCAAGAGGGTTTGGCGGTTTTTAGGTTTGGTGAGCATGTTAAACATGAGGTCCAAGCGCTACATACTGGAGCAATGTCTAGATTAGTTGTTAATGGGAAACTCTCAAATCCCATTACGTTGAACAGGTCGGTCTGCCAGGGTTTCCCTGTTGCTCCGTATTTGTACCTTTTTTATACGGAAGTGACGCATATCATGATTAGATGTAACGTGCAAGTACATGGTTTTCTACTGTCGTCGAGAGAGTCCGTCAAAACAAAGGCGTTT
The DNA here is from genome assembly GCA_003427395.1 of Chara braunii. Taxonomy (NCBI): domain Eukaryota; kingdom Viridiplantae; phylum Streptophyta; class Charophyceae; order Charales; family Characeae; genus Chara; species Chara braunii. The sequence goes on from BFEA01000040.1 coordinate 2,141,663, forward strand.
GCAAACGACTCTGCCACTTTTACTTCACTCCAAGGTCAGGCCTTTCAGGCATTTAAGGATATAATCTCACTTTTATGTCATGTTTCGCACGTGAGAGTCGACTGACAAGTCATCCCTTATCATACCACCAATAGAGCATCCCCCAAAATAGTGGGGATTGAGAGTGGTGACAACATGAAAGATTGTTGGGCATCGGATTTCCTTCACGCCACATTTGATGACAGCAGCGTCACACATTATGGAAACGTGAGGAAGGTATTGGCCCCTTGGGTCGCATGGAAAGGGGTGAGCCTGTTTGATAGATCCTTAGTCATAAATAATGTTTTTTTCTCGACAATTTGGTTCCAGAGAGCTCTTCATCAAATGTACGAACCAGCGCAACAGGTCATCAAGAACATGGCGACACGCTATCTGTGGAAGGAAGAAACTTCACCAACCCCTTTTTGCCTAAGGTGGCTTGACAAATCATAACTCAGCTTAAAAGGGCGGGTGGGTTGGCTATTCTGGACCCGGGGTGCCAAATCATGGCGCCTCTTCTTAACGTTAAAAATAGTGATATTTTGCTTGCAACGTAAAACTCTCACTTGTTCTTTGAGTGGCCATCTTACCTAGCGTGGTCACCCCTTCTTAGCTACTTAGACCTTGAATCTCGTGACTTAGTAGCCGCACATCACAATTTTAACGCCCAACCTCGCAGACACCAATGCGAATGATGTGTCGTCGTCCCAACAAGGAGAATAGAGTCATATACATGATCAACTTGGAGTCGACAAGTCGTCAGTTGGTGAGAACATGGAAGGTGACGTCGACGATGGATACGCTATAGTATATCTTCCTTCCATGAGCTTCAGATAAGACGCACTACATTAGAACCGCCAACATTTTTCTTCACATTCAAATTGGTGGCAGACCTCGAGGCTGTTTTATTTATTTTTTTAAGAAGGGCGGGCGAGTTTCGAGGTAAAGCAAAAAGGGAATAAGAGATATACCACGCGAGGCGTGGTGGAGCGACCGGGAGGGCGTAACGTATTTTTTTCCCCTTTGGGGGGGTGACGTCAGTGTGTAAGGGAGTTCGAAAGTTTATTGACGTCATTGTGTGCAGAAAAAAAACGAACGAACGGGGACTGGCGTGTTCATACAAGGATTGTTCAGACCTCGCACTTGACATACTCTAGATTGGACCCAAGTGGATGAAGAGTTGAAAAATCACGAAGATCCACTGCGAGCAAGTGAAAGATCGTTGACATCGATGACAATCGAGGGGGACAGCGACAATCGATGGAGAGCGTCAAAAGGGAAGGGGTTACGTTTATCTTTCATTATTACTTAATTGGATTATTTGTTATAAATTATAATGATAATTTTTATTATAACTGTAAATAATGTAATAACTATATTTTCGTCTATTTATATGAAATATTTCTTGTATGATTCTCAATTAATTGTTTCATTTGTCATTTATTGCATTATTTATTGTAAATATTACAATAATCAGGATTGTCATCCCGAACGCCCGAATGTTCGACACCCCCTCTCGACACGTTCGACCGTTCGGCCAAACGCGAAAAAAAAATAAAAAAAAATCCAAAAATCTGATGCAAAAGAATAAACTAAACAACATTTGCCTTAATGTTAGATCCAAATTATTTACCAAATTCGAAATAAAAATCAAATACTAAAAATAAATAAAAATAATTAAAAAAATAAAAATAAAATGAGAATGAAATTATTGAGTGGGTGAGCACGTTTTTGACACCACTATCTTTGGCGATTTTTCATATTTTTTTTTCCATGAAAAATGCCATGAAAATTTATATATGTGTATCTTACATAATAGAGAATCTATAAATAAAGTTAAAAAAAATAATAATTTTTTTCATGCCCCGAAATTAAGAAAAAAACAAAAAGTGAAAAGAAAAAAAAAATAAATTAGTGAGTGGGTAAGAAAGTTTTGACACCATCATTTTTGCCAATTTTTTATTTTTTGTTGGTTGAGAAGAATGACTTCAAAATTAAGTGGGAGGTACCTTACATCACAAAAAACTCGAAAAAAAATTTAAGAAAAAAATAACAATGTTGAGGTACCAAAATATTTTTTTTCGCGGGGTCTGAACCCCTTCAGGTTCGGGCCCCATATAGGGACCCGAATGCCCGAACGTCTGGGGGTCAGCTTAGGGGCCTCCGTACATTCAGCCTGGCAACTCTGACAATAATTTATTGAATTTATTTGAAAAACTAGATCGACTATATTATTCAGATAAATTCACCAAGGAATAAAATATAAATATTCTTCATTTTAAAAAATAAATCTAATTTTAAAATATATAGTTATTTCCTGTGTCGCATCGTGTTCGAGTTCGGTGACTGAACCTGAACGTTCGTGACCAAACGCGAACGAGCGCCAAAACCTTCCGAACGCGAACATAAAAATATTATTTAAAAAAATATATATTAATAAAAACTCTAAAAAAGAAAAATGATACGTAAAATAATAATACAAAAAATGTATGTCAGGGAGATACGCTCAAATTCGTAACCAAAATCGAGTTAAAAATAAAAATTTATTATTATTTTTAATTATTTTTTGTATGTTCGATCGAATACCTTCGGGAGGTGTTCGGTTGAACATCCGAACATGTTCGGATGTTCGGAAAAACTCCGAACATGTTAGGTGTGCTACACATGTTATTTCTTTTTCTTATGATATTCCATAAATAATTAATGTTATAATTTTATAATAAATTTATGTCCCAAATAGATATTAAATTCATATGTATCTAATATTCATTTATTATATTATTTATTTTATATTTTGTATATAGATATGTATACATATGTTCAACTAATAATATAATTTTTTATTTGCCTCCATAATTAAAAATGCAAAAAGAAAACAATCACTACTCTCTCATGCGAGACGGTTGCTGTGGTGTCAGTGTGTGGATGGGCAAAGGATTGATCGTGCGGATAGTGCTTACGATGGATCACAAAGATTGTTCAACGCCGACTATGGGCAATTTTATGTTCGTATGTTTAGCACGACTGGTAACAAGGTGGCCCTTACCAGGGCAGGGGGGTGGCGTATTGAGTGTCTGTCGCACTAACTTTCACAAGTGAGAGCCTCGAGGCTGCCAAATTATCATATAGTAGTATTCTTTATCCACATTGGTCTTAAGTCAATAGGCATTCCACACCCACCCAACTTGGGTTCCAAACACACAATCTCATACAAAAAACCAGGATGGTGGCAACTTCACAGGAAGACAAGTTGCACAAACTTTCAACTTTTTTCAATCCTTCACAACCAACCCCTTGTCCTGCTACGATGCTTGTTTCTCCATAAGGAAGTCTGACAAATTTGAGACGACATGCACAACTCCCGGATCGGCATTTAAATCACTAGTATTTTTCCTCGCTTGAAAATCAAATACGCGCCGGTATATTCGGAAGCCAAGCGGGTTCAAACCGTTTCTACGCTGCATAGAAGCCATTAGTTTACATTCAACTAATACTAAAAACAAACTCTTAATAAAAGTGGTATTATTATTCCAAGTAATTTGGTTGAATTGACAATTATATACAATTTTCTTTTGTTTGTTGTTTTTTTAAAGGTTGTGAACGCATGAAATGAAGCAAGCCGCTTCTCAATTTATCACACGTACTATAAAACAAGAATCAGTAGTATCGGATAAAAGTGACTACTAGTAGTAGCGCGAGCCAAAATGAGGCTCGTGACGTTTTTTTTTTTTTTTTGCGTAGGGCAATTGAGGCTAAACATCGATAACTGAGAAAGGTATTCAATTTGGTGGTTTAAGCTTCAAAACGCTTTAGGTACTCAAAAATATTTTTGCTTATGAAGTGGTTGGTTCAAATCCTAGCTACAGGGGAAGTGTTCCACTACTTGGAGAGTTTAGAGAGTTTGTCTATCCATTATTGCGGCAGCCTCACATAGATTTGGCTTGCATACTAGCCTGCCAAGCCTAATGAGACCCAATATGGTACACAACATTGTACCAATTTTGGACAATGGAAAAAAGGGAGAATTTGAGTCTGTTTCGTGCACCACATTGGGAAAAGGAGGCTAAAGCACAATAAGTGGTTTAGAAGAGCACTCCCTTGGGACATTCGTTCAAAAGCGGAATGGTAAGATTAACATAGCCCCTTTTAATTCAAATACGCAAAAACGTCCAAATTGAGAATTGGTTTGCAAGAGCAAAACAAAGGCGTGGCCAACCAACTTCAAGAGAGGAAAAGGAAGAGACAAGATGATGACCAAACCCAGGCATCATCCCTCCTTCAATCCCTAGCCAAGCCTTGATGACAGGCGGTGGACACACACACACACACACACACACACACACAGAGCGAGAGAGAGCGAGCGAGAGAGAGAGAGAGAGAGAGAGAGAGAGAGAGAGAGAGAGAGAGAGAGAGAGAGAGAGAGAGAGAGAGAGAGAGAGAGNGAGAGAGAGAGAGAGAGAGAGAGAGAGAGAGAGAGAGAGAGAGAGAGAGAGAGAGAGAGAGAGAGAGAGAGAGAGAGAGAGAAAGAACTGGAAGCATGCATTTTCAACTCCCAATACGTGGGATCGCGCAGCTTGGACATACTTATTTTTCCTCCATTTTTCATCTTATCCTTTTTTTTTTTTCCTTACTGGTACAACCCACAGTTTCACCCGTGAAATGAATTTGCAATCCAAGACAGTGGATTCACAATTCCAGAGGTGAGGTCCCACTTAGGACCTCACTCCACTACACAAGTTTCACCAGTGAAATGAATAAGAAATCCTAGAGAGTGGATTGACAATTCCAGAGGTGAGGTCTCGCTCAAGTCCTTGCTCCACTACACAAAAGTCCACATCTATCTGGGCAATGTGCACCACATACATTCGAGCTGACCGAACATTTCTGGATCTATCAGGATCACGGAGAGGTTGAGATAGAGTTACAACGTTCCGAGTCTAAAGCAAAGTGAACCCCTTGCTTGCATCGCCCATTGAACCGGCCACGTGCATAATCAAAACCAGGTGCAGTGTTACCTTTGCAAGTGAACCCCTTGCTTGCATCACCCATTGAACAGGCCACATGCATAATCAAAATCAGGTGCAGTGTTGCCTTTGCGAGTGAACCCCTTGCTTGCATTGCCCGTTGAACCGTTGAACCGTTGAGCGGGTTCAACAAACCTGCCGAAAAAGAACCTGTCTTGTGTCTGTGTGTCAGCATTGGCACGGGTCCCAGCTTCAGCTAGAAATGGTTGGGCCCCGCCTTCGAGGTCTTGGTCGCCCTTTGGGCTGCCCCACCACGCCCCGCATGGTATATCAGTTTTCCTCCTGCTGCAAGTTGACTTCCCCTGGCCTGATACCGACCTTCTCGGGCCCGATGCGCCTCAGTACAGTCTCGCAGGTGTCGTAGAGCCTAGGGACTGCATTCCTTTGCCCCTCCCGACACATCAAGACACCTACTCGCCAAACTTAGAAGATGGGAGATGGGGTGTCACTTTGCCCCCCTAGGTGAAACCAGGCCCACAAGGGGGAGTTGTTCGCAGCCCGTCAGGGGTGCGTTTTATGCCCCTGAGAACATTTTTCATCGTCGTTCATTATACGGTCGTTGGAAGGCTGGAAAAACAAGGCATGGCAGTTTAGGGGGTGGTGGCATCTTATTTGAAACTGCAGGACCGGTAGCTGCCCGTGGGACCGCACGGGTTTTGGTCCAGGACCGCGTAGGACCAGTAGGAGGCCGAGGGGGCCGTAGTCCTTTTTCGAAATTGAAACGGTGCGGGTCCACTTTTCTCGAATAGCAGAGTTCCTCGAATAGAAAACATACACTTTGTACAACCTGTACCCTTTCTATTCGGATTTCCAAAAAAAAAACCTCTTGTATTCCGATAAAATTACTTCTTCTTTTTGTTGGAGGTCAGTGCCTGCCCTTGTGCTCCCTGCCACTGACATGCGGCATGCTGCAGGTCTCTCTCTCTCTCTCTCTCTCTCTCTCTCTCACACACACACACACACACACACACACACACACACACACACACACACACACAAGCACACACACACACACACACGCACACACACACATGGTCTCTCTCTCTCTCTCTCACATAGACACACAGTCAGTTGTATGTTCATCTGTTTTCTTGTTGTTGTCTGTCCTCCCCCTAATCTTTTCTAAGCGTTTTTGCTTGCCCAAACTGAGCACCCTTAAGTAGTGCCAAACAGTCGGTGGTTCCTCGTTTGGAGTGCCTACTGCATTCTTATGGGGGCCGCTCAGTTCGGGATGTCTGTGTTGCCTGTAGGTGATGATGGATGGTCGTCGGAGTGACTCCCTGGCTCAGTGGGTGGTGGGAACTAACAGTCTACAGGGTTCAATCGTGATGTGAGTAGGTCATGCGCTGCTTTGCTCCGTGTTGGATATGTGGACTGCCTCGTTTGTGCACCACCGCCGCCTTGCTAACTGTCCCCCTTGCTTTGCATGTTGTTCTCTGCAAGTTGCTGTGTTCGCTGTGTGGTGTGGCCGTGTTGTCGGCGTTGCCGTATGCTTTGCTGCTCCGCTGCCTTGCTGCCCATCCGCTGGCCGTGCCTTCCGTGTTTCCGCGCTGCGTGCTATGTCTTTCCTTGCAGTCGTTTTTGGCGTTGTGCAGCCGTGTTGCCTCTACTGTGCTGCCTGGTGCTCCACAGGGTCGTCGCCCGCTGCTATGTTCCGCTTGGGGACAGTCTGCCTTCAACAAGGGTCAAAGGGTTCATGACCCAAACCATCCAATACGGAGATTCCCGCAGATTATCGAGGGTTCAGCCTCCTGACGAGTCGGTGCAACTCCGACGAAACAATCTTTCATCATCAGTTTTTATTTTATTTTTTTCAGGCTCTGAAACTTTAATGGACTTTACTTTTTTCTGATTTGCCTGCCTTTTGTGCTTGTTGTTGTCTGCCGTCCTATATCCCTCGTGCCCGTTGCTGGCGTGTTGTCTTCCCTCCCTCCTCCCCCATGCCCTCCAGCCTATGTGTTGTCTTGTTGTCTGTGGCCTGTGTGTTTCGTTGTTCTCCCTTCCTTGCCTTTGGACTCGACTCCACTCAGATGCATATTCTCCTCCTGAAGTGTTGCGATGGTATGGTGCATGGCTTTTACTGTGCAGAAGTGTCCGCAATATGTGTTCACACACATCATCACACACATCATCACACACATCATCACACACATACACACACACATACACACACACATACACACACATACATTCTCCTGCCTATTGATGGGGAGCGCCACCTGCTGGAAACTAGGTCCAGCGTCCCATGAACATCATGAATAAAGCACCAACAGGGACCCCACACACACACTCTCTTCGAGTTGTGTATAGCGAACATGACACTACCTTACCCTTCCCGAACCACATAAACAAAGGAACTACGGACTGTGCACCCGTGCCCTCACGGTAAGTCAATGGGAATAAGATTGCCCTCACGGTAAGTCAATGGGAATAAGATTCCCACCACGGAGTCCTATAGCCATCCATGCGTGCCATGTCTATCTCTGTATAGACGGATGGGTGCCACTGTCTATCTCTGGATAGACGGTCACACAGGTCACACAGGTAGGCAGACAGGTGGTGCTTTTCGCAGCTTTGTGGCTGCAAACACCACATGTCAACCTCACCTCCCAACTCCTTGTTTTTTTTTTTTACAAAACTATACTCTTCTCTCAATTTTTTTTCCTCACACTACCTACCTACCACTACTCATACTCCTTGGGCACGGTTCCACTAGCAAACGAGTCATGGACTATTTGGACCTGTGCGACACGAGGAGAAAAGAGAAATAAATAAATTTAAAAGGCATAATGGATTAAAAGAAATGGTGAGGAGGCTCAGACACTTACTCCAATCGTTTTTGCCGGTGGGATGTTTAGCGGTCTTGGATGGCGGCAAAGCCCTACCATGGGAGAGGCAAAGAGCATTGGAACAAGTGTCTGAATCTGGACGTTTTCCACGCAGATATGCAGAAAAGTTTCAGTCACAGTTGTTTGCACTTGTCCACAAAAGTGAGCAGGTTCAGACACTTATTCCAATCGTTTTTGCCAGTGGGATCTTGAGTCATCCAATCGTCTTGGATGTTTAGCCGTCTTGGATGGCGGCAACGCCCAACCATGGGAGATGAGCGAGTCCCTTAGTGTGCCCCACGGGACTGCCTAGTGAGGAACGACTTAAGAGTACTTGATTTTTTTTTTTGTTTTGGACAACCACCAATCAAAAACAGACTTGCTATTTCTTTTCCCCACATCCTGTTATTCAACAAAAAAAACAACAACAAGAAGCACAAATTTTAAATATACAAACATCTTTATTTTGCTACCCTCGGATTTCGATGCAGCAACGGCTGGCGGATGTCCCACAGACGTCCCACAGAAGGGCCTCATATGAATCTAGCCACTGAGTGTACCTATCCTGCCCCCAGGCCCATGATCTACGGACTGACAGTCTCTCAAGAATACAGATCAGAAAATGAGTGAGGAAAAATGTGGAGAGAGATAGCCCTTCGCTCCGCTACTCTCGAAATGTGCAAAACGAGAATGAATCTTCTGCTAGAACATGGCAAGATACACCGCCATGATTTTTGTCTTTTGTGCTTGCCGAGAGTAGTGGAGCAACGCCCATACCGTATACCCTAGAGATTGTTTTTATCACATTTGCACAGTGGCGGGGCAGAAGGGACCAAAGCGCATCTGAAGGCCCATCGGCGGCGCGCCTTTTTTTTTCTTTTCTTTTTTCTTTTTTTTGCTTTTTTCTTTTTTCTCCGTCGCCTCCAAGGGAAATTTTATTACTTTGACGGAATGAAACGTGGTTGGCGCCGAACCTCGCCCCGAGGCAAGGAAAAAAAAAGAAAAAAAGGAAAAGAAAAAAAAAGAAAAAAAAGAAAAAAGAGAAAGCTCCGAGGCAGATGTCCATTCCGAACGTGGTTGTGAGGGCCACGTGTAAGTGAGGGGCTCGCTCCAGTACTCACGACGTGCACAAAAAAACAATAAATATGGCGGTGTATCTTTCCATGTTCTACGGGAAAGTTCGCTATCATTCTGCACATTTGGTGAAGGGTGAAGCCAGGCCATTACCGCTCTCGACATGCACAAAAGACAAAAATCATTGCGATGTATCTTTCCATTGTTTTAGCGGAAGATTCACTCTCGTTTGGCACATTTTTATGAGAGAAGAATATAGCTTACTAAAACAAAAAAAATAAAATGAGTAGTGGATCGAGGCCCCTACGCTCCTACCACAGCAGCGCGCAGTGCGGCGGCGCGTACTAAGGCATCATCAAATCCCAAAAAAAAAAAAAAAAAAAAAGGCATCATCCGTTACAGGCCCTCACACACATAGGGCCGGCGCCACAGCGCTCCACAACTCTCGTCTCGAAATGTGTGTGCAAAATGAGAGTGAATCTCTAGCCAGAACATGGAAAGATACACCGCCATGTGATTTTTTTGTCTTTTGTGCATGTCGACAGTAATGGCGCGAGGCCCATACCTCCATGTCTCCGCGATGGCGACCAGGTCTCCGCGATGGCGACCAGGTTCGTCGAACTGCGGGTGCAGAGACAAGAGTTTTTTTTTTTTTCCTTTTGGGGAAAAGAGAGGAAGACAAGAGTTCGAATCCCGCTTTGCTCTGAGTTTGTTTTTTTTTCTGAAAAGGGCAACGGTAATTCAGTAAGTTGTTATTGTGTTAAACTGACTTACTGCACCTGGACTTGAACACGGGTTCTATTGGGTTTACCAGCTGCGCTATAGGCCCGTTGGTGATGAACTCCGAGTTACTGACCTCGGTCAAATCTGATTTACTGGCCCCGGTTAAATCTGTTACTGACCTCGGTTAATCTGAGTTACTTAAAAAAATAAAAAAAATAAAAAAAATCTGAGTTACTTACGTGGGGCAGGTCAGTTCGATGATGACACCTCAGGGCCGCCGCCCTTTTCTCTCCTCTTTTTTTCAGGAGCGGATTTGCTGTCCGGCTGGATAACTACGTAGTCTACACAACATTATAAATGTTCGTAGGCTCGTAAATGGTCCCGATACGTTCAAAATGTCGAATCAGTCTCAATGTATGGAGTCCTCATTGCTGGCCAGGTACACGTAGGATGTTTTGAACTGGGAGCCTCATATCTTTCACCACAAATTCTCGCGATCGGACGGCAAAATTTCAGAGATTTTTCCTATTGTGGTCCCACCTTGGCGATGCGTTTTTTTATTTTATTGTATTTTATTTTATTTTATTCTATTTGGGCTCAGCGGGGCTACACGCGAGTAGCAGATTGGCGTTGTTGCGGTCAGGAAACGGCTTGCTCTCTCTTTCTCGCGTCGCGATGCGGATGAATCTGCCTACGAATACTGGCCAGATGCAAGGCAAATTGTCATCACATCTAGCGAGCGGTGGAGCGAGGCCGGGGCCAACCAAAGTGCGGCGGAGCTGCACGAACGAGCTCTGCGTGGGCGGGGTGGGAGAGAGTGAGTGAGAGAGAGAGAGAGAGAGAGAGAGAGAGAGAGAGAGAGAGAGAGAGGATCATCACACACACAGTGCTTCGTCCGCGGCGCGGTCCTCTTAGAGGACCGAAGTGCACGGCCGTCTTTTTTTTTTTTAATTACTGTTGTTGCTGCGCACGTGGCTCCGTTTTGTCGAGCTGTCGCGCCGCCACGGTGGCAGGGTAAAGGAGGCGGAAAATACACGTCAGCAAGTTGAGTCGAACAGCAACACGTCATCACGGCGGGAAGGGAACACGTCAGCAAGCCGGGAAAGAAGCTCCACGTGGCGGCCAGAGAGGCGCGGCCGCCGGAACGGGAGCTATGTGATCTCTCTGCCGCCACGTGTACGCAGCTGCCGCTGAAACGTGAGCGTGGGGTATACAAACTGGGAGAGGGAGTGATCTCTCTGCCGCTGCCACGTGTACGCAGCTGCTGCTGAAACGTATAACCGTGGCCTATACACAGTGGGGTAGGATAGGCAACTAGCTTGCGCGCCAATTCAGGGGTACGACACGAAGAAGAGGAAGAGAGGCGGCGCAGGCGCAAGGGGGGAAGGGGGCCCAGATTGGGTTCATTGCGGGAGAAAGGGAGGTGGCGACAGGTTAGGGTGATTTGAGCGAGAGCGTAGAGACCGCTCACACCTGTCTACTCTTGATCCGATCGAGCAACGAGTAGTCTCGTGCGGACACGTGGACGTAATCTGATGCGTTAGCATTGCATACACGTGGCAGTCTTTCCGGCGGGTTTATTTTTGCTGTACTTATCGCGGCAGGCTTATCCGTCTATTGGCACTACTGCTCGTCCAGTAATTGACTTGGCTGATTGGTCTTAGGGGACTAATTAGGGGACTGATTAGGGGACTAATTGGTTTGTTATCTCTGCATTCCTCTTGCGACGTGGGGGTGTCATCTCTCTTCGAAATCTACGGCTGATGCGAGTGCAGTAGTCAGGAAGGGTGGGGCGGAGGGAGGGAAGAGAAGGGGGAAAGAGAGAGAGGAGGGGAGAAGGGTAGGTGGTCTTCGGCCCAGGGATCGTAGGGTATGTTGCGTTCACACGACTACCGAAAGGACTCTACATGGATTGAATGAATCTGGACGTAAACGCGACATTCAGGGGACGTCTACTGTGAATACGCGCAGAGCAAAAAACAGACTGGTAGGGGACATCAGCCCCCGGGGTTGGCCCGGCGGGGCGTGGTGTGGGGCGCCAGAATCCGTCGTTGCGTTCACACGACTACCGACGAAAGGGGTGTGCTCTGTTGCGCGCATACCCCCACACCACACGGCGGGAAGGCCTCTCTCTCCGAAGATCCCCTCCTCTCTTTCTCTCTCTCTCTCCGTTGGGCGTCTCTCTGCGCATTTCTGCGCGCCTGTCCCGCTGGCCAGCGCGGCCCATTAGCGGAGACGGACCGCGAGCGCCTGCGCGCGCTTTGTTCACGTGGCGAGTGAGCGGTAGACCAAGGACCGCCCACACGGAAGCAGCCACGTGGTCAAAAGCAGAGTGCTGGTCGGCGATCAACCAGCGTGCGTCTGGTCGTGTATGCGTATAATATCCGAATGTGCATTTTCAGCTGATCGTATACGTTTTAGGGCTATTAAGAAGAACGGACGCCCTTGAAGGCGCAGACAAGGTCATGGCAACGGACGTGTGCAGTTTTCGAGAAGCAGCTTCTGTCGCGTGGGGTTCAGCTCGCAGGTGAGTGTGTGTGTGTGTGTGTGTGTGTGTGTGTGTTAGAGAGAGAGAGAGAGAGAGAGAGAGAGAGAGAGAGGGAAACGAACAGGCTGGTCGCAATGCGAAAGGAGAGGAGGTGATTGATTTCGATTCCACTTTCCTCGGGTGAGTGGATCTGATTAGTTGATCTAGATGATGCCGACCAAGGATCTGATTAGTTTGACTACGACAGTTTGATTGTCCTCCAATGATTGGTCAACGAAGTTAATCTTTTGGAATCCTTTCCTTCCCTAACGCAACGGAATTCGTTTGTAAGCGGGGGGGGAGAGGGGGGGGGGGGAAAGAAGCCCCCGGGGGGGGGGGCGGCGGGGGCGGTAGCGGAGCGGAGACGCGCGGGGGGAATATATTTTCAACGCTGTCGTGTTAAGTCGTACGGAGCAAATCTTCTTGACCTGAAGGAGGTGCGGTTGTGGATTGATTGGTTGATTGGTGGAAAATACCAATCAATCAATCAATCAATCAATCATTGTTGTGATCGGTGGGGAGGAAGTAAGCAATCAATCGAACAATCAATCACCGATCGATCACAAGCGCGAGCGATGTCGGGGGTCGATCACGGTCGTGACCCCTGTCCCGATCGCATCCTGGATGACATCGGGACGGCCTTCAGTATGGGTGTGTTGGGCGGCTCCGCGTGGCATTTCTTGAGAGGCATGAAGAACTCGCCACGTGGCGAGCGATTCGGCGGCGGCGTGTCGGCTGTTCGCATGAATGCCCCTCGAATTGGGGGTAGTTTTGCAAATTGGGGGGCGCTGTTTGCGAGCTTCGACTGCACTCTCGTTTATCTGAGGAAGAAGGAGGATCCGTGGAACGCAATAGCAGCGGGCGCAGCGGCGGGGGCTTCCCTACAGCTGCGCCAAGGACTCAAGTCCGCAGGCAAAGCCGCGGTAATGGGCGGGGCCATCCTCGCGCTCATTGAGGGGACCGGCATCCTTCTTAACAGGTTGTTGTCCCAACTGCCGCCGCCAGAGGAGCAGATGGGGCAGCAGGTGCCCCCGGCCGGGGTCGGGATGGGAGCGCCGATGTACTCCCCAGGCCCAGCTCTGTCGGGAGGGGCCCCGATTCCAGGATACGCTGCGGCGGGAGTAGGAGGAGGAGGCGGCGGCGGTATTCCGGCAACGTCAGGGCTGCCCTCCATGGCCAGCGCAAGCGCAAGCGCGGGAACGATTGGCGGGAACAGCAATTTGTATGGCGCGAGTGAGATTCAATTGGATGGCGCGGGGAACTCCTCCTCCTCCTCCTCGTCTTTCCCCTCTTCGTCTGCGAGCGGTGCGTCTTCGTCGTCATCGGGGTCCAGTAAGAAGAGCGGGTCGTGGCTAGGGGGATGGCTCGGCGGAGGCTCGGCGGGAACGAAAGAGGGTGATGCTATGGTGAGCGGGAGTGGTACCTCTTCGTCCGGCGATCGAGGGATTGGTGGGTTCGATGTCAACTCGTCCCCCCCTATACCTCATTTCGGCTCGGGTACAGATAACTATAGTTTTAAATAGTCGAGTGTGTGTGTCAGTCAGATTTGAGGTTGATTTCAACGTTTTCAGAGATGGGAGCGGGAGTAGTTGGGGGGGGGAAGGCGAGGCGATTCGTGCTCGTCCGCCTGAGTTGGTTCTCTGTTTTTATCAGTCGCTTCTGGCGTCCGCATGCGGCTAGCTTTGACGAATGGGTACATTTCTGGAGTAAGAGTCGAGGGAGGAGGTTTGTCTCTGCATGTCTTTGTGTGTTTGTGTGTGTGCGTGCGTGTGTGTGTGTGTGTGTGTGTGTGTGTGTGTGTGTGTG
>BFEA01000040.1:2163910-2182770 GCA_003427395.1 Chara braunii
ACACACACACATGGGCATGGAGGCCACTTCATTTCTCTGTCTGTCTGTCTGTCTGTGTCTGTCTGTCTGTCTGTCTGTCTCTCTCTCTCTCTCTCTCTCTCTCTCTCTCTCTCTCTCTCTCTCTCTCTCTCTCCTCCCCAATACACACACACTGTCATTTTTTGTGGCAGTGCCACAAAATCCAAGTGCTTAAAATCCGAATTTGGTGCAAGGGCGTGATGGAAAGATGCATTGAGGGCATATAGCGCAGGGACCAGTGAAATGGGACTGGCCGTCCAGTAAGGGCACCACAGAAAGCTGCACCCCTTGCTGACAGGGGCATGCAGGAAAAGTTCAGAGGCCCCAGGGGCAGGGCAGGGTAAGTGGTCTATCGGAGGGGCTCGACGCAAAATAATGGAAGTAAGGCCGACCTATTCAATTACCTGTCAAAGATCCAGTGGCCTAGCTCAGTTGGTTAGGCACGCAAGTGGCATTTAGGAGGTTGTGGTTTCGAGCCCCATGACCGCCTGCCAGCCGGCTGTGATACTCCGCTTGATATGCCTGATCGGTATTAGTAGGGTCTTTGACCGACACTGGTGTGAGTGTGAGCGTGAGTGGGTTGTGTGTGGTGTGTGGGAGAGTGTTGGCCATAGCCACTACTGCTACTCGAAGGGGAGTGGGGGAAGTAGATGGGAGGTGCAGGTACTGGCCTAATGCTCGGTCTTTGCGTAATCTGCCCCCCTCCCCCCAGTTGCAGTCCCACCCTACTTCCTGACCACCGCTCGTTGGGGTGGGGGGCAACATGAAAGGTAGCTATGCTTGCAGGGGTCCCCTGTATAGGCTTAGTAGTGGTAGGTAGATAGTGAAAGCTGAAATGGAGAGAAAAAAAAATAAAATAACATTACCTGGCAAATTTTGACAGGATGGCTTTTCAGGCCTTTATTATAGTATAACGGGGAACCCACCCGTAGCAGCCAACCCGAGTTCAAATCATCCAAAGAGGGAATGTGCGGGGGGCTGCTCTGGACCTGCAGGTGGGCGATACCGGCCAGGGGTCAGCCGGTAGCATCGTCAGGACCGAGCTTCGTTGATGGGCCAGCCGCTGTGCCTCCCCTCCGCTCCCCTTCCTCCCGAGTCTATGAACAACAGCAGTCTCTGCCCAATGCCCGCTCGCTGGGGGATGAACAGCCTATCTCTCGGTGGCGGGTGCCAAGCTTGCCGAGGAAGGTACTGGAGGGCAATGGGCAAAGAACAATTGGAAGGTGGCTCATGTATGAAAAACATTATCAAGTGCAGAGTATGTAGATGTTTCTTCCCTACACTGGGGACGTCTTCATTTGTTTATTTCTTTTTTTTTCCATGTTATATATGGTTTTCTTTTCTCTTTTTTTCTTGTTTTTGTTTTTGTTTTCTGAGTCTTCCTGCGACCGGGAGTTTGCATGTTGAGGTCTGTGAACTTCCGCGGTGACCGCCGCAGCGGGGAAAGGTACTGGTGGGTTTAATAAGAGAGTGATTGTCATGAGCTATGGGGACCTCGTGATACCGCTTTCGAATCCCCAAACATCTTCAGGAGCTTCAGGAGCGATCCTGAAGTCCAGAATTTGGGAAACAGCGGTCGAGAAGCCTCATCACCACACTGCAAGTCGGAATGGCGCAGTCTCCAAGTGGGGAGTCGAGGAGTGCTAAACGGAAAATTCCAAAGCTTATGACAACCGTTGATGTGTGCGTCGGGGTCTCCCAGGTAACCTGCCCTCCGCGCGAGGTCTCCTGAAAATGGGCTTCATCCGCCCGAGGTCTCCCGAAAATGCCCTTTTGCAGGCGCACGTCTACGGTTGTTCAGGATTGCACTCTTGCAGACGCGCCATCAGCGTTCTCACGACGTTTTGCAGGATTGGTCTCGAAACCAGACCCCGAACCGTGACAGCTCCATACAGAATTGGACACTAAAGAAAAGGCTCGAGTCGAGTGAAGAGTGATATAGGTAATGAAAAATAATAAGCAATTACAAAAATTAAATACAATAAATGAATAAGTATAGGGTAGCCTGCTATTCCTTCACTCCGTCGATTAGGCGAGGCTACGGTGCCTTCCGATTAAGGAGTTCCACCCGGTCTTAATTTCTGGCCGTTGATCTTCGAAATGGATGGTCAGGAATGAATGATCCGGGTAAATGGATCCTAGTCCCTGAAATGTAACCTGACAAGAAAGAAGTGTTGCAATGGAGTGGGACTTGAGCCCAGAATTGGAACTGGAGTGGGACTTGGGCCCAGAATTGGAACTGGAGTGGGACTTGGGCCCAGAATTGGAACTGGAGTGGGACTTGGGTCCAGAATTGTATCTGAGTAACTGAATCGGGCACAGTTGGCGTGGCAATGGTTGTCGTGTGGAATTGGATCATCCGGGAGTGGTGTGGAGAGCCCCTTTTGGTAAAATCGAACAGGTGGCCCAAGTTTTTTTTTTTTTTTTTTTTCCCCCTAACTTAGAAAGGCGACAACCTTGAGATATGGGGTCTCGCTCCACTACTGTCCACTGTACAAAATTGTGGACAGGTCGTGGACAGCTATGGGAGCGTACAAAAATCGTGGAAACGCGGCATCGCTCCACTTGCTGTACACTATACGACACCCGAATTTGTGAGTTCCCTACGAGACACGGGTGTAGCACTACAAGAGACACAGCGTCGATAGTATTTTGTACGCCCAGCAGACTCCAGGCTCGCCGTCCAGAAAGGCGGAGGGTCCGTGGGGTTTCCTACGAGGGCAGTCCACGAAAGTACTTGTGCAGGCTGCAAGCTATACAAAAATGGACAGTCAATTTTCCAGGGTGTTTCCGACAAACGTCCAAGCCATTTTGAGAGGCCTATAATGGACAGTAAGTGGAGCGACATCCCACTGTCCATTTTTCTACATTGGACAGTAGTGGAGCGACGCCCATGATCTATGAACAGGCCAGTCCATGGTAATTTCAGAGTTATTTTTTTCCCCTTTTGTGGAAGGAAAGTTTTTTAGCGCCCAGTGCCCAAGGCAAAATACTGAGGGTCAGATCCCACTACCCTGGGTTATTCATTTTTCACCATCGATTACGAAGATCAACGGTCAGAAATGAACAATAGGGGCTAGTGGGATCTGGCCCTGAGTCTTTTTAGGGTTGGTGGATATCAGGACTGTGGTCTGGTTTAGGACTGCGAAGGCTCATCGCTCCCTGTGATCCCTGTGTGCCTGGTAATTAGCCTCTACAACATCCTGGACTTTTTATATATATAAAAAAAAAAAAAGAGACTGGTCTGGTGTTGGCCATTTCTGGCACTGGATTCAACCCCCGACACCCTCATCCATCCCTCCCTTTTTTTTTCTTTTTTCTTCTAATCCGGGTTGTTTCTTGAGGATTCCTGGCCTCTCCCTTTTGTGTGCGTAATCAGATGAGGAGTTTTTTCTTTAAAAAGAAAAAAAGAAAAATTCAGTCTAGAATCTCTCAATCTTGGTTGCCAACTTGCCAACAATTGTTTTTGTTCTCTTTTGAGTGACATGCCAAAAAAAAAAAAAAAAAAAAAAAAAAAGACATGCCAGCCAATCGGGCTACCGACTTCACCCGAATACAACGTACGGTCATTATTGCTGTTTCTAGACTCAAAGTTGCCCCAAATACAGTTATAATAGCCGTACATTGTATTCGTGTGAAGACGGTAGGTGAGTCTTCCTATCTGGCGCCCTAGGGTGAAGAGATCTGGGGCGAGGTCCCACTAAAGAGGATTGGATTGGACACCGGAATCTGGACTTGTTTGTGGAAAGGTGCAGAATGTCGAGATTGAACTGCTTTTCCCAATCTCTGCTTAAAACATGTCTAGATTCAGGATATTTATCCAACCCTCTTTGCTAGTGGAATCTCACCCCTGGTTAGCTGCTGTGCCCTCACAGATGTAATTTTTGGCCGCTTCTGATTCAGAGCACTTGTGAATGTATATGGGACGCTGGACCCGTTTTCCAGCAGGTGCAGCTCCCCATGAATAGAATGGAGCCATCGAAAGCCCTCAGTTCTGACGGTTCTCTTACCACCGCCAGGACAGAGGGATATCGCAAGGGCTATTCTTGGGAAAACAAAAAGAAAAAAAAAGAAAAAGGAAAAGAAAAAAAAGAATGGAGCCATCGAATCTAAGCCCCCTTCTATCTCCAGGGGCTCATACCACCCTGAAGACAGAAGACAGGGCTCAAATCGATGTTCAACTAAAAATAAATAATAAAAAAATTAACAATAATAAAATAATAAAATAATAATAAAAAATTATAAAATAATAATAATAATAATAATAATAATAATAAACTCAGCACAAGAGAGGTTCCAAATTCAGGGGCCCCAAGGTCTCCAATCCTTCCCCTGTAGCAAAAGCCATCAATGGACCAAAAAATATTCAGAGTTATAATTGTTTACTCATGTGGCGCCTGGTCCCACTAGCAGCGTCAAGTTTTCGCAGTGCCCGAATCTGGACGAGTTTGTGGAGATGTGCCGAAAATGGCGGTGAGTTGGGTTTTCTCACCTCTCCTCAACGTTTGAATGTGGAAGAGTTTGTGGAGATGTGCAGAAAAAAAACTTTCTCCTCAACTCAATGCCCCAAACTGGACGGGTATGTAGAGATGTGCAGAAAAAAACTTTTTCCTCAACTCAACGCCCGAAACTGGACGGGTATGTGGAGATGTGCAGAAAATCACATCAAGTTTCGTCATCCGCACATCCGCACAAACACGTCCATATTCGGTTCTTGAGCAAACTTAGCGCTGCTAGTGGGCGCTGCTAGTGGGACTTGACCCCTGATTCCATTTGAATCTGAACTGCGGTCTGTGTTCCAACAGTGCGCAGTTGGTGCTGGGCTTGTTGGTTGGTTAAACCACCAGTACTCCCAGCTATCGGCCGGGGAAAAAAAAGGAGTAGAAACGTTTCTAGTCGGATGAATTTGGGCGCTCCTGTAGTAGCCCATACATTTCCTAAAATCGTGGCGCGTTAACGGGCACGACTCGAGGAAGTACTGGTGGTTTAAAGGCAGATCCCACTTCTTATAAGCAGGGCATTTTTAGGCAAAATTTGGGACCCCACTTCTCTCCACGAAACTCGGATCCCGTCCCGGAATGTCGGGGAAGTGGAAATGTTCTTGTACGTGGAGGCGCGAGCGTGATTGCAGGGGCGGTAGTTCTTCGGAAAATCAAAAGATGCCACCCCCGTACCCTGCACCCTGAAAGAAGGCGGCCTTTTCTTTTTCTTCCTTTTTTTAATCCTGATGTACAGGCCGTTGGATCCTCGAGGCGCCACAAGATAGTGCAGCTCCGTGAGGAAAAGTCCTGCAGAAGTGGGATCCAACGACCTCCATATGGATCCGCCGGTGGCATGTGGGGTCGCGTTGTTCTTTTGAAATTCACATTCCGAGCGCTGCGCCTCCACCTTTCGCGTTTCGGTCCCGAGATGGGACTTCGGTCTGGACCCCACAGGCGTGCGGAAAAGCATATGGATTGGCGGCAACGGTTTTTTTCAGACCCCACAGGCAGTAGGACGTTTCCACGTAGTGTCATGATGTGGAATTCCTCCGTGGGACTCCAATTTCCAAAATATTGTGAGCCAAAAGAACATGGGAGGCCCCAGGCTCCCCTCTCGATTCAGCCACCCTGTGCGGAAAGGAGGCACGTGGATTGGACATTGTGCTGAAAAAGAGGAGGCACACTTGCCGGAAAAGGTAAGTCTCTTCCTGATCTGGTAACCTAACTCGAAATCCGCGGACGTGCGGAAATCTGCTGTCACAGTGGCGGTGGAGTCCCTTTTCTCTTGTCCATTTCCGGCGGCTACGATTTGTTGTGCTGGCGGAGGCTTTCCAGGGGCAAAGCTACCACGGGCCTTTGGGCTCCAGCCCTTATTGGAGAAAAATCATTAAAAAAAAAGGAGAATGGCAACTGTAGCCCAATTAAGGATGGGAATACAAGCTATACACAGTCCTGCATCTATACCCGGAAAATGGGCAGTGGAAATTGCTTGCATGCCCGGGACTGAGATGGGCCCAGATTGGTACCACAAACTTGCAGATATAACCAACTATTAACCGTAATGCTCAAATTATGGACGTACCCAGGCAAAGTTATGGCATACCCGGGACCTGAGGTGGACCGACCTATCCGCACGAATAGATTGGAGCATGTTCCATATAAAAAAGACAAGAAAAAAAAAGATGGACTGGCCAAATTATTCATATACCCTGGAACGATATGGATGGAATTATTCTCATACCCAGCAGCCGTGGGGCGCAACGTCCATTTGATGGGCATGAGCATAATTTCGTGGTCCGAAACCAAGGGCTTGCAGGACTGGGTACACCTACAATTTTGCATAGGGTAGAAGTTGGGCACTGTGCAAAGTTGAATGGGCTCCGGGTATAGATGCAAGTTCGCACTGGGACTTGGTATAGCGGTTATTCCCATCGTTAAGTGGGGGGTACGGATGGAATATATATGCAATTTTCCCTATAATAGAAAAAAAAGGTGGTTGCACTTGCCAGAACGAGCATGCATCCCCTCTGATGGGTGGAGGGAGACAACAAAGCTATGTTCGAAGGGGTCCCCAGAACTAATAATAGAAGGAAAGGAGAAACGTAGTATATGAGAAAAGGATATTGCACTTTCTATTGTTTATGGATGAGCTCCACCTGCTGGGTTTACAAAAAAACTACATGCCGCACTAAATTACTGCATAGAGTTGCCCTTTTTTGCTTTTTTTTTTTATATTTATTTTAATATGTAAGGGCACAGTGCCTAAGGCTACAAAAATCAGTGTCCACAAATTTCATGTTCAAGGGCTACGAGGTCTCTAGCTGCAGTCAGCTAGCCGAGTCCGCCCCCTGTGAAAAAGAAGATCTCAAAAACAAAAAGTCCAAAAAATAAACTAAGCTATAACAATGGTACACACATTTATCCTAAACAACAAGTACAACCAAAAAACACTAAAGCAATAACAAAAGCTATGAAAAAAAGGAGGACTCAAATACAAGAGTTATCACATTCATCCCTATAGCTGCAAGAAACGCCCAAACGAGTACAACCGTCAATTGATATTAGTTGAGGGCACATTGCCCAATGTTTTTTAAACCAGTGAGTTGCCCTTTTGATGTTTAGGTAATTCAGGATTGATTATTGATAGATTAGGGTTATTTTTCACCTTAAATTAGGGTTGTTGGAATATGATATAGGTTTATGAAACTCCATGCCATACTAAAATACGACATAGAGTTGTTCTTTTGAACGCGATGGACGATTTTGTTTCTGACGTTGCGTACAGTTAGGGGGTTTTGCATATTTTTTTTCTTCTATTCGTTTTGTTGAACCTTTACTATGATGTGAGGGATGCCGGACCCGTTTTTCAGCTTCCATAATACAAAAACAACCGTCGTATGAACCAGCTCGAAGTGCCTCGATCATACGACATTTCTCTCCCCCTCTGTCTCCAAACCCATTTATTTGTTTTTCTCTTCCCATATCTCTTGTAGGTGCAATTATGTAACTGAAACTGAAGACGATCATCTAAAAAATTCTCTCTCTCTGCTTGGACAATCACCCAGTCAACATTTTTCTCTCTTCCTATGTATCTTATAAGACCAATCAACTTCCTTCACTGGAATGATACTCTTGCAGCACCTCACGAACAGAAACTCGTTGCAAAACTTTGTGACGACACTCCTCGAAAGTTATGAATCGATCCTGTCCTTCTTGATTGTAATTGAGATGAATTACAACATCCACACACTCCCAAGTGTTCATGCTCGTATTCAATTCCTCTGCTGCTTCCACAATATCTTGAATCTTGTGAGAACTGTCAAGATGAAACAAGTGTGCAAGTGTCTTTTTGAGACCAATAGATTTAAGAGAGTCATATATGGTAATATTAAAAATAGAAGAATTTGGTTGTCCCAAGGGTCCTGTATGGACATGCACATGGTCTCTAGATAGTGTAAGAGCGGGTACAACACAACTGACAGGAGGCGGAGTAGCCGTTGCGGCCGGCAAAGCAGAAACTACAACAGAGGTAGTCACAATTGACATTAACATATTGGATGGTGAAGCAAAATCTGCAAGACGTTGAAAATTTAGAGGAAATGCAACTTAAAAGGGGAGTCTACGAACCGGAGCGGAATGATGAGCGGAAGAAGCAACCACATGAGGAATCCTTTTGAAAACTTGAAGGTTGTGTATCCTTACATATATGTGAAAGAGTTGAGGAATTGTCTCTTCGGTCGGACAATATGGCAAATAAATTGTCATCCTAGCAATCTCATGAGTAGAGATAGCAACGAACTCATCGTTCAAAAAAGATTGCAACATGAAAGAAGTCTCAAAATCCGAAACATTCAACGGGTCTGAAAGAAGAGGGGATCGTCGTTCCAACCTCATATCAGTGAGTTTGTTTCTTTTCCGGTCGAGAAAGTTTTGCTCATATTCATCAATCTTTTACGACTGTGGCACTTTTGACAAACATTTCAAAAAACACCTCAGTCAAAACATTTTGAATGTTAACGCTCTTCGCATCGTCAAACCATGTAGCAAGGTAAACACGGGGATTCGGAGTGCGGATTGTGAGTGCATCGTTATCATTGGGCACCATAGTAACCCCGAAGGATTTTGTGGTTGCGATGTGGCGCAAATATCTTTTTCTCGTCCATTGCGTTGAGTTTGGGAACACGAATCACGAACACATGCACGTCCAACGAGCTATGCACAAAGTGTAAGAGATGCAAGTGCATCAGCGGTCTCATAATTTGAGTTTCCGTTTCATTAACAGCAGGTTGCCGTCCCACCTGATTATCAGCTAAGGTAGGCCCCGACACTTCGGGAGAACCCAAAAGATTAGTTTTCGCAACACGGTTCTCTTTTCTCTTGAATGTAGATTTTACATAGTCTTCTTTCGTATCGCCTATAACGTTATCATCCTCGTCATCGACAAATGTAAGGTTAATAGGTCTACGTGACAGACCTCTACGCGAACCATCCCCATCACCACGACAACCGTCACCCCCCCCGCCTCCACAACCATGTTCTCAGCATCATCAAGGGTATTCCCTTGCAAACATCCACGTTCAACTTCACAAAAAACAACATGATCAACCCGAGTATGTACACTTTCAAAATTCACCGATTTGTCATCATTTCCAATTTTCTTCAACCGCTCCGAATATTCGGCTCCAACTTTTGACATAACATTCGAATCATATTGAGTGATATTGTTGGTTCTCATAACTTTCCTTTTAGCATGAGTGTTTTAGGTATGACGCATTCGGGAGTCGCGTTGTCGTACCAAATACCCTTACAAGGGTATTTGGCGTGTTTTTTGCAAGTCGCGCAAGTGCGGTGTCGCCCGCCTGACGGCGTGCGCATGAGCGGAAGCATAGGTTCTTGTCACGGTGAGAGGCACGAGTGGCGCGCGCAGGGTATTGACGGCGAGGCGCAACCATGCGCCACTTGAGCGTGCATGGTGTCCCGAGCCAGAGGTGCGCGACGCTTGTTCTTATTTTTATTTATTCAGTTATTTGTTTTTTTTTTGCGGCCTAAGGTTTCTACCTCGATAATCGGCTCTGAGACGAATACTGGACGCGGTGGCCGGAACGGTAGTTAAAAACCTTGAGCGCAACCATCGAGACCCCGACGCGACCAAAGCATTGACAGAATCCTGATTACGTGGGAACATGGACCGAGGAGGTTAACGTGCATGAAGGTCAGTGGGTGCTTGGCCCACGGTGCGGGAGGAAGCCGAAGTAATGAGGTCTGTGGTCGTGGCTTCCCTTGCGTTCGTTTTGGAGAGCGTCAATAGCCTAATAGTGGAAGGGAATTGAAGAACATTCTAAGTGGGTCTGTGAGACTGCGGCTCGAGGGCGGTGAGGGTTGCCATAGATGCACTGTTCGCTGGGCATGACCTGCGACGAAAGGTTTTGAGTGTGGGCCAAAGGGTGATTAGCTCACGAGACAGAAGAAAAACCTGAGTGACGGGCACTTGGGCAGTGGCCGCATTGCTCAAGCTGAGTTTCACATGGGATCTACCCCACAACAGCCCAAGCTGCAGTCTCCATAGCAGGTCAGGGCGTTGTGAGGAGGCGCACGCTGATAAGAGCTGTCGGATTTGAGCAGGGGCCGCTGTGGCGTCGCTGTGTGCAAGTCGTTCGCCGGACTGGATGTACAGGCGGGGCACTACTCGAACCCCTTCGATAGTCCTCCCTCAAAACAGTAGAGACGCTGGCCGGTGCAGTGCGCCGGTGTAGTAAGTCGGGAGGTAGTGAGAGCAGACTAGCGTTGGCAGCGACGGGGGTGGGAGTAGAACAACAGCGGGGTAGAACAACAACGGGGTAACAGACGTAAAGGTGGTGAGGGCGACGGAACCCGGACGCGAAACGGTGCCGGGTGCGCAAAGGCTGGCACCTGTAGAAGGACCGGCAGTAAGGCAGAGACCGACGAGCAGCGGGCGGAGGACCGGAGTGTAGAGGCTGATACCACACGCGGAGCTGCGTCGAGCCCACTCGAAGATTAGAACGGGTGGGGCAGGGAACGAATGCTGCAAGAAAGGGATGAATCAGGACGAGGGGCCGGACCAGGTTCATTCAGAGAGAGGGGTAGATGTAGTGGAGTGAAGATCGAACAACTAGTTCGATCCTCCATGGATTACGCCGAAAAAAGAGTGTAAATGGGGTTTTTTTGACAAAGCGAAATCAGTGGTAAGGTTAGATTAGTGAGAAGATCAACATATTAGAAAGTTAGTGAGAGAGTTTACGCGGGAAGCTATGGCGAAGAATGTCGGGAAGAAGAACAACGGGAGTAGGAGCTTTGTATGTCGCTCAATCCTTGATGAATTTGAGTGAGATAAAACGCTAAATGGGGGTTTCGTGAGGCCGCGAGTTAAATGACGCGGTCAGAATTGTTAATGGGATAGCGAATGGGGCGGTACACGAGAAAGCGGTTGCGCGGATATGGCAAGAGCGAGGGGGGAAGAGAAATGAGGAAACGGGGATCGCGCCCGGAAACGGGCAGGATAGAACTTCGGTTGGGGGTTTTTGCCCCAAGCGATCACGCTGGTGACGTTAGATTAGACAACGAGTTAGTGGATCAGAAGTTAGAGAGAAAGAGAGTTCGCGCGGAGCTATCGAGATGGGGGAGGCTGGCATGGCAAGAAGGGAAAAATGAGTAACTCACTCGATTCTTCATAGAATCGGGCGAGTGAAGATAGCAGACAGGGGTTTTGGCATGGTCTGAGTATAGTGGTGAAGTTAGTTTCGGCGCTAGGTTAGTAGATTAGGAGGTCAGTGCAAAAGAGCGTGCGCGGTGGAGTCAAGGAGGATGTGCTGGTGAGATTCGAGATTGAGAATCTCACTCGTTACCTGATGGATTTGGGTAGGGAGGAATACTACGTAGGGGTTTGAGGGTCGGGTGACCACGAATCCGTGGTCAGATTAGGCGAGGAATTAGTAAGTTAGAAGTTAGTCAGAAAAGCTCGGTCGGGGGATGGCGGGCAGAAAAACGAGGAGAAGGCGCTGACAACTACGAGGGAGGAAAAGAAGCCGGAGGCAGCGGGCGATCGGTGGCGGACAGCTGGCGGAGCAGGCTGAACGCAGAGAGAGAGAGAGAGAGAGAGAGAGAGAGAGAGAGAGAGAGAGAGAGAGAACTCACCTTATAGACGCGAGGTGGTACGGGTACCGGAAAAAAATGTACCTTCCCCGATTCCTGGGGCAGGTTCATTCGTTGTCTCAAGGAGGAGGCGGGGCCAGTTGCGGGACTGGAGAGTTGCCTGTAGCGGGTGTGTTTGCTCGCTGTGGGCAGCCCCTTCATGCTCGAGGCTCCTCGGCCCATTGCGCAGTAATGAACCTGGACGGCATGTCGGCCAAGGTGCATTACGATGGAAAAGGGGCGAGGGAGATACGTACTTGACAAACGCAGTAGCGGGTGAGGTACGGAGGGAAAGTAATAAGAGGAGATTAAGTTCAACCGTGTATGGTAGGAGACTTACCTGACGGGTTGTCGTGAGTGCTTAATGAGAGTAGCGCGAGGGGTGCCGCTAAAATGAAGACTTACGTGCCGATCTAGCCGTGTCAGTCTTCCAAAGGGAGCAGCAGAAAGAGGGTCGGAGAATTGGAGGCATTGTGGTTAGCTGATGCATAGTTCATCCTGCCAACAGATGATAGTGTGACCCATGATATTGTCTGTCGAAGCAGGGTGTCGATCGCACTGTTGGTTACGGGGCCGGTTGATGCTAGTGGAAGAATGTGCGACCACGTGTTGCTATCGCTGCGGCGCTCGAGGTTCGGGTGGCTACAAATTAATGACTTTGCCACTGCATTCGACAGACGGCGTTGCACTAAGGATGGGTGATGCTTGCTAGGAACTGTGCTTCGTTGTGTTCCCACCCACATACAACATTCCGCTTGCTAAGCTTTGCGCTCTGCACGTCTCATAAAGAAGTGGTACATATAGTGCATTTCGCATTAGACATTGGGTGTTACCTATGCAGCAGTAGTGACCATGCTTTCGCTGTGAATACGGCTTTCAGCCGAGTGGCTGGCTTTTGACTATATTCACGTTAGCCTGCAGCGTATGTTGTGAGTAACCATAGTGCTCAAAGACGATGGGACTGCATGTTAATCAAAAGGGGAGGAAGGCAGCGTGTTGAAGGGGGGGGCATTGTACGCTGCTGCAGTGCCATGCAGTCGCACACAAGTGATGTGCGTATGACGATCTATTGAGGTTCTCTAGAGTTGTCTGTGCGTTGGGCTGCAATGTAGTGATCGGTTGGTCTGGGGAAGGGTATCAAGGAGTTAGTGCTGCGAACTGGAGAGTCGTCATGGGGATTGGCTTCAACAGTTTGACTTCAATCTTGACCAAGTTGTTGCTGTATTTGGCCGCCATTGCGGGGCCCTCAGTCGTAATAAGATATCGAGGCCCTCTCACGCGAGTCTGAGTGCACCATCCTTGGATCTAAGAGACTTAAACCTTCTCTCTCTATCCTTCTGACTCTGAGTCTAGTCAAGTTGTTCTGAGAGGAAGGTGGCAGGCGGGATTGCAATCCATAGGACCGCAGCAAGACTCTGTGGGGAGTCATCCCATCGATTGCGGGAGCTCTGTCGGAACTCATGAGGAGTTCTGGAGGCAGGGAATTGAGAGGTAATCAGTTTCTTTCCCTCTATGAACCCAGTTATAACCTCTATCTGTAGCACCCCTTGCATCTTTTGACTGAATATATGGTGTGCAACCCTACTTCAAATCTTTGTTCGACTTTTAGGATACTGGGTCATACTAAACAAAGGAATGGTTGTCCAATCTCAGCTTCAACATTTATTGATTGTGTAAAATCGGATTGCTAAAAGGAATTGCATCTGGGAAAGGCAGGATGGAGGGTTGTTTTGCTTGAGGGTTTGACTAGGTCATTTAGGCTGGAAGGTCCCCATAAGTTTGGGGAGACCCAGTGCTTTGTTTATTTTGGTTTGCATGGAGCAACATACCCTTCTATAAGTTTAGGGGGTCTGATTGCTCTGGAGGCTAGGATGTCCCCATAAGTTTGGGGAGACCCAGTGCTGTGAGTTTGCATGGAGGGTCAGACTGTTCTATAAGTTTAGGTGGCCTGCCTGCTCTGACTTGTGAGGGATGACTGTGGTTGACTTTTCAGGGACCAAGTGCATTCTGTAAGTTCAGGTGTCTTGGTCGCCTTGTTTATTTTGAGTTTTTCTCTGTTTATCTGGTTTTGAACGAGGAGGTCTGAGCCATTGTATAAGTTTAGGTTGCTCAATCTCTTCCTGCTTTTATTCTGAGGAAATGAACCTGAAAGAGGGCAGATTGTTCTGTAAGTTCAGGTGATCTAGCCTAATGTCACGCACATATTGGATCAGAGAGAAATGAATCAGGCAAAGAGTTAGATCCTTCTGTAAGTTCAGGGGGTCTGGCTCAAAGCCTCTCACATGCTGGAACCCAATGGTTATAACTTGGCTATATTTTACTACTACTCTATTTTAAGCACGAGCTAATCAGACTGTTCTATAAGTTTAGGTGGTCTGACTATAGCCTATCACAACATGAAGAGAGTATAACTAAGAGTAAAATTGGTGGTAAACTGGGGCAGACTGAACTTGAGTTAGTTCAGTCATATGCAACCTTAGAAGACTAAGTGCAGACAATTATATATAACTTGGATATTTTAAACAGTTCAGGGCGACTAGAATGACCTAGCCATATGCCCAAAGAAGAGAGAAATAGTTGTGCCCTCTGTTTTGTGTATATTCTTTGGCTAAGTTAGGCACATTCCATAAGTTTGGATGGCTTGACTTTATACCTTATGTAAGCTGGGTATGAAGGGTTAAGTCATTGAAAGATCATGAACTATTGCTTGTTCAGATATACTGGGGATGGTGAGAGTACTTACCTTTGTGATTTGACCTGCATGCGATTAAGTGAGGCTACTACTTAGTTTGAGTTTCAGTTTGATAGGTAGTTGCTTTAGTCGCTCGCCACGTGCTAGAGCTATAGGAGTTAGTTTCAATTCTTGCATTTTCTGAGCTAAGTTTTTTTACTTAGGTCAATTCTTGCATTTTTTGGGATCATTTTTTTGTACTTGGCTTTGTATAAATCTTGGCAAGCTACTTTCCCTAAGGAAAGCTACTTTTCTAAAGGGAGTTAGACAAAATTCGACTTTGAGAAGTTATTCTCAAATTCTAAACTTAGCCTTGTATAAATTTTGGAATAACACTTTTTTCAAAGGGAGTGCTGCCGAAATTTCTACAAATCTAAGGAGTTGTCTAATTTTGTCTTGACAGAAACTCGAGTTATTCTGAGTTCAAATCTGAGATAGTATAAATCTGGGAAGACTCCTTTTCTAAAGGGAGTGCTGCCCAAATTTTTACTAATTCAGGGAGTTAGACAAAATTTGACTTTCTTGAGTTAGAGATTATTTCTGCTTTCATATTTGAGCTTATATAAATTTTAGAAAAACATTTTTCCTACGCGAATCGCTGCCGAAATTTTCTTAGTTTAAAAGAGTTAGATTATATTTCGACAGGTGGCGATTCTGGTAATCCACCCTGGATAGGGGAGATTATGCCATGAGTCTACCTTTCTTTGGGCGCTGGCTTAGAGGTAGACTTAGGCTTAGCTATTAGGAGAGACTCTAAGAGAGATTGTGGTATGGGGATTATTCTCTAGGGGCTTATGATTTTAGCCTGGGACACTGACCTGTCTTGTGTTACAGATCCTTTTGATCGTTTGATTCAGGACTTGGACTAATTTCAGCTTGATCCTACAAGGATCATCTTCTGTTATCACTAATAACAGGTCAGTTGGTTGATCGGCGACTCGTCGGCTCACGACACAACTTTGCTTACACTTGTACATTAGCCTGATTGCCTTAGCCCTGAGGTTTGATATGTTTCTTTGAGGGTTTAACCGAGCTTCTTTTAAATGATTATTATGAAGAACTTATGAGATTTCTGGAAAGTTAGATTATGACTGGGGCTCGAGTGTGTGAGGCGTGGTGTGAGTTACAGGGAACAGTAAAGTTGATCACATTGGTGTATGGCAATGTGGCTATTATGTGTGCCTGTGTTTTATGCAGGTTAGTATTTTGGAGCTTGGTATATGGGTCATACTTTGGAAGCAGTGAGGATGACAACCGTGTGTCGCACGATCTGCATACTTGTTGGGTCTATGTTTCCCCCAAGATGTCGGTTCGCGTGCGGGTCCGATTGAGGCGTAGTACCGCGCGTACCCCCTATGCTACAACGAACGAGAAACGCCCTCGGCTGATCCACCTCTGCGATTGCAACTGATCAACTTTCGTATTGTGGACTGGTAGCTCGGCGGGGATACGCCCACCGAAGGGAGGTGACAACTCCCGTAAGGTGGAGGTAAGTCGTGTCTCGCGTAGGCCCTATCCTGTCGTAGTTGGGGCTCGGGGAAGGTATGGCTGGCGCACTCGACCGGAGCGGTTTGCGGAAACTCCATGTATATTTGTGACGAATGATTTAAAACCAACTCCTGCATGACGCGGCCGGGAGGGTCTCGAGCTGCCCGTGTGCGCTGCCGGACCGATACGCTTGACAGCGTGCGAGGAAAGAATAGTACGAAATTAATCGAAATACAAAAGATCGATAAAAAAAAAGAACAACTCATCGAAAAAGTTCATGATACACAATATTTTTCGTCAATTTTTTTTTATCAGGAAACACAACACGGATGTTGTTGGGATGACCAACACGAGACAAGGCAATGTACAGTTGACAATGAGCAAAAACATGCTTGCGTAGCCAAACCCATGCACGTGATACGGTTTGTCCTTGCGACTTGTTAATCCGCACAGCAAAAACAAGACGAACTGAAAATTGCCTCCTAAACCATTTGAACCCGGTGGTCTCACCATCGCTTGTCAAATCAATCTTGGGGATCAGTGATGACTTATCCGTGCGCATTATTGTCACTTCCAACAAATCACCATTAACGATCTTCTTCATAATTAATCTTGTACCGTTGCAAAGTCTTTGCATCGGGATACGCATCAAAAAGTGGACATACATTCGTGTTTTTTTATCATCGCCTAAGCTTGAAACTCGCATATTTTCGGTCAGTTGATGAACGACAAAAAAAAATTCACAAAGGCAATATTTTCATCGACTCATCAATTCATTGCGCTCGTGATCCTTATTTTACAACGGACAAAACCTGTCGAAAATCTCCATCAAGAAGTATAATTTTTCTACCAAACAGCTCGTAATTTTTACAAAGGTCCCAGTGTAATGTCAAGAGTTTCCAAGTGGAACTTATTACTCATCGGAGCCTCGTCCTAGACAATCAAATCCACACGGCGGATAATCTCATCAAGATCACTTTGTTTCGAAAGTAAGAAGGGACTCATGTTATTAAGTTTCAAAGGTGTATGAAATCGTGAGTGAAACGTTTGACTCCCTGTCAAAAGAGTCATCGTTATCCCACTGGACGCCACAGTCAGTCCAATGGCAGAACGAGACTTAATGCCTGCCAAAATCATTTCAATGCAAAAACAATTTCCTGTTTCGACCGGTGCATCGAAAAAAGCACGCAACGACCTTTTCTCTTGCACAACCCAAACAACTGTTTTCACCGACACTCGTTGGCGTGGTCTAAAACATAAAAAATTATAGTCATATCAACGTTGCATTTAAATCGGATTATACGGCAACTCCTTGTTTAGAATCGACGATATCGTATTGTTTTCATAATGTCTAAGTTATATTCTCAACAATTGTTTCTCGATCGGGTGTTGGATAATAAAGGCAGAACTAGCGGATGTTTTCTTCATACTCTTGCAAGATATGGTCAAAGATGAAATAAGACTAATGACAAAAAAATATTCGGCGGAACAATTTCATTGTCTACACGATACGGAAAATCGTCACATATCTTATCCCAATGTCGTTAAAAGAAACGGACCGGATCGTTCACTGAACCAAAAGCGAGAACCTTAACAAACAGTTTACGAACTTCTTCAGGCATGTAATGTGCTGCGACTGTGTCTATGCATCAATCGTACGCATCGTTGTTTTGCAAAAGACCCAATCGAAGATAAACGGATTGCAATCGTATTCGACTCCGTCCACCGTAGAAATTTCAGCAAAAGAGCGCACCCCATGAAGATATTCATAGTTTAGCAATACACACAGATAGAACCGTTCACCTTCCGTGATCCTCATGTGATGCAATCGAGTTATCTTTTCGAAGGGACCACCATGAAGATCCTGCTTTGTTCGATTTCACTTCCTTTATTTGTTATCCCAGACATGAGTATTAACGATTTCTGCATACAAATGAAGTTCCTCTCTAGAAACATGTTCATTCAAAGAGTTGTATTTCATCAATGCCATCAGTTTCGTTTTCGGGGGCGTATGTGAAATAACGTCATGCTCAGTGACAGGTTCAAATTGCACTTTTTTCATTTTTTCAATATCCATGGACAATCTTTCGACTGCGGACCAGTGTTCTGCAAGGTCGAACTCAAATAGATGTCGGCATGCCTCGGATGCACCTACAACACGCATATCTTGATACAATTTGAGTTTATCGATAGTCGCATTACAACCTTGTTCGCAAACCATAGCACGATCACACCCTTCGTATACGTACTTATACACGTACTTGCATGCCTTGATGTTAGCACAATATTCAACATTCAATTGACATCTAAACCTCATTAACAAGTACGGGTTGTACGGGACCACACAACGATTATCGTAAACGACACCATTTTGAAAAATCGTAAGACCACCGTCACTTGGTTTCCTTTTCTTATACGAAGGGTATGTTTGTTCGTCTTTGAATGTTTTTTGTTGAAATGAAGTTTTTTTAAACCCTTTTGTGCATTCGCCGTCCTCCGCACACGAAGCGTCTCGTTTCTCCACACCACAAATCCCGTGCATTATGAACTTGACAACCCTTTTTTCCAATTCTCCTTCCAGAGAAATCTCGACACACCACATTTTTAATAGCATCTGCATCCGGAAGTTTATTATCTGGATGCAAGATAACTAATATATGTGCATGTGATAGACCCATTTTTTTAAACTCCACCACATACAGCATTTCACTCACCCTACCAAAGATCCGTTTGTTTTTTATCTCATCGATGAGTTATGCAAGATAACCTTTGAACACTCTCGCGAGAAGATCCGCCCTGTCGTAATGACATTGACCTGACAACAGGGCTTGTTTGATCTCCGATCAGTTAGTGTTGCACGTCATAGTGATGAAACGATCTGGTTTTCCGAATCGCCTCACGATTGCCATGCTGTTGTGATATCTTTCACTCATATATCAGGGCCCCCTAGTGAACGTTGACGGTAAAACCACTTTTGTCCCAACACCATCACC
>BFEA01000040.1:2188629-2201129 GCA_003427395.1 Chara braunii
GGGGGGGGGTCATGGCGGCGGAAGACAAAACTTCGACCGTCAGGGGTTTGAGGGATAGGTGGTGGGTTCGAAGCCTTCAGGCCTCATCCTCGGTTCTCACGAACTGGCCGAACCCTCGGGTCTTTGCTGTAGAGGTGGTTGGTTCGAGGCCGTTAAGCCTCGGCATCTGACTCACAGAGTCCGCGCGAAAGTTTCTGGGAGGGTAACGCGGCGGGAGGACTCGTCGGCATCCGAATTCGAAATTGCGCGGGCAGCGTCCCCGCACTACGGGAAAGCTCGGGGAAACGTGTCGCTCCCTCGTAACCCAGGACCAGCCGTTGCCAAGAACACGAGTCCCCCTGGCGACACCAGCGACAATCAAACTGCGGCCGCCACGCGGCGTGAGCGGCCGACCAGGGCAACACCGTTAAACCCGTGTAAGGCAATATTAGAGTCGGGGAATCAAAACGATCAATCAGGACAAACCCGTTCCCCCTTATATCACACGCCCGAGGCGGGTCTTGCCAACACACTTGCTCCGTCCGCCTCACCGCTCGCCGTACGTCCGCATCGCACTAGACGCTGTCGTCATCTGTGATGGGGAAGGTCGGTAGCGAGATAAAACGGTCGGAGGTACGCGATGAACACGGGCAAGATCCCGCGTCCCCGGTCATCCGGACCAACACCGAATCCATACAACAGTCGACGCAATTCTTCTCTCTCTAAAGGGGGTGTGTCGAGGGAAGATGATGAACTTTAAGTTTTCTCCCCTTGCGGGGGTGTCGACCGTCCGCGCGGACGCAGGCGGTTGACGTCACCGGTACGGGGAGAAGAAGCTCCAAGAGCGATGACTATAAGTTCAAAAAGGAAGGCGAGCGAGCGAGAGAGAGAGAGAGAGTGTGAGTTACGCCGAAACCTCGCTCGAGCGCTGGAAAGGCCGCGGAGGGGAGGGGAACAACCGGATCAACACACTCAAACTCCTAAGCAGACAGTCCCCCAGTTCAGTTTCCCCATCCCCGCCTGGACGAGTACATACATACATACATGCTTGCAATCAACAACCCGTGACATGACATCTAATCATCCATGGACCTTCGACATCACTCATGTGCACAACCAGCTCCCATCACTCGGGGCTCCACACACACGACATGCATAGACAAAGCAGCAATGGAGATAAAAACGAGTCCTTCTTGTACACAAAAAATTCAATTAGCTGCCGCCCCCAGGCGCAGCCTTCAAAACTTCCCAAGACCACCGACCACCATAGCCACAAGGCCCTGCCGCGGCCGGCGTCCAATCCCCACCACTACTCAGTCCCTCCGACTGCTTAGCCCCGAGACTACCACGGGGCCCACCCCACGTCGTCACTCCGCCCCTCCTTGGGCTCGTCGAGCCTGTTCGGCGCCGCGGACTCTCGCGCATAGCTCGCGCAGCATTGCAGCCGAGATCAAAGAGGAGGAGAGGAGAGGGTTGCGCAAATTTATAGCACGGGAGGCGGCGGGTTAACAGCGCGAGGTGCGGTCAGCGCAGGGTGTAGATGAGCAGGACAGGAGAGAGAGAGGTGGGGAGTTACAGGGTTCGACCCGCGGGATTGCATGGCTACGTGATTGGGGTGTTCGTCCAAGTGGTGCGCGGTTTCCCACTTTCCACATTGATCCGAGCATCCCAACTACGCAGCCAATCACTTCGCGGAGGAAGACAGGGTAAGGATCAAGCTGGGCGTAGGGGAAGACGAAGAGTCCTGTATGGGGAAAACGAGCGCAGCAAGAAGGGAAGATGGCGTGAGGATGCAAAGCAAGAAACGGGGATGCAAGACGCGTGAAGAAATCGGAGCTCGGGTGCGCGCGCAAAAATTCAAAAAGTCCCAACCGCACCCGTTTCTTGGTTTTCAGACCGCGGCCGCTATTCGCCCGCGGGAGTTATTAACCAAACAAAATGAAAAAGCCGTTTCAAAAAGAAAACAAAAGCAAAAAGAAATAAAACCCCTTCCTGTCCGCGCCCGTACTTCGGGGCTTCCGCGGGATTTTTCCCCAGGGATACGGCAAGCCGTGCGGTACGGATCTGAGCTTATCACATCCCCCCTCAGCCCCTCCGTTAGACGACAGACTGCGAGAAAATCGCAGAATGGATGATGCAAAATCTGAAAGCCCGATACCGACGTCCCAGGGACGACTTCTGGGACAACACTTACAGGGAGCTTGTCCCCCTTCTGGACAGCAGCACCAGTCTGCGAACAGTTCTCTTACAAGGCCCGCCTACCTTCTTCCCCCGAATACAACGTACGTTCATTATAGCTGTATTTGTACGGTCATTATAGCTGTATCTCGACTGAAAGATGCCTCAAATACAGCTCTAATGAACGTACATTGTATTCGGGGGAAGAAGGTAGTGGTTCGTGCTGGTTAGAATTCCTATGCCAACGGTGCTTGGCAATTGTGTACCTGGTCCAGCGTTTACAGTTTGGAGCCCCCAAAGACAACCAGGCCGTCAATTGTGTACCTGGTCCAGTCTTTGGGGGCTCCGAACTGAAAACGCTGGACCCCGAAAGCCCTCCAGAATCTACCAGAATCTGCCAACGGGCCAGAAAAGGCCTGGTCGAGGGGAGCATCTGTGATGATAGCAGCCCATATCCAATGGCCGCGCAAAACAAAATTGATATATTCTCATATTGTACAACTCGGACCGAAGACTTCAACTCGGACCAAATCCTACCGTTCCAAAGGGTGGGAGTTGGGGAATGGGGGGTCATTTTGCCTAAAACACAGTGCGGCTCATACAGATGGGATATGGTTTAGCTTCATGAGTATAAAAGGAAATAGTGTTGATCAGACTGGGGCTACAACCACCCGAATACAGCTGTCCTGCGGGCAAATGGCTTAGGACGCAGAGTAGGTGTGTGGTGGCCTTATTCACGGTTTGTCTCCGTCATGGATGGTCCATCCAGCTACTGCTGACATTATCAAGGGTCTGTTTAAATAAGGAAACATGATGTTCAGGGACGCTGGACCCGGTTTCCAGCAGGTGCAGCTCCCCACCAATAGATGGAGCCTCCCTGGAAGTGGTAGCGGTGTCTGCTCTTATCAGCACCTCTACCACCGCCTCGGGTGTTTTTTCCAAAAAAAAAAAAAAAAAAAAAAAAAAAAAAGGGTGCACAAACGAGGCCACCAACAAAAGGGTGCCGAATCTACCAGTGATGAGCTAAAAGAACAAAACCTTTTTTTTTCTAAAGCCCTTGTGTAAGCCCTCTATCCCGGCGGTGGTAAGAGAACCGTCAGAATTGAGGGCTTATCTGTCGGGCTGCAGATGAACTCAGGAAAAAGCTACAACCCCCGCGGTTACTGGGCAGGCAGGGCAGCAGCAAGCACCAGTGGTCCCCACAGGTAATAGGACACTGCAAGTAGAAGGAACAGGGGAGAGCATGACCACCTGACGGACCCCAATGGGAATCTACAGCAACCCGACCCGCCGGACGTGATGAAAGAAGGGCTGGTTAAACCACCAGTACTTGGCCCAGCTATCGGCCGCGGCGCTTTCCCGTTAACGCGCCGCGCCTTTAGGGCTTCGGGGTACCGGACCTCAATGGCTGGAAGCGCCAGCCAAAACAATTTCGAAATGGTACCCCGGTGCTTCGGCGAAATCGGCGCGCAGGGCCATTCCAGGCTCGGCATCGATAGCTGCGCCAAGTACTGGTGGTTTAACAGATGTCAAAAAATGAGGCAACTTTTAGAAACAGGGAAACAGGCCCAACCCTTGTCTAAGAAGGGCGTACTACTAATCTTGCCGGTGCATCAGAAAGACGGACATTGGGAACTGGGAGTATCTGAAATCCCCCAAAGCAAGTATGGAGAAGTCACCATACAGGGATGGGTTCCTCAATTCTCATCAGATTACTGAAGCCCATCAGGGGAAAGACTTTTGGAAGCAGAAATGAGAAAGATGTATACCGAACAACTATCGTCCAGGAGCACAGGTTGTAATGCACATAAAGCAAGGACCGACCAACATAGCAAAGAGAGACATCCTTGTCCTATATGACCCCACCAAGGACAACAGTCTGCGATAGCTCTCTCACCATATGCTACTAGACCTGCAAATGCTAAAAATCAAACCCAGCACGACATGGTCTGCGGATGACATCTGCACCAGCCTCAGCATGATTCTGAGAAACAACATGCTGGGAGAAGACACGCAGTCGTTAATGAAGAAGTGGGAGAGAACAGGCTGCATGCTCCAGATGGACGGGTGGTCGGACCAGAGAAACAAACCGCATCTGAGCACCATGTTTCTTCCCCGGCCGGCACAGTATTTTGGAAATCCGTCTGCATGGTGGAGGCCGACAAAGTTCTCTCCCAAAATAGCACCCGCGAGCGCAGCGTTGCTGGCTCAGCAGCTGACGCACGTGTGCGTGAGTGGGTGCGATGTGTGTCTTTGCACACGTACGTGTGTGTGAGTGCACGAGGGCGCGCGCAATTTCGTGCCTGATTGCATGTTGTTGTGCATGTGTGTGTGAGCGATCGTGCGTGCACGTGCCAGAAGACAAGTGTCATTGTGTCTTTCCGCGTGCGTGTAAGTGTCAGTGCATGCGAATGGCGGCGAGCGAACGGGCGGCATGACTTCTTCAAGATTTAATGGTCGAGGGATGGGTGACGGCGATCAGTGGGTAGAGCTTCCTCACTCACGGTTCCTTGACTTTTGAAAGCACAATCGTGCCATCTCGCTTCTTCACGCTTCATATGAGTGATGCTGCAGGCTAACATGTCGTATGAAGGGGAGTTCTGCTTTAATCGAGCATTGCTTCAAGGGTAATCACTTCCACACTTCATATTGCGAATTTTGTGGTGGAGGAGGTCAGCTTGTCGCAAGAAGGAGAAGAGTAGAGTGTGTCCGAGGGGATGGGAGGAGGATTGTCGGGGGATAGTGAGTGGTAGGTGTTCGAGAATGGAGTCCAAGAAACATCAACCTTCATCATGGGAGACTTCAACTCGAGCCTTAGTCGCCAGTTGTTTGTTGCCCTGTCTACTCCATCCAAGCTGCATCTACAGTGGAATATCATCAGTATTCCCGTCAACAAGCTATATCATCATCTTCATTATTAGCAACCATCATCACTATCATCTTGAAGTTCATCGTCGTTCATCATCTGCATTGTCTTCTTCATCAGGGTGAGCAGGTAAGAAAAAGAGTGGGTCGTTTCCGGTTTCCTACCAAATATTTCTTCTCCATCTCCACATCCTTCACTCCATACTCGACACCATTCCTTATACTCTGTCTCTATTTCATTTTAGCATCATTTTCCTCTTCCCCCTAACTTATCATCTCTTGTATACTCTCCTTACCGCTGCAATAATCGATAGTTGTTGTAATCCGTTGGATTCACTTTCACAAAAATGGGCAGGTGTTATCTTAATGGATGAAGTGGTGAGGGTGAGTACGTGGGACAGGGCGGAGACCGGAAGGGAATAAAGAGTGAGAAGAGAGGGAGTGGAGGGAGGTCTGGAACCGAAGGTGGAGAAGGGAGATGGGGGGGAGGAGGGGGAAATTTTATTTTTTGTAGTATTTACAGTTTTAAGTTTATCATCTTCTTCATCATCCTTTTAAACTAATTAATCAACATCAATATCGACATCCTTATAACCAATCCACTCTTTCAACTAAAATAATATCCTAATTAAATATCCAACTTAAAATTTAAAATTTCTAAATAATATTCCCAAATATTCCAGAATCGTCGTAACTCTTAACTCCTAGAACTAAGCTGATTGGTATTTTTTAATACCTAAATTCCTATTTCGAATTTTTGAATCTTCAATCTGCGTTTTCACTTTCAATGTTTTTATTTCGCTGCATTTGCTTCCATGAGCTGTGACTCTAATCCAATTTTTTTTGCAGAAACCTGATATTCAATTTTTTCCCAGCATAAATTTATTTGGTTCGAATGCCTATTCTTGGTATCTATGTTCTCCTCTTTGAGCATCATTTTTTTTTTCCCCCCTGATGGATGAAAGGTGGAGTGAACAGGGGAGAGTTTCACTCTGCAGGGGCGACGCATTGTGGGAGGTAAAGCCCCAAAAGGTGTGCGAGCAGATTTAGTGGGTTACTCTATTGTATGGTTGGGGTGGGGGTACACATCCCAACGGGGGCAAATTAGGGTAAAAGGTGGGCAGAGGCATACTTTGGCGGGGGACTGTATGCCTTTGTGGGATAAGGGGGGGGAATGTGGGACTGTCCCAGGTTGGGGCTGAGATGGGATGCTTGCAATCTGGGTAATCCATTTCGGTGGAGGAAGCGTTGGGATAGGGTGGGAAGGAGGGGAGGGGAGAGATTAATCTTCAGAGATGGTAAAATTTGGATTGATATCTGCAGAGTTGCTTTGTTCTGTGCCTGTGGTTTGCCGATGCCAGAACGACGCTGGTCGGAGCTGGGGTGTTGCCCTGTAACCTGCAAATGGCAGGAGTGTGAGGCCTTGTAGAGAGATCTACGGATTTGGTGAGGGAGGAAGGCAATCCAGTACTGGGGGGGTTTCGTAGACAACCTATGGGTTTAGGGATAATATAGGTGGTGAGAACATGTGAGCTATGGTTGACGTTGGTTAGGATGGCATTGTCTCTAAGATGTAATGTCCAGGTACAAGGAGAGCTAAGAGTTGTTCTTGGATTAGGAGGCCATAAGTGTTGATATAGCATAGTCTTCTATATTTTTTTCATACTAGTCATCATCATCATCATTATCTCACAGTTAATATAGAATCAGCAGAAGTTCATCATCATCATCATCATCATCATCATCATCATTACCACCACCACCACCATCATCATCATCATCATCATCATCATTATATGAGGGACACTTAGCCCGGTTCTCAGCATGTTCGGTTCGGTCACTCCGGGTAGACTGTGAGGACCCTGGCCTCGATCTTCTTATTGATAATATCAGCCTTGGGCACTGGGCCCGTTTATTAATAAAAAATAAAAAAAGGGGGGGAGAAGGATTTTATGGCGTACTTCAAGATGTTGGACAGGGTGATTGAGGAGATAGGTGTGCAGTCCATCGTCGGTGTTGTGATGGACAACGCGAGGGTTTACGTTAAAGCGGGGAAGACGGTGGAGGCCACG
This sequence comes from Chara braunii, assembly GCA_003427395.1. NCBI lineage: Eukaryota > Viridiplantae > Streptophyta > Charophyceae > Charales > Characeae > Chara > Chara braunii. The sequence goes on from BFEA01000040.1 coordinate 2,195,724, forward strand.
TACCCCGGGATCTTCAGTGTGGGTTGCACAACCCATGCCTTGGATTCGGCTTTGGAAGACATGTACAAGTGCATGGGTTCAAGTTGGCTGAAAACTGTCGTCGACAAGGGCAATCAAGTCGACAAGTTCTTCACCAACGTTGGCAAGGTCCGTGCAATGTTCAACAAGATTGTGGATACGCAACTGAAAGGTCCGGCGGTCACCAGATTTGCAACGAACTTTGAGATGTTGAAGTCCCTCAAGACATGGAAGAATCCACTGGAGCATTGTGTTTGCAACGCGGCGTGGGTGCACAAGTTGGTGAGGCAGGAGCAGGTGGCAACATTCAATGTCGTCACCCACATCACCGTGGACCAGAATGGATTCTGGAAGGATGTGGAAAAGGTCATGGTGGTGATGGAGCGTATTGTCAAGCTCCTTCGTTTGGTGGACGGTCCCGGAGCAACGATCGGCAAAGTCTACTTTGGCATGAACGTGGTTGTGGCTACTATGCGCTCCCTCGAGTGTTTGTCGGATGCTGAGAAGGTGGACGTAGAGAATATTTTGATGGACCGGTGGACCTTCATGACTTCATAGCTGCATTGCGCAACGTCATTTCTCGATCTAGAGTAAAGGTTGGATGTAGTGCGGGACACAAAAATTCACAATGGCTTCAACGTTTGGTTTTATTCTTGGGCGCCACCGGAGCTGCTGGTGGGAAAAATCAGCAGACAAGTGGACATGTGAGTGCAGGGAGTGGGCACGTTGGGGACAAAGAACACAAGAGAGCAGGGGAGATTGCAGACTCCGGCGCTATGGTGGGAGGCATTCGGGGGGTTCTTGAACCTCCTCCAACCGCAGTCGATCAAGCTTCTTGCCCAAGCGAGCTCTTCGGCTGCGTGCGAACGAGACTGGAGTTTGCACTAGCTCATTACGGACAATGATACACAATTTTTTTGTCGGAGAAACTCAGTAAGCCAGTGTACAACAATTGGAATATCCAATTATCGACGCGGAGAGAGCACGGGGATGTGGGGGGCATCCACATCTGTGGAAGAACGATGAGCTGGCGAAAAAGGAAGTGGAAAAGTGGTACGAGATATGGGTTGCGCGGGTTAGTGAAGGGTCAACTGCTGAAGTGGCTGCTGCAGAGGTCTACGACGACGAAGATGATAATGCTCCGCTGACCTGCACATGGTTGAAGAATAGCGAGGAGGACAACTTTGCGGATGATGAGGAGGACATTGTCATGCTTGGTGCGCTGCAAAGAACATGGCACGCAAACACAAAGCCGGGAAGCACCGAGTAAAAACGTTGCGCAGAAAGTCTGGTCTCCAAGACGCCGAACCTGGGTCGTGTATACCTTGGAGGGTCGTGACCGTGCCATGAAGGCACATCAAACTGGCGATTGGGTGCAGGGGCGGGAGACGTCGTCGGGGCGCGGGTGATGCAAGAGGAAGGCAGCAGCAGCGGATGTTGGTGAAAGACTACCGGCAGATGAGGGAAATAGGAAGGTTGGGGAGGAGGAAGTTGTTCCACAAAAGACGAAGAGAGGGCGCCCTCCTTTTTTGCCCGCGAAAAAGGCTGCAAAAGCAGCAACGCATGCAAATGCAAGAAAGGTTGCAGCAGCCAAGGCAGCAAGAGCATTAATGTGGGCGATATGGAATATAAGGTGCACGTACGAAATGGAAGGAGCACGTTTGGATGGGTCGGAATTCAGTGAATTTATTATACAGCAAGTACAAAGAATAATCATCTCTAACTGGGAAAAGGCCAAGGAAAATATTACAAATCTTTCAGCCAAATCTGATATTTTGTACAATATTCACAACTTCAACAAATGCTGGCCTGGAGGGAACCAAGGGGGGAAATTGGGTAAGGTGAAATGGGAGGGAGGACAGGGTGGGGCCCAAGAAGCGTTGGAAAGGAATTATCGTTTAATTTTCAACAACTGGTCTGAGGTTGATCCCCCTATTCCCCTAAAACCACTTTTAGAGTTCCCAGATCCCTTTCCGCCTTCCAAACTCAGTATGGTACCCAAGACTTGGTATGGGTATGGATGAGATAGCAGTGAGATATAAGGGTTTCAAAGGGATCAGGAGTCGAGAAGCCATGGCAATAGTGCTAAAGATGTACGTTGATTTGGCGCCTGGTTTAAGGTGAAGAGGCACTTGAGGAGTTACGGTCCTCAGCACGAGGTGTTTTCAATCTGTAATGTATCTCAGGGGATGCTGGACCCGCTTTCCAGCAGGTGTAGCTCCCCACCAATAGACTGGATGTAAGATAGGTAGGAGTGTATGTTCTTACCAACCAAAAAAAAAAAAAAAAAAAAAAACAACTGCAAAGAGGAGAACGACAAAGGTGATAGAAGACGACGAGAACTTGGATAATCCGCGTCGTAAGCAGAAAAAAAAAACCTTCTTCATTGGCATCATCGTCATCGGAGGATAGTGTGCCTCAAGATAGTGAGGAGGAGGAAAAATTGTCCAAGCAATCGGATGACAATGGAGAGTCAGACGGGGATGAGTCGGAGGGGGACTCATCACAGGCGGAGTCTTTTAGGGAGTCAGACTCGGGGGAGTTGGGCGAGTAACTTGTAGACGCAGGCCGCGTAACCCGTAGGTTTCGCTGCTTTTGGTGGCCAAGACTTCACTTTTATGAACACAATTTGTGCTTGATGACAAGTTTTTGAAACCCGAAGAGTCGAAGACTGCCAAGATCCGGGCAGCAGATTCTAGGAGGGGCATAGCTGTCGGCCCGGCAGTGCACCGGCTGAGCGTGTTGCCTCACCGACAATTGCTCCCGCACAGCTGCTGCTTCCAGCAGTCCCCCTAAGAGGGAGCCCACGACAATGATCCATCTCCCTCTTACAAGAAGACATGGACTGCCCAAAACGCAAGGGGGAAGTCAAGGAAAGAATTGAGAGGTCGGATGTGGGAACAAACTGGTGCCTTGAGATACTACACTAATGCAACCTTGCAGTGTGCAAAGCTGACTGTGTCTGCCATCGATCGTAAGTTGGCTGCTGCTGCTGCTTTCCAGCGAGATTGTGCCCAGTTGATTGCTGAAAAGATGGAATATGGTTGGAAAGTCATTGCACGAGTCCCAGTTGGCCCGCATAAAGTTTGTCGATTCCTGGAGCAGGCAAGCCCCGGAGCAGGGCCCAGAGCACGACCACCACGAGTTGTTCCCAGGACACAAAGGAGTTTGACAACTCCCAATTCTGGTGTCGTTGGCTGGCGGCGAGCATGCCATGTTCCAACTGTTTTTTTTTTTTTTTTTTTTACCTTTTTATAATTGTCTGGATGTTGTGTATGGTTCGTCCTTTGCAGCGCCTTTTGTAGTGGTTTCAACTTAAGGATTTAGAGCAGAGGCTTCCTGTGTGTGCTTTCGTGCACCACCAATTGTTGTTGTTCATGTTGTTCGGACCCGTGGGAGTCAGTTTTTCCATTAGTAATATGTAAAAGCAAGAGTAATACACAAGTTATCGGTCTCTTCCAATAGGGTTGCAAATATATATATATATATATATATATATATATATATATATATATATATATATATATATTCTTTCTTTTTTCTTTTGCTTTACTTTTCCCCATTGTTGGGGTATTTTGTTTTACGGACCTACTGTATGGTTCCGTTTTTTCAGGTGTTGGTTATGGTAGAATTGTTGGTACTTTTTGTCTGCATCCTGATTGGTTTTGTCTCGTTGTTCGGTCCACATGGCGGTGTTTTCATGTGGGTTGTTTAGTCCATGTGGCGGTGGTTTCATGTGGGACTTGTCATCTGGATTTTTCCTTTTGGCATCCTAGTTGACTGGTTCCCGTTGTTTGGCCTATCGACGGGGGCGGTGCTTTTAGGTGAGAACTGTCATCTGGGATTGTTTTTATTTATTTTATTTGTAGGCAATGGTGTTGATTGCTATCCTGGTTGGTCATTGTCCCGTTGTTTGGCCTGTGACATAGGGGGTGATGCTTGCATGTGGGACTTGTCATTTAGGATCTGTTATATTTGTTTTTTGGCACCCTTGCTATGTAACCGGGTGAACGCGTTGAACGCGCGTTCACGTTCAAACGCGCCTTCATACCCCTGAGGGTCGTGTTCATTCGCGTTCAAACGCGCTGCGCGCCACGTGGCGCGAAAAAACTGAATGCGACCTCGGGGGGCGCACGCGCGCATTACGGACTATGAGGTGGTGGACCTCGTTCTAAGAACCCCAAAACTGCAAAAAAAAAAAAAAAAACAGAGCCCTACCCCCCCCTACCGCATCACCCCCGCCATGTGTGAAAATTCTTTTTTTTTTGGGGGGGGGGGAGTGGGTGGGGGAATCCCCCTAACACAGCTCAGATAGCCCATGCAGGCTATCTGAAGGGTCCGCGCAGACATGTAGCGCAGACATGTAGCGCAGACCCCCCCACCAAAATCGAGGCAGGCAGTGAATATGAAATAGAGCACGAGCTGGCCCAATATATACTCAAGATTCGAATTCAGGTCTGTGTTTCAGCAGTTATGGGTTGCTCACGTAGCTAGGGACTCTTAGGGCTTGGTTGCATTACTCAGTGTGTGCTAAGTTAGAATGAATCTTCTGCAGAACGTGGAATAATACGCCATCGTTTTATTTTTTTATTTTTTATTTTTTTATTATTTTTTTTTTTTCTTGTTGTCCTTTTTTTCTCGTTTGTTTTTTCTTAGGAATGCGTGCAGTAGCCCTAAGGGCCTTTACTAAGTTAGAATGAATCGTCTGCAGAACGTGGAATAATACGCCACCATATGTTTTGTCTTTTCTTGTTTTTCTTTTTTCTTAATTTTCATTTTTCTTGTTGTTCTTTAGCACCCTTGTCTGCATCCCTGTTGGTTTTGTCCTGTTGTTCGGTCTATTTTGGTGAGCGTAGCGGTGCTTTCATGTGGGACTTGTCATCCATTTTTTTTTTTTTTTTTCGGCCTATGAGAGCATGAATGGTTTAGGAATGGGAATACCCACATCTTGATGACGAATAAGGTCATCTGTTGTACATAGTTTTTCTTGCAGACAAGAGTTTTGTCCTGGGTGGTCATGTCCCGTCGATTGGTCTGTGAGGGGCGGTGCTTGCATGTGGGACTTGTGATCTAGGATCCGTTCTTGGTGATGTTGCTTGTTGCCCCCTGTTTTGTTGTATTTGGTTGTTCCCTTCCTCTTTTCTTTGCCTTTTTGCCTTGTGGATCGATATGACACACGGGGGTGGGGCCAACCGCCGCTCAACCTACATCCACGTGGGCCTTGTACGCAAAAGATTCTGAACAGAGGGAATTGTAAGCAAGAAGATAAAAAACAAATTGATATTTTTTTTGTTTCCTGTTGTTTTCCTCGCTTTTGCACACTGATAACTTTGTGACAATATATATACATATAGACAGATAGATAGATAGAGAGAGAGAGAGAGATGG
>BFEA01000040.1:2245995-2258743 GCA_003427395.1 Chara braunii
CGCCCCCGCGCCCGGCCCACCCCTGAACCCGCCCCCGCACCTCCATCCCTCCCCGCACCCCCGTGCCGGGGCCGACTGGTAGGACAAAGGGGTGTCGGCAGTCCCCTCCCCCTCGATGTAGTTCTACGTTTTCTTTCTCTCTTTTATTATATTATTCTTATTTGTTTGGAGTTCCAGCTTTGGGACCGGTATTGGTGTTGGTACCGGGACTGGTGATGGAACCGACGGCCTAGCTCAGGTGGTATACCTACGAACTATTGAAATACAAAGCTGAGTTTAACTCCATTTGAAGTAGATGCGTAAAATATTGCAATTTTGGATTACCTGGTATCGGTAAGTCCATAGATGATACCTCAGGACATTTGCCCACTGCATAGGGCGTCGTAAGACACTCCCCAGGGACGTGAAATACACAAGGACTCGCTCATTCCGCCTGTCCTTGAGGATGAAATTGAAAAACAAATGTGAAAACTTTGTGGCCGTAGCCAAAATTTCCTTATCCCCAAGGGACCTCATGAGGTCCCTTGGAGCTCAAGGAACCGCTATTCACGGAGTGGTGACGACATGCGTCGACAGAGAGTTGTGGTTCTTGGGTGGTCCAGATGTGGTCCGACGGTGTTAGCACAGACATCCTCACCCTCCAACGTCTGTGTAGTCCCCCAGCACCTGTCAACAGTTTCCGTTTGTGGCGTCGTCCTCTTCGGCCGGCGTTGTGGGGTTTCCCCTGCTCGAGGAACGTCCAGAGCGGTTGTGGTTGACCTGTACCCCAGGCTCCCTCTATTGCTCCTCGTCACTGTGCTACTTTTGGTGGTCCCCATGTTGCTCCCTCTGCTGCTCTCCAGACGTGGCATTGCTGCCCTCTCCGCCGTGTCGTTCATGGCCGAACTGTACCCCAGGCTCCCTCTGGTGCTCCTCGTCGTCGTGCTTCTTCAGGTGGTCCCCCAGACTCCCCACGTTGCTCCTGGTTGTTGTGCTGCTTCTCGCGGAAGGAGTCATTTGTGGCGTCGTCGCATTGTCGAAGGTCTTCCAACATCCCCCCGTCCTGCACTTGATCCATCACCTCGGCGTCGCTTGTGGAATAACGCCTCTCAACCCCACACGTAGCACAACTGAATGACGGCCGCCAAAGTGACCACGTATTCGGGGCTGTCAAGTGCAGCCTGCACCAGCGTCCTTCTCCTACGTGCGCACAAATGCGCCTTTATTCGTCTCAACGCCCTCTCCAGCTGACAACGAAGGACAACATCAGACACGGGTGCAGTCACATCCGTCCTCTCTAGCGGTGTCAACAACGCATGCCCGACCTTTTCGCCACCCTCCATCCCCAACAGTTTCACAAGAATGACATGTCTCCACTGCCGTGAAGATGGTCGTGCCCACGACACTTCCGCAAAGCTGCCTCCTTTCGGTCGACGTCGCTCTCCTCAAAACATTGTGTTGAATGACGCCCGCAAAGTGGCATGCATCGATGGTGATGGACGTTACCAGTGTGCACAGGTGCACACAATGCTGCGTGTCTTAGGAAGGGATGCCATCGCAAAGCCTTATTCGCCCGTGTCCCGTCTTCGTGTCGCCTGCCGATGCTCATGCTTGTCACCACAACCGCACTTCAAATTTTGAATTTCAAATGTGGAGGTCCCTTTTTTTTTCTGTTTTTTTTTTTTTCGTTGTCTTACCCTGCCATTTCCCGACTCCGCTGAACCACGCCACTTCACATAGAAACAAGACGCTGTACCATGGACACTGCCCGCCGCTGCCGCGCATAATTGTATGGAAATTATTGCAGGCAGGCCACAAGAAAACGTCCTTGAGGGTTGGCCCCGAGGATATATGGAATGAGGGAAACTTTGTTGTAGCTCGAGGAAGTCGTAAGGAGTGTCTAACGACGCCCATAGTCCTTTGGGACATCCATTACAATTAGAATGATACAAAGAAGATTAGCATGGCCCCGACATAGGGATGACACACATAAAATGGGAAGGAATTTACCTACCTTTTTTTGTTGTGAATGCTCTGAGGGTAAGGGCAAAAGACTAAGCGAACGTTTAGTGGCTTGTTTCCTCCGATGTTTCATTAAGATTAGTTGGTGCTGTTTATCGTGGTGGTCTTCACCGTTGCGATCGTCATTGCTTTCGTTACGATTGTTGCGGCCTCCATTTGTTAAGGTGACCTTCCCTTCATCGTGATTCCGCGGTGCTCATCGTCATCTTTGGGGTCGTATGGTCGCTACTGATTTTTTGTTGTCGTCGAAAGCGTGTTGCTTGCCTCGCAGACAATGTGAATGTGTTTCCTAGCCATTATGCTGCTTGTCTCCACGTTCGTCATTGCGGTCGTTAGCAAGGATGTGATGTTGCTCGTCATGATCGAACCCGGGGTTCTGCTCCACATCGTCGGGCTCGTTTTTATTGTGGTGGTAACACCATTTACCCATGTGATCATCGTGCTGCCCCTGGATCTCGCTGCTGCTAGTGCCTGCCGCCTTGATTTCGACGATCGACACTTCGTGTTGTGCCCAATGCATAATGCACGTGGTCGATCTTTCGGCCAGGTTCATTGAGGAGTGAATATGGTAGAAGCGAAGGGAGTAGAACAAGACAAAGGCAGCGGGCGCTCATTTGTTAATGAGGTGAGGTTTGTCTTCACGCCGTTCGTGCTGATTACCATTTTTGTAGTGATCTTCAGGACAGCCTTCATCCATGTGTTCTTCTTCGTCGTTTTCATGGTCCTCACGCTGTGCCCTTTGAAGTTCGTAGTGTTCCCTTTCGCGGTTGCAACCGCCCTGCCCGCCGTGTTGTGTGGCCACCCCAATCTGACTCTGCTCCAGGTGGCCAGCCTTGCGACCCCGATAGTCCTCTCCATCCAGGTGGAAATGCACTTGTCTCTTTTCTATTGGAAGATTCATATTGATTGCACATTTGGTGAGTAACATAGTCCTGATCTTAGAGAGGGTTGTCATCAGGGGAGCTACCACATAGTCAAGGTCGCGACGGTGTGTTTCTTTCCACATGCTACTCTTCGTTGTGTACGCGGTTTTCTTCTGTGCGTCTTGGTTATCTTATTTCCAATGAACCTGGCCATGCGAACGACAAGGTGCGTTCATGTGTTGAGAATAGTTGCGGGGTAAGGCAGAGGGAGTAAGCAGGAAGAAGGGAGCGGTGGAAGGAATGAAGTAGAGGTGAGAAAGATGAAGTAGGTGAGCTACAGGATGGAGACGAAGTACATACCTACCAACATGTTCATCCCTCGATTTGAGCCCGTGTTGATTCTAATGTACCGGACCGGAAGGATATGCTCACCACTAGGTAGTGGCACTGCGGGGAGAGCTGACAATATAATTATGGTTCCAAGCTCCGGTGTTGATCATTTTGTGTAGTAGTAGTGACCATTTTTATTTGTAGTTACAGTTGCCGTCAGCGTGTTGTTGTTGCTGACCGAATTACACATTGCGGTCGTCATCGAGATATTGTTGCTGATCGTGCTTTGTTTGTGGTCTTTACCTTGATTCGTGATCACCACTGCCATGGTAAGCAATGCCTGTCTCCGATAGAAATGTGCTCATTTCTTTGTGCAGTGGGCATCTAAAGCTCAGTGAACCTGGTTTCGACTTCGAGCCAGGTGCGTCGAGAAGGATAGGGGACAAGCTTCCACACACACACACACACACACACACACACACACACACACACACACAGAGAGAGAGAGAGAGAGAGAGAGAGAGAGAGAGAGAGAGAGAGAGNCACACACACACACACACACACAGAGAGAGAGAGAGAGAGAGAGAGAGAGAGAGAGAGAGAGAGAGAGAGAGAGAGAGAGAGAGAAGTCGAAGGGAGAGAGCAATACATACCTGGTTTTGGCGATCGTCTCCATAGTTGATATCTGCTCGTACTAGGTCATAGCGTTGGTCTGCATGATCGACATCTGCATATACTTCGATTGTTGCTATTAACATCAATCGAGTGCATTGACGCTTTGCGAGTAACTGTGTGTTTGTGGCCTAGCCGCCGAGCGCGAGGAGCTTCGCTCACATTTGCAGTGGAGGCGAGTGTATACTGTCATTGACATTTGAGTATATTATTGTGATTCTTCACCGGTGCTTCAAGTTCGCTGCTTCGATTCTCCATCGATATTTTGAGTTCGTTGCTTTGGTTCTCCATGGACGTTATATCAGTGCATTTCTGTTTTCTAGATAACTTTGACAATCTGCCTTCCATTATGGTTTGCAGTCATGGACTGTTAGTTGTTGTGCATTGCTGTGCATAAAGTGCTTCACTGTGTTTTGTTAGTGGACTTGTTATGTATTGTTGCACACAAGCGTTGTACATTGTCGTGCACTGATGTTGTGTATTGTTGTCCACACACGCCGTGTTTCGCCATGCACGATGACACTTAGAGGGTTGTTGTGTATCACTGGGGGAGCGTTGTGTTTTGTTGTGCTTCACGTTATGCAATACTGCGATGCCTTGTTTGCCCCGCACAGTTGTTGTGTGCACTATGTTTTGCTAAGTTTTGTTGCGTTTCGCCACCATTTCAAATAGAGCACAGGGGGTGTGCTCTATCCGAATGCAACGTTTCTAGGCTGCATAGCTGCAGTTTGGTGAGAGGTTGAGGCAGTGTAACTTGGAGGAGTGACCAGACTCTGCAAGGAGGTTACTGGTGCGACGTAGAGGATTATCAACAAGTCGTTATTCTGTGTTTTGGTCATGGTTTGACCACTTCCACTGCATTTTTGACCATCATTGTAAGGCCCTCAAGCGATTTAAGGTTCCAAGGCCCTCTCACGCGAGTCTAAGTTGAATTTTCCTTATATCTTGAATTATTCAATGATTCTCTCTCTGGCCTTCTTACTCTCAGTCTAGTCTTTTGGTTGCGAGAGGAACGCGGCAGACAGGATTGCAAACCGTAATTTGTGCCAAAGCCTTTGTGGGAGGTCTCCCCACCGATTTCGGGAACTGTACCGGAACCTAGGCGAGGTTCTGGAGGCAAGGAATTGTCAGGTGAAACCTTTTCCTTGTGTGTGTCAACTATGCCCCTATCAGTACACCTCTGTATGTTGTCTACTTTGTATGTATGCACTCCTTTAAATGTTTATTACAATTTATATTTATTCATAACGTAATTCAAACTGAATTAAGAAATGTATGCGTGAAATTATTCATGTTATTTGTAATCAGACAAATAGGGAATAAACTGAGGGAAGGTGGGATGGTTTTGCTTCCGCTTGACTGAGTCCTCAAAAGGGTCAGACATTGTTTCTAAGATGAATGATTTAACCGCTACGTTTTATTTTGTTTTCTGAAGGACCAGATACTGTTGTTTAAGTGAATGTTAGGGTTGCTATATTTTTTTTTACTTTTTTTCTTCACATCTAGACACTGTTTCCGAGATGAATGGTGTGATTGCTACGAGTGGGGAATGATGTCGTTACTCCGCTTATATCGTGTGGTCAAGGATTTTAGTAGGAAATTGACGCGCAAATATCTCCATCGTTTAATCTCACGTGTGTTCTACAAGAAGTTTGATCTCGGTTTGAGTGTTGATCTGTTGATTAAAGTCAAAATCCGATGATCGGATAAAGTTATTTGAGCTTTGTAAAGTAACTGTTGTAAATGACTCCCTAATGAAATGTGATCTATCTAATTGCTTTTTGCAACGTGCATCTATAAAAAACGGATTGCGTAGAGTAAGAATCAGTCTGTAACATGATTATTGCACAACCATTGAGTATTTGCTACTCGACATGTGTTGACCTGTCATTGTATAGGTCTTCCCTATCCGAGAGTGGATGGGTACATGCATTTTTGCTGAATTGCAACTATGGTTGATCATCCTCTGCTAGCGAATGCTATCAATATACTGAAAGCTGAGGTGGGTAACTGTACTGAGTTGTTGTGTCAGAAAATTGTCGAGGGGTACATATATTTGAGGAACCTCAAGAATAAGGCACCGTCTATCTCTGTGGACGCTTTGCTAAAAACAATTGTTGAATCATATCAGTCCATATTTTCAAGTTTGTCGCTTTTCGTTGTGGAGAAAGCAGAGAGACGTTTTGACGGGCTGGTCCTCACCCCCCTCGATCGGAATCTAGGGGAGACTATGGTCATGTGTCCTAAAGTGTACTTTGAAGCAATGATTAAAGTGTTTATTCATAGCTCGGGTACACAGTTTTGTCTGTTCCAGAATCTGCTGTTTTGAGGAAAGTTTGGAAGGAGATTGTTGATGTTGGTCTGGACGTTTTCGCTAAATGAGACAAGAGGGGGCGTATCAGCACTGCATATATCATGTCGAAGCATAAGGATGTGTTTCAATACCAACTCATTTGCCCCACTTTCATGGAATCAATGGTCCATATGGGGCAAGTGGTTGCAAAATGGTTTAACCATCTAATGTTTAGGCTTTCGAAGAAGTGTCACTTCAATTTGCAGGCGGTGTCACATTTGAAGGCTCAATCGGACTCAATTAATTCAAAGATTCGTCGATTTGGACCGTTCCCTAAGGCTATTGTACAGTCCTATGATATCAAGGACATGTTCAGTTGGCTCCTGAACCAGGAAATCCTTTGAGCACTTGATTGGATCGTGAGTGTTCACACCGAGAAAGGGCGTGGGTTTGTGTGCGTGAATACGCAGGGTAATGGACCCTCTTTCAGACGCACAACGTGGGGTTATTATTGACGACGACTGAAATTTGACGAGTTGAAAAAGTTTATGGAAATTGATTTGTGGCATACTTACAGTATGCGACAGGAGTGTTGTTAAGGCAAGTTGTCGGTATTTCGATGGGGGGAAATTCAAGCCTCTGACAGACCTTCATATTGTGTGCCTTCACAGAGTGAGTGCATGTTTTTTAAGAAGCCCAGGTAAGTACGGATGCAAGGTGTTTGGCGTTTGACTCATTGTGATGTTACAATGGTTACTGTATCGTTGTCAGGCGAGCGTTTGGATTGGGTGTTGAAAAAGTTTGAGGACTGTTACCCTCATAACTTATGCTTAAAGAGAACCGATGACGGTTCCAGGGTCCTCAAATTTTTAGGCTGCGAAGTGAAATGCTCACAGTCCTACCCGTATCTTGGGTATATCCACATGTCCAAGAATGAACGAAGCATCTACGACCTCAAATTTCAGTGCGTTCATTTATTATCTTTCTGGGAAGCAAAAAAAAAAAGAGTATTATCGTAAACAGTTACTTGCATCATATATCGTTTGTAATACCTTTATTCGGAGTAAAATCTCGAGGCGGGTTGGGTCGTTGAAACGTGAACTGCGTCTCAAGAACTTTCTCATTGAATTTTTCGCAAGGAACCTGCAAAGATTCGTCTTTCACTGTGATGAAGTGAGGGAACAGACTATGGTATTGATGGTCCTATGATTGCGGGATCCAACCTTGTTGACGGATCAAAGGATAGGGTTGTCATTGAGAATTTGACTTTGCTTAGTGCTTCGAGATTTCAGTGTGCTATAGTTGTTAGAGAAGTAGTTGCAATTGAACTCGAACTGTGATGCTTCAATAGCAATTGTAGTTGTACTTCCTTTTTTTTTTTGTATTGTTTGTCATTGGTACTGAGACTATGAACGTCGTACTTAGCTCGGTTTACAATTTTGTCTAGTATGGCTGGCTGACTCTCGAACCAAGGACCTTTATTTTGAACTAGGACCAATCGCGTACCCCTACCTGCTTTTGTTGGAGTAGTTTATTGGTAGCAAGCCTTGTTTGATGTGTGTTTGAAGTCTTCTAGTAGTAAAAAGGAGTTGGGTTGCTACCACGTGCGTTAGGGAATCCTATACTAACAGTAAGTACAAATTAGTAGGATCTCCTTAGTGTGGGTGTTAATCGCAACTTCTAACATTCTAGGGTGTCATTCAAAGCGATTGGGCACTGGACTTGACGATTCACATGTGTTGTGGTGATGTACTTGGACGACTTGTTGGTTCACAGTTGTACTTTATCAATCGAATTGTCTTCATACTTTTTATGTGGCTTGCTTTATGTTTTGTTATGTTGGGTTGTTCCACAACTACACTAGTTGCAGTTTCCTTGGGATTTTGACTGTTTGGTTTCCATAGGTCAGACATTGTTTATAAGATGAATGGTATGACCGCTTGTTTAATTAATGAGTGATATTTTAACATGCTTTGGGGATTGTTTCCAAGATGAATGACAAAGAGTACTTTGTATTTTTAGTTCTGACAAAATAGTTGAGCATTGTTTGTAATATGAATGACTCAACTCTTGCATGTTTTTTTCTGAGGGAGGTTCAGACAAAAGACTAAATAGTATTTATAAGATGAATGGTTTAGTCTGAGGCCACACACTTAATGTGAATTGAAAACAGAACTTCCTAAATTAGTTATGTTATATATATAAATATACATGAATAGAGTTAGTCAGACATTCTTTCTATAATGCATGATCTGGTTATAGCCTACGTAGCACCATGTTCACGTTCAGAAGCGAATGTGAACATGTTCGTCAGAACGTGAAAAAAAAAAAATGTTCACCCGAACATGTTAGCGAGTTGTTCGCTCGAATGCGCGAACACGTTTGCGCGAACAAAAAGCGGCGCGAACACATTCCCCGTGCTACGCAGGTTATAACCTTATCACTAATAAAAGGGTATCAATTAAGAGTTACAATTGATGATAACTTGGGAAGGCTGAACATTGTTTCTGAGATGAATAGCTCAGTCATACGCCCACATTGAAGACTGAATTTAATGAAGTATTATAACTTGGTTGTTAAACATTTTAAGACATCATGAACGTTGTTTTTAAAAATGAATAGTACATCTGTACGCCAAAAAACGAGAGAAGTAATTGCGCAACTTGTTCGTGTATAACTAACACAAAGAGTTATGCATTGTTTCTAAAATGAATGGTCTGATTCAATACCTTATGTAAGTTGGGATAAAGGGTTAATCATTTGAGGGATCAGTGAACTATTTATTATGTGAAATCAACTTGGGATTTGGTAAGAGTACTTACCTTAGTTGTATGAGTTTGCTCCTTGTGAGTTGGTTTGAGTTCGTCATTCGATAGATAGTTGCTTTAGATGCTGGAAAGTCAAAGGATAGACCATATGCTGGAAACGTGAAAGTCAATCAATTTTATTTTTTTCCCCTTAAGTTCAAGTTTTGTATAACCTTATATCTGGCTTAATATAAATCTTAAGAGCCTACCCCTTTTATGGGAAATGCTGCCAAAATTTTTACTAATTCAGAGAATTATAAAAAAAATACTTTTATAAAAGTCAAAGGTTATTTTTCAATTCATACGTAGCTTTGTAGAAATTTCGGAAAGTCAATTCATACGAGCGGAAGCGTTGCCAAAACTTCGACCAATCTTAAAAGTAAGCTAAATTTTTCCTTTCTGGAATCGAAATTTTTTCGGTAGGTTATCTTTGACTTGGTATAAATCTTGGAAGTCTTCTTCTCAAGGTGAAGTGCTACAAAAGTTTTTATTAATTCAGAGAGGTAGACAAAAATCGATCTTGTGAAGTAAAATATCTTATTTAAAATTTAATATGAAGCTTAGTATAAATTATGAAAAGACACTTTCTTCAGGCAACGTGCAATCGAAAAAAAATCTTGTTTCAAGGAGTTAGTTTAATTTTTAAAGTTATGACAACTTTGAAAATTCATCCTGCACAGAGAAGATGTTGTCAAAATTTTCCTTAGTTTTTTTTATCAATCAGAGATAAGATTTGTACTTAGTTTAGTGATTAAACTTGGTGAGGGGTGATATGGAGTTCATTTTTCATACACTGAAATATAACTTTGGATAATGGATTGTGGTGTGATACGTGCCCTCTTCGTTTGTTTTGATTCAACATTAATTATTTTCAGCCCGATCCTACGAGGATCATTTTTTGTTATATTTTGATAACATGTCGGTTTCTGACTCAACTTTAACTCGTTCTCGAGACTCAACCTCAGGCCTTAGCCCCTGTGGGTTTATTTGTTTTTTTGAGTTTTTACCGGTACTTTTATTAAATGGCAATTTAAAAAGGACTGAGTGTTTATTTTTGAAAAGGTTGAACAAAGGTCAGGGTTTCTGTGAATAAGGTGAGGGGTGTGAGTGCAGAGAGTGGTTGAAGTAAACCCTGTGTAGTGTGTGGTCTGTCGATGTTGAATATTTGTGTCACTGAAGGTGTATTCGTGATTTTGATTCAAAATTTGACTTGTATGTGATAATTTGCATATTTCGAAGGAAGTCAAATTGTGAGAGTGATCGTCTGTGAATTTGGGTCAGGCGGAAAAGGTGATCTTCTCCAGCTTGCTAGTTAAAGTTTTATAGTTGGACGTTGAGGTCCGTGGCAGCTGTCAAAGCTAAATTCCTTGACATGTTCCCACACCTCCGAAGATAGGGCCTAATCTTATAAGTCGGAGGCGTTTTGCCGTCACAAAAGGCCGAATCCTGCCTACCACTCATTTTCTCAGTGTACAGAAGAGGGTACGACATGCAATCCCACTCGCGAATGTCTAGGGTCATGAGAATAATCCCTCAAAACGGGTGTCAACCGACATTTGAGTGTCGAA
This sequence comes from Chara braunii, assembly GCA_003427395.1. Lineage (NCBI taxonomy): Eukaryota > Viridiplantae > Streptophyta > Charophyceae > Charales > Characeae > Chara > Chara braunii. The sequence goes on from BFEA01000040.1 coordinate 2,256,530, forward strand.
AGCGACTCTTAAAACCATTGAGGACCACTTAGTTATGGGTGTCACAAGTACATCATCATTGCAACTGCTTGTGTATTCATGCATGCCTAGTTGATATGATAAAGTCTACATCGCCTCACTATTTATTCAGAAGTCTCGCACGCGATGCCCACGTATTAAGTTGTTGAAACGTTAGGAGTCGAAAGTGAAAAAGAGACTAAGCGAGATTTACGTGTGGTTTATTATCATTGGAAGCAGGGTAACCAGCGTTCGGGATGGGACGAACGCCTGAACCCGAACGCCCGAACGTATGGGACCCCTTGGGGATGCGTTCGGCCGTCCGGGCCGAACGCGGACCCACAAAAAAAAAAATAATAATAAATCAAAAGTCATCAAAAAAATATGAAAAAACGATATGTTATGGAGAAAAATAAATTAAACAAGATTTGCTTGAGCATTACATCCGAATTCCTTACCAAATTTGAAATAAAAACAAAATACGGAAAACAAATACTAATAAAAAAAAAATAATAATCAAAAAAATTTAGTGAGTGCGCAAGCATGTTTTCGACACCGCCATCTTTGGAGATTTTTCATTTTGTTTTCTCATAGCTAAATGCCCTGAAAATTTACAGATGTGTACTTCACATAATACAAAACCCACTAAAAAAGTTTCAATAAATAATAAGTTTTTTTAGACCCCGAACTAAAGTGAAAACAAAAAGTAAAAAGTGAAAAAATACGTGGGCGACCACGTTTTGACACCGCCATCTTTGGCAATTTTTAGTTCTTATTTGGCTTAACCAAATGACTTGAAAATTTACAGGCATGTACCTCACGTCATAAAGAACGCACAAAAAAACATACAGAAAAAACTAATTATGTTTAGGTCCCGAAATAATTTTTGGCGGGGACCGAACGTCGTCGGGTTCGGACCTCGTACGGGACCCCGAACGCCCATACGTACGGAGGTCTGCCCGGGGACCTCCGTACGTACGGGTTGGTGACCCTGATTGAAAGTATATCTCGTGATAAGATTGGTCGTCCTAGCAGACCGGTGTAGGTCGGCGTTTGGAAGGTCAGCGCCCCGAGCGTCGATTCGCATGCGGGTTCGATTAAGGTGTTTGATCACGTGTACCCCCTCTGCTACAGCGAACGAAAAATGCCATAGGTTGGGCCACCTCTGCAATTGGACTTGAGAAGCTTTCGCGTGTTGTTCCGTAGCTCGGTGGAGATGCGCTCATCGAAGGGATGGTGACAACTCCTGTAAATGAAGATAAGTCGTGCCTCACGTGACCCTATTCTGTCGTAGGGTTTCGTGAGAGGTACGGATGACACACTTGGCTGGACCGGCAACAATTTGCGAAAGAAGTCTTGCAAAATTCTGCATCACGAGGCCAGAAGGGTCCCCTTCCTTCCGATGCCGATGCACTCAACAGTAGGATTATTCGTTCGTCTAACATCATTGAATGTAGATATGCATGGTCTCGCTTGCTACAACCACGTGGGTGTAAGGGCAGAGGGTGCGACGTGGCCACCTGGTACAACTTAGTTAACCTCATGTGAATCAAGTGGGGGCAATCGATCAATGTACCTATCCGTCAATAATATCGTTGTTGTTTTTTTTCTTCTGGCGAGGGTGATAGTCCGTAATATTGTTATCGTATCCTGCACGGGGGTTTGAATAACTGTATGTTTGTTAAACCACCACTACAATTCTCAGTAATGGGAAAAATGAGAAGAAATGTCACACCGCAGTTCTTAGGGGTATGGGGGAGGTTCCGCCAGGACGAATATGTTTGTCCCTAAAGGCCCCCGTATAATAGGAAATAAAAAAAAAATGGACAAGTATGTCGGGTACTCACCTCAATAGTTTGAATAACATATGTGCCCGCTATTTGAGTTAGTTTCAATTTTTTTTTTCTTTTTTTCGTTTTGTTTTGCTACGCTGCCAGTGAGGCAGGGCACCTTCTAAGGGCTGCTGACACTACGTCAGGAAGGGGACACTCAAAAGTGTGTTGATGATGATCTATCGAACCGCATTCCTGAGGAGAGTGGGTAGTTTCATTTTCTTTTTTTTTTTGTTTTATTTTCGCCTGATAACCCCCCACGGGCTACTAACACTAAGTAGGGAAGGGGACACTCACACAAAGCACGTTGCGGATTGAATGCACTTGCAATGAGGTCCAAATATGTTTTTTTTTTTTTTTTTTTTTTTTTTCCTTCGAAGGATTA
>BFEA01000040.1:2269510-2284273 GCA_003427395.1 Chara braunii
GGGGACAACTAGAGAGAGAGAGAGAGAGAGAGAGAGAGAGAGAGAGAGAGAGAGACTGAATGGCAAAATTGAAATATGGGTCAAATTGCGGCCATGATCTATTTCGCAGTTGGAATGATTTTTTTAAATTTATTTAGTTTTTTTCCAGGAAAGATCACAACAAAATCTACGAGTACTCCAATTTTCAGGTTTTTTCACGCATTCTTCTGAGTGCGAAAACTCACTGAATTTGGAGTACTTTTTTAGTTCGCCCAGGCATGGCTGAGTGGCACAAATGAAAAATGTGCCGAATCGGCGGGACAATTGTTTCGCAGTCTAAAGGATTTTTTGTAAATGATCTATTATTATTTCCGGAAAGAACACGACCTCATCTATGAATTCTGAAAATTTCAGATTCTTGTGCATGTCCATCCGAGCACAGAAAATCGCCAAAGTTGCCTCTTGCAAAACGCCTGTTTCGTTGTGCCAGACCTCCCTGTTTTGAGAAGACGGGGCTCAATGCCTGGGTCTGAGGGCCCTTTTGCAGTTCACGTGCCCTCACTTCTTTTTGGGGTCCGCTTCTACCTGGGGTCCGGTCCAACGCCCCCCACTTCTTTTGGGGGTCCACTTCCACCAGAGGACCGATCCTTCCTTTTTCCAAAAGTCCTCGTTCTAGCAGAGCTAGCTGTAGGTAGTCCGCAGTTTTGCCAAGGACCGGTCCCCCAATTTTTTTTGCCCCCTATGAACCCACTTTGCGTCCTGGTCGCCCGCCGCCAAAAATGCCACACCTTGACACAGACGCGGAAGCCCACAATACCGCAGCCTAAGGGCTGCGAATATCGAGAGAAACCTGGAGGAATTGATTTTTGCGGTCCCTCTTGACTGGGCCCGCATTTTGCGCAAGGGACCTCAATTGACAAAAGAAGACTAGGTTGTGATCCCGGGGGAGACTGAGACTGTGGGCAGCGTGGTGGAAGTACTGGCTGATGAATCCTTGGTCAGCCTCCTCCACAGAGGGAAGGACAACGTCCTCTCTAAATACACCCCGGAGGTGGTGAGGTGGTGTAAGAATGTGGAGGTGTACAAAATTTGCGTGATGAAGTTGAAGGACCTATGGGTCGCCTTTCAACCAGAGACACCTCTGGAAGAGCTCCGCCTCGACCCGAAGGAGTGGCACTGGGGCCCAAACGTAGGTCGCCGGCCACGTCAAATAAACAGTTGTTCAGCCTGACTATAAAAGATACATACCGGCTGTTGCGGCCGAAAGTGAACGGAGGGAGATAGTGAGGACCCGATGGCAAACCAATCTGAATGTAGGAAGCGACTCTCTTCGCCCCATGAGATGGTTTACAACCACGAAATCCAAACCGGCGAAGTTCGCCTCACTACAATTGAAGATAGAACATCGCTGCCTCCCTACTAATAATTGGTTGGTCGACCGCACACACCTGGAGCACAGGGGCTTAGCGTTGCCATGGTGCAAATCCTGTCACACCACCTTCCCCTCTGGAAAAATCCCGGAAACTATCGAACATATCTTCCTACAGTGCCCAAGAGCGGTACTAACATGGTGATGGTGGGATAGGATATGGAGCCTTTTGGACACTGGATCCACCTTTTCATGGAATTGGAGAGCACTGCTCTGCGAGGCATGGACCTCCCCTACAGACAGGGACTTTGAGAACAATATGTTTAAGACAGGCAGGAGAGCCATCATCTGGGCACTTCGACGAAAACGTTGTATACACACCATTGAAGGGGTCCGTGTAGAGGGGGAGGAGGTGACAGAAACGATCAGACAATTTATCAATCAAGAACTCCTCACCCGGTGGCAGGAAATTAAAAGCCAACTGGACTTGTACCACCAAAAAAAAGATATTCAACAAGCAATAAATCTATTCTCAGAGGAGTGGTTGGGTAGCGACCAAGGGGGTTCGTTTGCACGTATCCGCTGGGAAGGGGGACACACACAGGGGAAGGAACGAGATGATTTTAAAAAAGATTACTGCATCAACTTTAAAGATTGGACCAAGGTGGACCAGAGGGTCCCTCTGCGCCCACCCACAGACTTCCCGAACCTCTTCCCCCCTCACCAACTGGCAATGGTGGATATGCATTGGTACGGAGCAGCATAAGCAGACGTCGACGGGGAGCAAGGTGGCAAAGGCTCTCTGTAGTAGGCAGATCTCTTTCTCAGTCTTTCTCAACCCTTTCTCAGTTTTTCTCAGTAATGGAAATGTCCCTCCCTGATACTTTCCCGCTTTCTAGCAGGTGACGCTCCCCACCAATAGATGGACTGCAGGGGGAACTGTCAAAAAAATAATATTTCAGTGAGGGAGGGAGGGAGGGAGGGAGCTCTCGTGAGATAAACAATTGGCGGGGAACAGAAGCCACGTCCTTCGCGCCAAAGGACGGAACAGGACCGGACGTTGGACCCGACCAGCAACGTTGTTCTTCAAAGGTAGGGAGTGGGAGGAACCAGGATGAGATAACAGATATTTGGCGCCAGATTCAGGGTGAAGAGGTCCTCTTCCCCCAACCTCCTGCTCAGTCAATCCCCTGGACCCCAAGGTAATCAATGCTGGCAGGATGATGCGATTTGATGTGATTTAAACTTTGTTTTATATAAGGGACTCCAGCAGGTGTTGCTGCCCACCAATAGATGGAGCTGCTCTTACCAGCACCACTACCACCCACGGGTGTGTTGTTAAAAAGAAAAGAAAAAAAGAAAAGAAAAAAAAAAGATACCAATCGATCAATCGATCAAGCAATCAAGCAATCAATTAAGCAAGCAATCAATCAATCGATCAATTAATCATTCAATCAATCAAATGTACAACAGTCGATTGTACATAGTTTTCACCACCAACGCATATACTCAATGCAACCAATCAATCAATCGACCGATCAATCAATCAATCGACCGATCAATCGACCAATCAATCGATCAATCGATCATTCAACCGATCAATTGATCAATCGATCAATCAATCAATCAGAAGTCTATATATCAATCGATCGATCAATCAATAAATCAATCAATTGTTCAATATAGTGCAACGATCAATTGATGGATACAATACATCAATCAATTAATCAATGAAAAAATTCACTAATATAATTAAAATTATACAATCAAGTAACAATTAGTGAATTGAGACGATGGACCAACTGGGTATGTAATTGATTGATCAAAACTACTTGCCCAGTTGTGCCTAAAAAAACAAAAAACATTTTTGACTAGGCTACTAGAGTGGCCCGGGTCCACTTGCCCGGCCGGGCCAAAAATATATATATATATATACAGGGTTACCAGCCCGTACGTACGGAGGCCCCCGGGTGGACCTCCGTACGTTCGGGCGTTCGGAGTCCCGAACCCGACGGCGTTCGGTCGCCGCCAAAAATTATTTCGGGGCCTAAAAATATTTTTTGTTTTCTGAATTTTTTTGTACGACTTCTCTATGACGTGAGGTACATGTCTAGAAATTTTCAAGTCATTTCTCTTAGCCAAATAAGAATTAAAAATTGCCAAAGATGGCAGTGTCAAAACGTGCTCGCCCAAGTTTTTTTTCACTTTTTACTTTTTGTTTTCACTTAAGTTCGAGGTCTAAACAATTTTATTATTTTTTGAAACTTTTTTAGTGGGTTGTGTATTATGTGAAGTACACATCTGTAAATTTTCAGGGCATTTAGCTATGCCAAAGAAAAATGAAAAACCGCCAAAGATGGCGGTGTCAAAAACATGTTCGCGCACTCACTAAATTTAATTCTCTTTTTATTTTTATTTATTTTTATTATTAGTATTTATTCTGAGTATTTTATTTTTATTTCAAATTTGGTAAGGAATTCGGACGTAATGCTCAGGCAAATCTTGTTTACTTTATTTTCTCCATAACATATCTTTTTTTTTCAGATTTTTTTGATGACGTTTTTTTTTTTTTTTTTTTTTTNTTTTTTTTTTTTTTTTTTTTTTGGGTCCGCTTTCGGCCCGAACAGCCGAACGCATCTCCAAGGGGTCCCATACGTTCGGGCGTTCGGGTTCGGGCGTTCGGCCCGTCCAGAACGCCATTTCCCCTGTATATATATATATATAATCAGTGAGGGGATTCTGCAGACTGTTAGATTGTTGAGGGTTCAGCCTCCTGATGAGTTGGTGAAACTCCGACGAAACAGTTTGTTACAGCCCCTCGTTTGTTGTCCTTTTCTCTCTCCTTGCCAACGGTTTACCGGGCAGTTCTTTTTGTGACGATATATATATATATATATATATATATATATATATAGAGAGAGAGAGAGAGAGAGTTGCCAGGCCGAACGTACGGAGGCCCCTAAGCTGACCCCCGAACGTTCGGGCATTCGGGTCCTCGTACGGGGCCCGAACTCAAAGGGGTTCGGACCCCGCAAAAACATATTTTGGTACCTAAAAATTATTATATGTTTCTGATTTGTTTTTTGTGAGTTCTCTATTATGTAAGCTATCTGTCTCTCAATTTTGAAGCCATTCTGTGGAGCCAAACAATAATGAAAAATCGGCAAAGAWGGTGGTGTCAAAACTTGCTTTCCCACTTACTAATTTGTTTTTTTTCTCTTTTCACTTTTTGTTTTCCCTTTACTTCGGGTCCTGAAAAAAATATTATTTTTTCAAACTTTATTTGTAGGTTCTCTATTATGTAAGATACATATGTATAACATTTCATGACATTTGACGAAGCCAAAAAAAAATGAAAAATCGCCAAAGATGGCGGTGTCAAAAACTTGCTCGCCCACGCAATAATTTCATTCTCGATTCATTTTTTCTTATTTCATGAATATTATTTTTTTTTTAATTTAATTTTTATTTCAAATTTGGTAAGGAATTTGGATGTACTGTTCAGGCAAATGTTGTGTAGTTTATTCTTCTGCATGACATAGTTTGTTTTTCAGAATTTTTGGAAACCTTTTTTTTTTTTTTCTTGTTTTTTCTTTTTTTTTTGGTTCCGCGTTCGGCCGAACGTCCGAACGCGTCGAGAGGGGGTCCCAAATGGTCGGGCGTTCGGGTTCGGGTGTTCAGCCCATCCCGAACGCCAGCATTTATATCTTAAAATAGAAGTGCCCGGTAAACCGTAGGCAGAGAGGGAGAAGAGGACAGCAAACGAGGGGCTGTTACACACTGTTTCGTCGGAGTTTCTCTATATATTTTAATTTTTAATTTACATTTTTATTTTCAATTTGGTAAATAATTTCGATGTAACCTTGAGACAAAAGTTGTTCAGTTTATTTTTCTGCATAACATAGTTTTTTTTCGAACTTTTTGGATGTTTTTCTTTTTTTGTTTTTTTTTTGGCTGGGGCCTTCCCTAGTCCTTGCACGGCCGGGCCGCCCGGGAAAACAGGGTGACCCGGGCGGCCCGGCCGGTAGCCTAGGTTTTTTAGTTTTATTTTTTAACTTTTTGTTGGCTAAAGAATTTGGATGTGATCCTGAGGCAAAAGTTGTTCGGTTTTCTGCATAACATAGTTTGTTTTCGTTTTTTTTTTCTTTTTTTCCGCACGCACCTTCCCTGTTCCTTGCCCGACCCAGGCAACCAAGGTCACCCGGGTGGTCTTGGTTGCCTGGTGAGCTCTCCTAGTACACACCGAAGTGCGACCTTCACCCAGATTTTTAATCTCACTAAATTTAATTTTATTGTTTAATCAACTTAATTCAATACATGGGCTTTGCGCATCTATCTGCATGCATTTTTACTGGATTGGATTGGATTGGATTTGATCAACTGTACTTGATTGGGCTTGTACTGGATTGGGACGAACTTGATTTGATTGGATTAATATTGGAATGGGACTTGGTTGGATTGGACTGGATTGGATTGAATCAGACTTGAGTGGATTTGATTGAATAGGATCGAACTTGACTGGATTGGACTCGCTTGGATTGGATTGGATTGATAATTGATTAGATTCACTCGGACTTGATTGGATCGGATTGGATTAGTATGGACTTGATTGGATTGGATTGGATTTGACTCTTAGATTGGATTGGACTTGTTTGGATTGGATTCGACTGGCTTGGATTGTGGATTGGATTAGACTAGGTTGGATTGGGTTGGATTGGATTGGATTTGATTGGATTGGGCTAGATTGGACTTGATTGGATTGGATTGGATTGATCGGACTTGATTCGATTGGATTGGATTAGGTTGGGCTAGATTGGACTTGATTTTATGAGATTGGATTGGGCTGGGCTGGATTGGACTTGATTGGATTGGATTGCATTGGATTGGATTGGATTGGATCGGACTTTGATTGAATTTGATTGGATTGGATTGGATTGGATTGGATTGGATTGGATTGGATTGGATCGGACTTTGATTGGATTGGATTGGACTTGACTCTTACATCGGATTTGTTTGGATTGGTTGGGACAGATTTGATTGTGGATTGGATTGGGTTGGGCTTGATTGGACTTGACTGGATTGTATAGGATTTGATTGGATCACGTTTGATCAGGCTGGCTAAGATCTGAATTTTGGATTTGACTTTTAGACTGGATTGGACAGGCTTGGATTTTGCATTGGATTGGATAGTGGATTGAATTGCATTTTGGATTCGATTTCAATGGCTTTGTTATTTTTCAGACCTGGAGTGGTGAGCTGGTTGATGGCGTTCCCAATGGCGTCGGAACGGCAACCTTTCCTAATGGGGACGTGTATGTCGGTCCATATGTAAATGGGAAAAGAACTGGAAAAGGAAAGTACACCTTTGCAAATGGAGCCGTATATGAGGGAGATTACATGGACAACGTCAAACACGGAACAGGCACCATGACTTACCCTGACAAGGGAAAATACGAAGGTATGGAGGAGGCTGAATCACCCCCCTCTTTTCTCCCCCTTGTCTTCCTAAACTACAATCATTATCCTCTTCTTCCTCTTCTTCCTCCTCCTAGACCTCCTCCTCCTCCTGTTCCTCTTCTTCCACATGCTTCTCCTTCACCTCCTCGTTCACCCACTCCTCCTCCTCCTCCCCCTCCCTTCTTCTTCTTCTTCTTCTTCTTCTTCTTCTTCTTCTTCTTCTCGTCTCTCATTTCCTCATACTCCTCTTCTTCTTCTTCTTCTTCCTCTCCTCCTCTTCCTCCTCCTTTTCATTCTATTCTCCCTCTTCTTCCTCCTTTTTCTTCCTTCTCTTTCTTCCCCTTCTTCCTGTCCTCTTCATCCTCCTCGAAGTCATCCTCCCCCTTGTTCTTCCTGCTCCTCATAGTTCTCCTCTAAAGACAAATATCTCAGTGAAATGCATTCTCCTCTCCTCCCCTCTTCTCCTCTCCACTTCCGTATTTTCCCCTCCCTTCTTCTTACTCCTCCTCCTCCTACTACTTTTCCTTCTATTCTCCCTCTTCTTCCTCCTTTTTTTTTCCCTTTTTCGCCTTCTTCCCCTTCTTCCTGTCCTCCTCCTCCTCCTTGGAGTCGTCCTCTCCCTTGTTCTTCCTGCTCCTCATTGTTCTCCTCTAAAGACAACCATCTCAGTGAAACTCGTCCTCCTCTCCTCCCCTCTTCTCCGCTCCACTTCTGTCTTTTCCCCTCCATTCCTCTTCCTCTTCTTCTTCTTCTTCTTCTTCTTCTTCTTCTTCTTCTTCTTCTACCTCCTGCTGCTTCTCCTCCCCTTCTCTCCTCCTCGGCCTCTTGCTCCTCTGCCACTTTGCAGTTTGCAGTTTGCAAACATGTCCTTGCCTCTTGCTCTTCTTTTTCAGCAATCCAACCTGAGTCTTTTTCAGCAATCCAACCTGAGTCGATGCCATGTGGGTACCCAGTGATACGCAGCAAACATGTCCACATTTAACCCCCCTATGGCCTTGACATTAGTGTGAGTGGACATAGGCAGCCCACGTGTCCCATCAAATCCCATTCACATGATTCGTTCGTTCAGTCAGCGCCTTATCCATGACTCCTCAGAGAATGCACAAGAGTTCAGCAAGCACCTGGTCCAGTTAATGGATAAGGTTCAGGCAGCCCTTAATGCGACCTTATCCAGTTAATGGAGAAGGTTCAGTCAGCCATTAATGTATCTTAATCAATGTATCTTATCGTGTGAACGGATAAGGTTCAGGCAGTCATTAATGTGACCATATCCAGTTAATGGAGAAGGTTCGGACAGCCATTAATGTATCTTATGCAGTTAATGGATAAGGTTCAGACAGCACCTTATCCAGTTAATGGATAAGGTTCAGGCAGCCATTAATGTAACCATATGATCCAGTTTACGTATAAGGTTCAGCCAGCCACGAATGTACCTTATCCAGTTAATGGATAAGGTTCAGGCAGCCATTTATGTATCTTATACAGTTAATGGATAAGGTTCAGTTAGCCATTAATGCAACCTTATCCAGTTAATGTGTATGGTTCGGGCAGCCGTTAATGTATCTTATGCAGTTAATGGATAAGGTTCATCCATCCACGAATGTACCTCATCCAGTTAACGGATAAGGTTCAGGCAGCCATTAATATGATTCCAATTCGGTTGATGTAAAAAAATCCACACTGCGGCGGTCTTTTGTTGACGTAATTACTAATTCAGCTAATATCATAATAATATAATATCATATATTAAATTTGAAATTTCTAATATGTGATGTAATTCTCGGACTCATGGAGAGGGTGCAGCCCAATCAACAAAAAATGCGAGTCATTACACCTAAGTGAAATGTGGTTAGTTTTTGTCTGAGGACACTACTACTCACACGAAGACTTTCCTAGATGTATCTAACTGCAATTGGAGGTGGGCCTGGATGCATCTGACCGCACACTGTCCCCAGATGAATTGAAAGTTGAAACAGTCCTAGCGGCAGTACCGCCTGAGTCATTCTCAGATGTAATTCTTCTGTTGAATCTGTTGATGGCATTCCGCTACAACGAATCGACGGTGCGCGGCTGGACTGCTGAGTTTTGATACGTATTGCGTCTGCTGGGGTTACATCTTTTTTTGTGTGCCGTGCAGCAGTGTTATGTACCTGATTGAAACGAAATCCAGCATGACCTTAACATGCGCAATGACAAGCAGACTTGGACGCATCTGGTCCTACCAGCACCTCGAGTGAATCCCGGAGCTGTTTGTTTTAAATAATTATATATATTATTATTATTATATATATGAAACGGAATTCACCAATTCGCAGTAGCTGATGCAGATCCCAGGGCTCGATCCCTACCGTCTTCCCCCGAACACAACGCACCCTTATTTTGGCTGTATCTGGCCGGAAATGAAGCTTGTATACATTCATTTTTCGGGTGCGTTATGTTCGGGGGAAGACGGTAGTCCCCACCTTACCTGTGTACAGTATCAGTGTCGACCCTTAGAGTTGAACCCGTGACCTGTGTATTTGTAACAGTTGGTAGGTTGTCATAGGGTCCATAGGTAGCAGGGGTTCGATCTGTGGACCTGTCGAGTAGGAGTATCAGTCAGGTCTAGCAGTCGTAGCTGTAGCTGTCTCGAAGGGTCAAGGTCGTAGCTGCTAGAGTCCGGAAAGGTCAAGGTCGTAGCTGCTACAGTATCGAAAGGCCAAGTCTACGGCCTTCCGGAAGGTCCCAGTACTGGCCTTTTGAAGCTACCCACGTTTAGGCTGAGGCAAGTGGGCAAGTGGTGAGGCAAGTGGTCAAGGGGTGGAAGTCTACCGTGCTGAGTCAACAGTCTCAGTCCCCAGTCAGTCCTTGTTCCAGTCAAGCAAGTACCGCATGGGATTGTGTGCACTTCGGGCATGGGAAAGGGCCAGACCAACGAGCTGCAGAAGTAAAAATCAAGAGGCAGCGCCCAGCCATTCATTCATTCCTGCGTGAGCCATGTGGAAGCGCTGCCACAAGCAACTTGTGCGAGGTGGTCTGCAGTGAGACCGAAGACGAAGTGGGCGAGAGAGAAGCTTAGCCATAGCGATAGGGTAGTAGCGGCCATAGCCGCCATAGCTGTAGGTAGAGTGCAGTGTGAGTGTGTGTTTGTGTTCAGAGTATCGCGTGTGGGATATCCAGGGTGATCCTGTGTATGCGAACAGTGAGTTGTGTGGGCGCTGAGTCGCCATAGCCATCAAAGTGAACTTGTATCTGAACTGTGTTCTCGGTTACCATATCTCTGAGTTCTGAGTGGGCGCTTGTCACCAGTTTGCTGCGCACCTGTTTGCATGCGTGAGAAGTGTGAATGAAAGCCAGTCTGATTGCATATATATATACAAAGACAAGCAGACTTGGAGAGAGAGAGAGAGAGAGAGAGAGAGAGAGAGAGCAAAGGAGAGAGAGAGAGAGAGAGAGAGAGAGAGAGAGAGAGAGAGAGAGAGAGAGAGAGAGAGAGAGGAATCCGCACGGAACAAACCAGATGATGAGAATACACAGCACAGCAGAAGCTCACATAGAATTGAAATTTAATCAATTGAGTCCTTTGGGACATCCGTTAAAATTGGAACGATACAGAGAAGATAGGCATGGCCAAAACAAATAATGATAAAAATAAATAAAAATAAAAATAAAAAATCAAATCAATTGTTATTGATACCGTCTCTCCCCAACTCAATCAGCATCACGGATTTCCACGAATTATAACCACGTTACAAACACTCACCAACCAATCAACAACAGAGTTTCATTGAAGTAAATGGGAGAGTAAGGGAGACACTTTTTCTTCCTCCCTCTTCCTCAAGCTCTAGCTATGGCGGTCATAGCAGACGGCCGTACGATATTCATTTTATTGAAAGCCTAACATTTGTTTTTGTCTGTTTTCGTCAGTGTTTTCTGTGTCTTTTTGTCTGTTTTTATCTGTGTTTTCTGTGTCTTTTCGTTCTTTTTTTTTGTCTGTGTTTCTGTCTGTTTATCTCTGTTTCTGTTTTTGGCAAGTACCTGTGTTTTGCTTTCTATTCTTGGAAAAAAGGGGCTTGGTCCCAGGATAAGCGCCATGGAGAAGGCACCTACTTCTACCCAAACGGCGACATCTATCAGGGTGGATGGGCAGGCGACAAAAAGCATGGAAAGGGTGTGTACTTCTTCAAGGAGAGCATGAGCCAGGTACTTCGAAACGAGACCAGCACACAGCAAAACAGTGGGGGGGGGGAAGTCCACCGGAATCAACAACTTGTTTACCAACATTTAATAAACATAAAGGATGATAAAGCACCAAAAAAAAACACTTTAAGCAAAAAAAAAAAAAAGAATGTGAATACACTTCAATAAAGAATATTAAAGAGGCAGTGACTGGGTATTCATTCAGAAGGGATTACCGCAGTAACTTGATTTCGACCAGTAACAAGTTGGGAAAATTTGAAGGTCGATCCACTCAGAGAGGGTAACTCGGGTGTAGACCCAGTTACTTTTAAGTAACTCGGGTGTAGACCCAGTTACTTTTAAGTAACTTGGGTGAAGACCCAGTTACTTTTAAGTAAGTCGGGTGAAGACTCAGTTACTTTTAAGTAACTCGGGTGAAGACCCAGTAAATCCAAATGGGACACTGGGCCCGGTGCCCAGCACGTGCTGCTCCCCACGACATGAGTGGGAATCCCTCGTTGTCCTTCCTCTCCTCCCTATGTCGCCAGCCTATATTGTCCTCTCCTCCTCCCTATTCTCTTCCTCCCTATTCTCCTCCTCCCTATTCTCCTCCTCTCTATTCTCCTCCTCCCTATTCTCCTCATCCATATTCCCTTTCCTCCTTCCTATTCTCCTCATTATTTCCTCTCCTCCTCCGTCTTCTCCTCTTCTCCTCCCTATTCCCTTCTTTGCTCTTCTTCTTGTGGCCGAAACCATATGCCCTGAAGCGAAGTGTGCCCCATACACACTARAAMAAMAAMAAMAAAAAAAAAAAAAAAAAAAAAAAGAAGAAGAAGAAGAAGAAGAAGAAGAAGAAGAAGAAGAAGAAGAAGAAAAARAAAAAGAAGAAGAAGAGCAAAGAAGGGAAAAGTGAGGAGAAGCGTGCCCCATATGCCTCATAGTACAAGAATGATAATCTAACTTGTAAATTTAAGTTTATCAAGTTTTATGAACTTTTATCAAGTTTTGCGATTTTAAGAGTGTTCCTTTTTGTTTCATTTTTTTGCAAATAAAATTTTAAAAAAAAGAAGATGAAAATCCGATGATGAATTCTTCTAGATTCTCGAACGTATATATATTATATAGTATGCTATATTATCTAAATTTCATATTTATTTTACGGAATAATAAACACAATTCGGCAACGTCGATTCTGATTATCGTATTGCTTACTTGACTGCAGTTCTGTGGCACATGGCATGCCGGAGACTTCCGGTCCGGAGAGTGGGTCTTCCGCGACGGCAGTGGATACGAAGGTCGCTTCCACAAAAACAAGCCATACGGTCGAGGAACCTATCGTTTCACATCCACAGGCAATGTGCTGGATGGTGTGTACAAGCCAAATGGCGAATGGAAAACGGGGAATCTTACCAGCCGCTAGCGAATACATTGGGAAAAGCAGTTTTGGCGATCGTGATGATGATGATGATGAACGGCTGAGATGGATTCTGAGGACCATACTCTGTGTGTGTGTGTGAGAGAGAGAGAGAGAGAGTGAGAGAGAGAGCACGAAAGCTCACAAGGAAATACAGAGACATAACGACATGCGTGGAGTCATCGACAGTTGTAAATCCACATGCATGCAAGGGCACGCACACGCGCGCACGAGAGAGAGAGAGAGAGAGAGAGAGAGAGAGAGAGAGAGAGAGAGAGAGAGAGAGAGAGAGAGAGAGAGAGAGAGAGAGAGGACCAAGTAGGGTTAACCCCAGCATATAAACCTTCTTGAAATTCCCAAGCCTCTTTTTCCCAATGCGGAGGAACATGTGGACTTACAATTATCTATGCATGTTGTTGTGCCTCTTTTTCCCAATGCGGAGGAACATGTGGATTTACAATTATCTATGCATGTTGTTCTCTCTCTCTCTCTCTCTCTCTCTCTCTCTCTCTGTGTGTGTGTGTGTGTGTGTGTGTGTGTGTGTGTGTGTGTGTGCGTGTGTGTGTGTGTGTGTTTTAAATTTCCACCATAACAGCTCCTATTCCACCCAGATGAGTAGATTCGAGTTCAGACAGCCCAACAACTAAACAATTTCACCTCTTTAACAAGCGACATGAATCATAATAGAACCATTCAGAAGTGTGCTGCTGGGGTTTCTTTGTGGCACCAGCTCCTCTTTTACCATGCCTCGCACGTACAAGACTGCCTGCATTCATTGTGGTTAAGCAGCAGCTGCCCACATCCTCGTGTGCCTTAACGGCCCACTTGCATGTTGTACCAGGAGGCAGAGTAAAAGCGGGGGGGTGCTCCTGTGCACTTCACTTCAGATCTTCAGATTATACTTAGTTTTGGTCTCTCGTTTGTCTTCATACTCTTGTTCTTTTCACTTCGGACCTTCAGCTTATACTTGGTCTGTTCTCTTAGCGATGCTCATTCGTATGTATTTGCTAGTAGCGCATAAGGGGAGGGTGGAGGGAAAGGGATAGGATGCCGAGTTCTATAGGAGTGCAAAGGGCAGGATAGAAATATTTGAAGGACAGGATAGAGTATGCCATGCGAAGGGCAGGAGAAAGATATATGGCGAACTTTGCTCGGTCTCCCTCTGTGTGTGTGTGTGTGTGTGTGTGTGTGTGTGTGTGTGTGTGTGTGTGTGTGTGTGTGTTACCCAGCAGCTTAGTCAAGCAGTAGGAAATGGTTGTGGGGAATCAAACGCACTAGAATCAAATGCACTAGAATCAACCGCACTAGAATCAACCGCACTAGAATCAACCGCACTAGAATCAACCGCACTAGAATCAAACACACTAGAATCAAACGCACTAGAATCAAACGCACTAGAACCAAACAACAAGCAGATAGCCTCACGAAGGTAAGAAGTTACTAAGAACTGACAGAAAGACGAGTCATTACCCAGCAGCTTAGTCAAGCACTAGGAAATGATTGTGGGGAATCAAACACACTAGAACCAAATGCGCTAGAACCAAATGTGCTAGAACCAAATGCGCTAGAACCAAATGCGCTAGAACCAAATATGCTAGAATCAAATGCGCTAGAACCAAGCAGATGGCCTCACGAAGGTAAGAAGTGACAGATTCACTTTCAGCAAAAGATCTAGAGAAAAACACCATAAGATTCCTAAAAGACCAACCACACCACAAAACACAGATGAGCACAGAAGCAGACCCCACCTGATAGGAAACCAAACGACCGAATAGATGCGCTAGGGTTCCGGGGGTTAGCAAGCAGCATTGAACCGGGGGTTAGCAAACATAGCCACAGAGAATGCAGTTCTCAGATATTGTCAATAGGCAGTCAAATCAGCAGTTCTACATTGAAAGGAAAATTAGACAGCCTAGGAGCTGAGAGAAACTGGCTGGACAGAGCATAAGTAGGCAAGCTTCAAGTGTCAGAGTAAAATGGGACTTCAGACTAGCAGGAAAAAGTAGGAGAAAAGTAGCGTAGGATAACTTAGGCAGGGGTGAGGGGTTGTACATCCTTCCAGACGGAAGTAATCAATGCCGTCCACTAGGGCCTCCACACCAGAAGGGGGAGGAGCGTGAGCGTGGTCGTTCTCAATGTAATTCCTTTGACTTGCTGGGGGAATAGGAACCAGACTGGAGCTCCCCAGAATGGAAAACGAGTCGGAACCCTAAAAGGTTCTGTTAAAAAAAAAAAAAGAAAAAAAAAAGAAGAAGAAGAAGATGCTGGGAAGTGGTCCAGAATATACTGCTTTCTTTTTTTCTTTTTTCTTTTTTTCAGAGTTTCGGAAGTGGTCCTGGATGTACCGTGTTTTTTTTTTTTTTTTTTTTTTTTTTTTTTTTTTTTT